>OZ005654.1:327040270-327252996 GCA_963930645.1 Salticus scenicus
AAACCCTTGAGGATGAAAATCGTACATTATATTATGTTTATTGAGACGATGAGAACTGTGAAAGAAAAGCTGATTTTTATATTTTTTGAATTAGTTTTATTTATTATTAGTTTAACCATGACTTTAATACAGCTGAGTTATAAAAATATTGTCATAAATAATCTAGGATAAAACCTAAGTTCAATAGCATATGTTTTCTACCAATATAATTAAAGATAGAGTAGGTTACTCACATTGTTAGTGTTTCTTCTAAAAGTTACTCAAAAAGACGGTAGCTGGCATTTAATGTGTGTATAATTTATAGAATATATACGAATCGAAGATAAAGAATGTATTTTTTTTTTTATTTATATCTAGAATTTATTATTATTATATATCTTTGTAAGATTTTTTCGTATTAGAAACACTTGAATTATTTTAAAGTTATTGAAAATAGTATATTTTGCTTGTACAGACAATAAGAATGGTAAAAAAAAAAAAAAAAAAAAAAGAAAAGAAAAAGAAAAGAAAAAGAAAAAGACAGAAAGAAAAGCTGATTTTTATATTTTGGGAATAAGTTGCATAAAATAATAATTTAACCATGTTTTTTCGACAGCTCAACTATAAAATGTTCTCATAATTAATCTAGTATAAAACCTAAATTCAATAGCATATGTTAGCGTCCAATATAACTAAAGATGGAATTAATTGCTCACAGTGCTAGAGTTTATTCTAAAAGTTGCTCTAAAAGACGGTAGCTGGTACTTATTTAATTTGTGTGTTATTTATAGAATATATCCGAACAGAAGAATAAGATCGCACTTTCTCTTTTTTTATTTATATTTCTAATTTAATATTACTATTATTATATATTTTTCTAAGATATTTCCGTATCAAAACCCTTGATTATTACTTTCTTCTATCTTCAATAGAAGAAAGTATTGGATAAAAAAAAAAATTTATTTCCGGTTTTCGACGGATTTACACGTTTTAAGAGGTCTAGAACACGATTTTATCATTTTTAGAAAATGTCTATCTGTCTGTTTGTGTGTGTGTGTGACAAAAATTTTGTGGTAATTGTATCTCCAGACCTACTGGTCAGAATGCCATACAAATTTATATGTAGATGTACCTTGACCTAAATTAAGGCCTATCGACTTTTGGTGTCAACCGTTCAACAGGTGGCGCTGCTATACAACGATTTCCGCAGATTAAGAGAAGGCTATATCTCAGATTCTATTGCATGTAATGAAACAAAACTTGATATGTAAGAAAGTCATTATGAGGTATTATGCTGGTTCAATTTAAATGAGCATCGGCCAACAGGTGGTGCTGCTATACAACGATTTCTGCAATTTAAGGGAAGGCTACATCTCAGGAACTACTGCACAGAATTGCATATAAGTTTATATGTAGATTAAAATTTACATAAGTTAATGCGTTTCAACTTTTGGTGTCAACCGCCCAACAGGTGGCGCTGCTACACAGCGATATCTGAAATTTAAGTAACGGCTAAAGCTAATGTTCTATTGCGTATAATCAAACAAAACTTGATATATGAGAAGGGGATTATGAGACATTATGTTGATTCAAGTTGCATGCTCATAGGTCAGTAGATGGTGCTGCTATTCTGGAAATTTCTTCCATAACGGGAAGACTATATCACAACTTGTACGGTATATAACTGTACGAAACTTGACATGTGAGATAACCATTTTAAAAACGCATTTTTAAGATGTCATTTATACACAATAAAACTGTATTTCTTTGAATATTTATTATTAGTTTTCCTTTAGATGAAAATCGTTTGCATGCATCATGTTAGATAATTTTAATAAATTATTTGTCCTTAGTAAATTTGTTTAGGAAAATATTGAAGAAAGGCTTGTGTTGGTCATAACATACTAGTTTTTAAATTATTGGAAAGAGTATATTATATTTTGTTCTTACAGACAATAAGAACGGTAAAAAAAAAAGCCGATTCTTATATTTTGTGAATTACTTGCATTAATTATTACTTTATCCATGACTTTAATACAGCTCAGTTATAAAATGTTCTTATTATTCATCTAGGATAAAACCTGAGTTCAATAGTATTTGTTAGCGATGGATATAGTTAAAGATGGACTAGGTTACTCATAATGCTGGTGTTTATCCTAAATGTTACTCTAAAAGACGGTAGCTGGTATTTCATGTGTGTGTCATTTATAGGATATATATACGAATGCAAGTTTAAAGACCGTACTTTGTCTTTTCTTTAGTTATATCTGTAATTTATTATTATTATATATCTATTCTCCGTATCACAAAGCCTTGAGTTATTTTAAAATATTGGAAATGGTATATTATACTTTGTTTGCACAGACATTAAGAACGGTAAAAAAAAGCTGATTTTTATATTTTGTGAATAAGTTGCATAAATTATTAGTGTAACCATGTCTTTAGGACAGCTCAGCTATAAAATGTTCTCATAATTATCTAGGAAGAAACCTAAGTTCAGTAGCATATGTTAACGATGAATATAATTAAATATAGACTTGGTTACTCACAGTGCTGGTGTTTATTCTAAAAGTTACTCTAAAAGACGGTCGCTGGTATTTAATGTGTGTGTCATTTATAAAATATATATAAGCAGTAGAATAAAAATTTGTACTTTTTTTTTTTTTTTTTTTTTAATTAATTACGATTATATACCGTTGTGAGATTTCTCTGTATGAAAAACCATTAAGTTATTTTTAAATAATTGGAAATAATATATTATTTGTTTCTGAAGACAGAAAGGTGAAAGAGAAGCTTATTCTTATATTCTGTAAATATGTTGCATATATTATTAGTTTAATCACGCCTTCAAGACAGCTCATTTATAAATTTATTCTCATAAATAATCTAGGATAAAACCTAAGTTCATTAGCATATGTTTTCTACCAATATAATTAAATATAGATTAGGTTACTTTACAATGTTAGTGTTTCTTCTAAAAGTTACTAAAAAAGACGGTAGTTGGCATTTAATGTGTGTATAATTTATAGAATATATACGAATGGAAGATAAAGACTGTACTTTGTTTTTTTTCTTTATTTATATCTGTAATTTTTTATTGTTATATATCTTTGTAAGATTTCTTCGTATTAAAAGCACTTGAGTTATTTTAAAATAATTGAAAATAGTATATTTTGTTTTTACAGACAATAAGAATGGTAAAAAAAAAAAAAAAAAAAAAAAAAAAAAAAATAGAAAAGCTGATTTTTATATTTTGTGAATAAGTTGCATAAAATAATAATTTAGCCATGTTTTAAGATAGTTCAACTATAAAATGTTCTCATAATTAATCTAGTATAAAACCTAAATTCAATAGCACGTGTTAGCGCCCAATATAACTAAAGGTTTAATAGGTTACTCACAGTGCTAGTGATTATTCTAAAAGTTACTCTAAAAGACGGTAGCTGGTCTTTAATTTGTGTGTTATTTATAGAATATATACGAACAGCAGAATGAAGATCGTACTTTGTCTCTTTTTTATTTATTTTTGTAATTCATATGTATTATATCTTTGTGAGATTTCTCCGTATCAAAACCCTTGATTAATTTTATATAATTGAAAACAGTATATTACATTTTGTTTGCACAGTTTATAATAACGGTAAAAGAAAAGCTGATTCTTATATTTTGTGATTACAATGCATAAACCAAAATAAGTTGCATTATTAGTTTAACCATGCCTATAGGACAGCTCAGTTATAAAATGTTGTCATAATTAATCTAGGATAAAATAGCACATTCAATAGCACATGTTAGCTACAAATATAATTAAAGATGAAATGGTTTACTCACAATGCTAGCGTTTATTCTAAAAGTTACTCTAAAAGACGATAGCTGTCATTTAATGTGTGTGTCATTTATAGAATATATACGACTAGAAGAATAAAGAGTGTATTTTGTCTTTTCTTTATTTATACCTGTAATTTATTATTATTATATTTCTTTGTAAGATTTCTGCGTATCAAAGCCCTTGAGTTATTTTAAAATAATTGGAAATATTATATTATGTTTCTACAGATAATAAGAACGGTGAAAGAAAAGCTGATTTTTATATTTTGGTATATGTTGCATATATTATTAGTTTAATCATGCCTTTAAGACAGCTGAGTTATAAAAATGTTCTCATAATTAAGCTAGAATAAAACCTAAGTTCAATAGCATATGTTAGCTACCAATATAATTAAAGATAGAATAGGTTACTCACAATGTTAGTGTTTGTTCTAAATAAGTTACTCTGAAAGACGGCAGCTTGTATTTAATGTGTGTGCCATTTATAAAATATCTACAACAGAAGAATAAAGACTATACTTTGTCTTTTCTTTACTTATATTTTTAATTAATTATTATTATATGAATTTGTAAGATTTCTCTGTATCAAAAACTCTTGAGGATGGAAATCGTACATTATATTATGTTTCTTCAGTTAATAAGGACGGTGAAAGAAATGGTGATTCTTATATTTTTTGAATTCGTTGTATTTATTATTAGGTTAACAATGCCTTTAAGGCAGCTCAGTTATGAAACGTTTTCATAATTAATCTAGGATAAAACCTAAGTTCAATAGCATATTTTAGCGACCAATATAATTAAAGATGGAATTGGTTACTCACAATGTTAGTGTTTGTTCTAAATAAGTTACTCTGAAAGACGGTAGCTTGTATTTAATGTGTGTGCCATTTATAAAATATCTACAACAGAAGAATAAAGACTATACTTTGTCTTTTCTTTACTTATATTTTTAATTAATTATTATTATATGAATTTGTAAGATTTCTCTGTATAAAAAACTCTTGAGGATGGAAATCGTACATTATGTTTATTCAGATAATAAGAACGGTGAAAGAAATGGTGATTCTTATATTTTTTGAATTCGCTGCATTTATTATTAGTTTAACCATGCCTTTAAGATAACTCAGTTATAAAACGATTTCATAATTAATCTAGGATGAAACCTAAGTTCAAAAGCATATTTTAGCGACCAATATAATTAAAGATGGAATTGGTTACTCACAATGTTGTTGTTTATCCTAAAAGTTACTCTGAAAAACGGTAGCTGAAATTTAATGTATGTGTCTTTTATAGAATGTATACGAATGGAAGGATACAGACTGTACTCTTTTTCTTGATTTGCAATAGTAAATATTTGCTTTTGTTATTATGTATTTTTGTAAGATTTCTACATTATAAAAAAAAAGCTTTGATTTATTTTAGAATAATTATTAATGGTATATATTTTTAGAGCAGAAAATAAGACTGCTAAAAGAAAAGCTAATTCTTACATTTACATACATTAGTAATAATTAATAAGATTCTTAAAAAGGATTTTTATTTTGCTTCTAACTATTTTCTCTGGATTTCTTTTTTTTTTTTTTTTTTTTTTAAATCTTTACTAAAGTAAATTAAATTTGTTAGATGGAGTACTTTAAAGTTAACTACTTAGTTCTTACTTTTAGTAACCAGCCTTAGTTCTTTTTTTTTTCCTAGTTTGTTGAGCCAGTTTGTTCATTCGTTACCCTCAAGCATAATTTACATCTTTTTTGTTGAAATTTTACAAGATTTTTTTATTTTATTTGTTTGTTTGTTTGTTTGTTCATTTGTTTTTATTTTTATTTATTTATTTTTATTAATTACCTTGTTTTTACTATTTTCTGAATACTAATTTATAACAATAGTTTACAACTCAGTAACGAAGAAATTTAACTTTTTAGGGGGGGGGGGTGTTTTAATAGAAGGTAAATGCAACACGCCTTCTAATTAATTAATTAATTTTTTTTTACATAATTTCATTATCCCTCCCAACCATACAGCGAAACCACACCACCCATCCTCTGTAATCGAACATATGCCCACCCAAATTCCATCGTTTTTACTGTCTTTATTTTTATTTTATTTTATTTTATTTTATTTTATTTTTTTGTTAACATATACAAAAGTGCACTTTTTTATGTTACTGACGGAGAACTGATTATGTATACAAAAAAAGAATATAAGAAGTTTTTAGGAAAATTCATTTTAGCAGTGACAGTGATCAATTTATTAATATTCTAATTTTTATGCTTTGAAGAGCATACATTAGTTCGAAATAAGTGGTTAATAATGATGTTCTCTATGCAACGAAATATTTATGTATATATTTACATATTTATATAGTTTTTCATATGATTCTTGGTTATATCTGCTGCAATGTTTGAAAAGGCTTTCAATATATATAATATATATATATATATTATATAAGATAAAATTTAAATATAGCAGGGAGTAAAACTTGAATTATTAAATAAATAGAACTAGAACAAAGTTTATATAAACCAAAGCGTAAATGCAGCAAAAGGAAATATAAAACTACAATAAATAAGCAAAATAATTGAAGCCAGATAAAAATTTAATCCCAAAACACATGAGGGCCATCATCAGGGGAGCTCCACATGTAGGGAAAGGAATATGAGAAGTTTCTGATGAAACGCTGGTATTTTAACCAAAACACACGTTTCTAGCTCCCAACATCTCACAGCTGGAAGCAAGACCATACAGCAAACGAATTTTAATTAGTAAAAAGCATAAAAAGCAATTAAATTCAGAAATCAAGCACAAAATATAATACATGAATATAAAATACAAGAATATAAATAATACAAGAATATATAAATACATACATGGACAAAGTGGATTAGTCATTAGAAAATGGAAAATTGAAAAACACCTCCACCCCCCTCATTATAAACATAGAACCCGTTTCAGCTAATAGGGCCACTTATCAGCACTTAAATGTCGCCCAAAATGGAACAACAAACCTTAAGTGGGATTGTCATCAAGAATACTAAAATGTTTATTCATTAAAATAACAGGATAGCTGTTAACAGTTAGTATGTTTTTGATATTTTTCATAGTCAGATTCAGGTCTAAATTTTTATTGCAAATCATTTTAATTCTGTGTATTTGGGTGAACATAATATTTTTAAAAACTTTATGACTAATACAGGAGAACCAATTTGTTAAATTACAAACTTTAAAGTTAAAATCTTGCCTTTTATCATAAATCCCAATAAACCAGTTATTATCTATTTTTTAAATTTTAAAATCCAGGAAAGAAGTTTGGTTTTCAGAGTCAGTTCGGTTTAAGACGAGATCGGAGGGATAGATATCAGCTGCATATTTCGCAAAATCAACACAGTTTATTGCAATTACGTCATCAATACATCTGTAAAATTTAATATCTTTGAATTTTCTTTTGAACATAAACAGAAAAAATGTTGGCGAAGGCACTCGAGTAACTTGTTCCCATCGGGATACTGAGAATTTGTAAAAAATAATTAACACCGTTAAACAAAACATTTTTGAAGATGCAAAATTTAATAATGTTAATCCAGTAAACTTTTTCGCAGTCTATTACATGATAAAATTCTTCGTAAATATTTTCAAAAATTTCTAGAACCAAGTAATGTGGGATACTACGAAAAAGGTTTTCAAAATCCTAAGTATTAATTTTAGAAATATTTTCTGAATTTTCTTTAAAATATTTTTAAATTGGATAATTATTTTTAATGATACTGCAATTATCGCCTGACTCTAAAGCGTTTAAGATATTATTGAGTAAATAAAAAAGTTTTTTACCGGCCTTGTAATTACAAGCAAAATTACCACAAGTAACGTAACGAAATTTAACATTAATAAATAGGTATGGAAAATTAAAACTGTTTCTATTTATATTGAGTTTTTTATCAAAAGCCAATACCCTTTTTCGTATAATAAAGAGGGAGTCATTTAATTTTTTGTAGGGACAATTACCGGAATACTGTTTGGTAAGTAACATCTTGTAAAAAACTTTGCAAAAAATAGCAAAAATATTCCCAGCTTTGTCAACGGTGGCTATAATAAATTTTTTCTTTAAGTTTTCAATATTTTCTTTTAAGTCTGTATTGTAATCTTCTTCGTCAGAAATTTCTCATATTCCTTTCCCTACATGGGGGAGCTTCCCCTGCTGAAGGCCCTCATGTGTTTTGGGATTAAATTTTTATCTGGCTTCGATTATTTTGCTTATTTATATTTATTATATATATATATATACTTCTTTTCATTTCTACGTATAAAATTGCGTAAAAAATGAAATAATAAATAAGTGACTAAATTCAATAATCTATCAATTAGGCTTTCGCGGACACCATTAGGTAGAATTTAGTTGTGTAATAAAATAAAATTAAATATATTTATGTATCAAGAAATATCATTTCAAAACAAACGAAGATACTGGCAAAAGTTACTCGCATTGCATTTGGTTAGTCGATGTGTTCAAACAAAACTTTTCAGCGGAACAAAACTTTTCAACGGAGACCTTTTTCACCCTTGAGCATTAATGTACGATTTCGTTCGCTAGTTCTATAATAGCAAATTACTGATAAGGATATGCCTAGTTATGTAATCAAAGATGCTAATAGTAATTCTTTCTTTCTTTATTATAATTAATTTATGTTATTTTAAAGATGAAGTAAACTGAAAGCACACCTGATTAGATGAAAGAATTGAATATTTACACCTATATTATTTAAATGCATCTAAAAAAAAAAAAAAAAGAAAAAGAAAGAAAGAAAGAAAGAAAAAAGGAAAAAAATAAATTGATCGAGATTTGACCACTGCGCAATACCAGTAAAAACTAATAAACAGCATTAGAGATTTTCTTTATTGTAATTTTAAAAAATCTTTTATTTTGAGTGTAAATAAAGCTTTTTTTATGTTAAAATTTACAAACTTTTAAAATTTCTTGATTTAGAGAAGAATTATTCTAATTGTATTCACGAAGGCCGAAGTTTTATGTAACTGCCAAAAAGCAACTAGAAAATACAAAATATTGAGGAAACCTCTAACCTAGCAACCCTGAAAGCTTGAGAAACTTAAACACACTAGGGTTGCCGCGTTTGTACGCGACCGCTTTAGCGAGTAACCGCCGGGAAAGTGTCTGGGTTTGAGGATGCATTTTTACACACCGTCAGATGGCGCTAAATAAACACACGGGTTATATATACACACGGTGTGTGTTGATAATTGCCCAATAACGCATCTCCGAGTAACTTCAAGAAAAATAGTGCAGAGCATAGAAAAAACCTTAAAAAACGTCGTGACATGCTTAAACAAACCGAGTAACCAGCAAAAGTTACTCGCATTGCATTTGGTTACTCGGTGTGTTGGTGTTTAAACTGCTTTAGTTACTCGAAAGGGAGGGTAAGACAACGCACACACACACACATACACACACACACACACACACACAGACATACACATTGACACACAGACAGAGACATATACAGATACACAGACTAACCGATTAAAAACATTATTTTTTTATTCATAGGACCTCAAAGAGTACAAATATAACAGAAACTCAACTTCGAAAATTTTACCCAAAAAAATACTTTATCTAAATTATGGGAAATAGAAAGTAAGTAATCTGTTGTATCACTCACATGAATTTCTCTTACCCTGAAATTTAATACTATAAATACAAGACGGAGATTGAGAGGTAAGATAACAAGAACTGATATGTAAACCTATCTTAAAACAATTCAAATTAGGCTTCGGAAGAGTTTTATATGATAACAAGTTATGTGTGAGGAGGGCTGCCGCCACCCTCAACCGCCCGTTTCATTACTGCACATACATTTCTGTAGAATTTAAATCTGTCATTATAATTAAAAGGTCACTTAAAATTATTCAGATAACTTTCACACGCAATATTCCTTGAAACTTATTATTCTTGATCAAACTTTTCCAGCAACAAACTTATATTAACTTGAAAATACAACTTTTGGATCTCCTAAAATTATCCGTTTTTAATTTACTGTAAGGGACACAAAGATCAAATGTTAAAAATTTGATTTCGGTAATCAGAATTAATTTCAGTTCCTGAGCAATTTTCCAGAACGGGATAAAAAATTATAGTAAAGCACTTCCACTAACAATAAAAAAAATGTTATCGCTTAAATATTTGCAGCCATGTATATCTTTTGAAGATTATGTATAGAGCAAATGTTGCACCTAAATATAATTCTATAGTAATAACACACGGCACTACCTGAAATACACTTCCATCAATCTTCAGCTATTTTCGCACTATATTCTAGTTCTTTGGTGTAGCCCTGTAAATGAACAGGGAATGATTTCCCAACCATATTGTACATGAGACATGATTTAATGCATATGAAAAATATATATTCATTTCATTTGTTTTTGCGCAGTCTATAGCTGTTAAACTCTACTTAACTGAAATTTCCCCAATAGACGTAATGTATTTGATTCTCATGGGTGTCCCTGTATACGAAACATTTGTTTCATCTCAACGAAAAGCTTATCCTTATATCACACACATTTAACATACCAAGTTTGGACTTTCTGCTACCATTTGTTCTTGAGATATGCTGATAACAGACAGACACACAGGCACAAATTCCAACCGCTAAAAACATGATTTTTTGATTCATTTTTTAAGGTATGAAAAATAAGATTTTTTTGTCAATATCTTTTTATTACAAACTTATTATTTCCCTTCTTATTCAATAGTAGATACAAATAAATAATATGTTTAGAAATACTAATTAGAATTTTAAGCAGTTCATTTGAACCATGCAAAAGAGCAATGATTTACCATTTTCCTGCACATTTAATTTTTACATACATTATTAATAAGTAAAAGGCGGCTGATAATTTACACCACTTTTCAAACTACAGATACAGAATCCTCTTATTTAAAATGTATAAAGATAGTTTCACTTTAAAAGCTCATTATTTGTGGTTCATTAACTCTATCTTAAATTACATTTTAATTAAAATTCCACTAAACAATTAAGATTCCAGAAAACTTCATGAATTTATAGATGAAAGGAAAAGAAATCCCACAGATAATTATAATTTAGCTTGTTAATGATAAAGTTCTTTTAAAATTTTAATTAGCTACTTATCTCCATCGATAGAATAACAATCAATAAAATGTTAATGAACAGATTTTTATATATTCTCTTAAAATGTGTGGCTGAATTCGCTTACTCAAAAACGAACGAAATATTTTTAATCATAATTTGAGAGGAATTTCTAGGGAAAAAATCAAATTTGAGTAAAATCAGTCTTTTCTCCTCAAAAATCTTTTCAGTCAAATTGATCCTTAATCTGTCAGCACTTTTCTGAACGAATTTCGATCATTTTTCATTTGGTTCATAATGATGCTGCCATCTATCGATCACATTTTAAATGACACATGAAATTTTTTTGTATTAGATATATGCAATATATAATTTATATATTGTTTTAAAAATATCTTGAGGACTTTCAATAATTAGAAAAGTAAACTATGGTATATATATATATTTTAAATAAATATAACAAATATTTTATATACAACTGACAAAAAATAGCAGAACTATCAAATCATGAGTGTAAGTTATAAAAAACTAAAACTGAGCAGTGAATGTCTTTTTAAAAAATGTTTCTTAAAGAAATATAAGAAGTATAAAGAAAAAGTTCAACGTATTTATATAATGTAGAAATGTATTTATGTCTAAAGTTATTTAATAATTTTATTAAACTCATTGAAATTAATTTATTAAAATGCATGCAAATGGTTCAAAAAATGTGTTACAATGTTTTAATTATAATTAAACTCAACATCGGGAGTCATATGTATAAATAGACTAGTACATACTGTTTTTTAAAGTCATAGTTATTCACAAAAAATCTGCAACATCGCGTAGAAGTATTTTTTTTTCTCTAAACGAAGTAAATTAGACAGAATTAATTTGTGAGCTTCTAAAATGGTTGCTTGTGATAGAGTTTCTGTTTCCCAGAATTTTTCCTCAATTTTAAATCAATAGTGCCATTTTAAGAAAGATTATTGGGTTTCCCATAGCTTTATATTATGTATAAAACAAGAAAAAATTTATAAATAATATTTTCTCCCTTTGAGAATGACTGAGAATGGCTATACGACCTTCTTTTGTATGGAATCGTAGTGTTCGTCTGCCACTAAAGGGGACCCGCGTTCGAATCCGGCGGAGGGAATTTGATTTTTTTTTTTTTTCCCAGCATCAAACAGGTTCACTAAACTTTGGTCTGATTACTCTCAAAAATAACCTGTTTCAGTTGGCTCAAATCGGAGCCACTTATAGCAGCTCAATTATTTGAACAAATTTACATTTAAAATTTAGACGTTTCGAAACCCGTCCTGGTTTCCTCATCAGTATCACTACAACATAATTTGCTATCATTACATGAATACACAAGGAATTTATAGAATACATTAAGGAGCCAGTGCGCATGCTTCATTGATAGTGTAGTGTGTCATTGATAGTGTAGTGTGCTGTCAGTGTGCCAACTCTACACTATCAATGAAGCACGCGCACTGGCTTCTCAATATATTCTGCACTTCTATAAATTGCTTGTGTATTCATGCAACGCTTGCAAATTATGTTGTAGTGATACTGATACTAAATTTGCTATGTAATCTCCTTTTTAGATGCTCTTTTGCTCGATGTATTACTTGGTTACTACACGAAAACTGACAGTCGTCAGTTTTACAACTAGAAATAAGTGTTTCAAAAAACCGATCTTCTTTTTTTTTCTTTAAACTCGCTGTGTAAACTTTCTTCTATATCTTAATTACGACGCGTGTATAAGTTTGATTTTACAGAAATGATGTAGGCGTCTGATTTGTAAGTGCGGTCAAAATATATAAATTGTTCTATCTCAAAAAAGAGTTTAGAATATGCGTAGTAATGAGTAAAAGTCTCGTTAATGTTACACACCGAAATCCTTAAATGCTTTTTTAAACTAGTAAAACACAATTATCTGCATAGTGTAAAAAATATCCATTTATTATTTCTCTAACATGAACCAGTCATGATTAAATTTTGTCGAAACGATACTGATGTAAAGTGCTATCTGATTGATCAACCTAGATCGGATTGCTCAAAGCATTGACTATGTTATTAAAAATATCGGCTGTAAAAATTTAATCTAATATACTTGCAGAGTACATTTTCTTAAAGGAATTTAAAAAATATCAACTTTTGTGCTGAAACATATGCTCATATTCTCATATTTACAAGTACACTTGGAAGCATTTATTCCCAGTTAAGCCGTACATTTCTTTATTATCTATTCGGCAGAACGATGGTAGCACCATCGCCTTCCATTAATCAAATTCGGTATCGTATTATTAAGATACAAATTTAGGAAAACCAAAATTAGATACATGTAATTTTGAAAAAAATAATTCTATATATATATATATATATATATATATTTATATCTAGATTTAGATTTAGATTTTTCATTCATTATAAATTGAATTGACGTTATTATCATCATTATTTTTATTTTATTTTATTTTATTTTTTATTTTTTTGTGTGTGTGTTATTATTATTTAATTTATAGATACATTTATTAACTATGGAATTTCTGTTATGCAAGGTAATACAATATTTAATTCTGACGAATTTTAGAAAATATTTGATTATTAATATAAGAATAATTTAACTTAAATCTAAGAATTTTTATCTTACGAGAGGAAAAAAATATTTTCGAAAATAAAAATTTGTAACATGGACAGTTGACAATTAATATAACAAAGATTTAATTTAATTTTAATAATGTTTAGCTTAGAATGGGACTTTTCTTTTTTTTTTCAAAAATTGAAATTATAATGCAAATATAAATATTTATACACTTTTATTAAAAAAACAGAAAAAAAATCTGAAAATTTCCAATGATTTTATTTATGAGATTTTTCTGAAAATTATATTAGGTAGGTGGATACTATCTCTCAGATGCTCTGTGTAGGAAAGGCTAGTTATTAGTTACTTTACTTGGATAATTGTTGATAAAAGTTTTAGATATTTTAAATAAGCACAATTTAAACAGACATTCTTTATGACTCTTATTTTTATTACCACATTT
Source organism: Salticus scenicus (assembly GCA_963930645.1). Lineage (NCBI taxonomy): Eukaryota > Metazoa > Arthropoda > Arachnida > Araneae > Salticidae > Salticus > Salticus scenicus. The sequence continues at coordinate 327,054,225 of OZ005654.1, forward strand.
TATTACATTTTCCTCATGTAAATACAATTTATATTTATATCAAAGAATTTTCGAAATGATGAGTAAAGACGACGATAGCTTCAAATAGTTTTCCAAATTAATTTTTAATTTCTTAAATAATGACAAATCACGCATTGACTCTGTCACATGGGTGTGTTTTCACGCAATCAATTTTCCATGGAAATATAATTAGAAGAAACACATCATAAAGGTTTCAAAGACTTATTTGTATTTCAGAGCATTTTATTTAAGTTTAGTTAAAGCATTTTCTCACTTTTGTTTAATTAGCAGTTTTAACGAACTAATTTTAGCTTGACAGTTTAAAATTCTTGGTTTAAAAGATATAAGTATTCCTTATTAGTAAATTCTTAGTGCGTGAATTTTAATTAATCGTTTGCATTTTAAAATAATCTCAAATATGTCGGTAAAATTATTTTACATTTTGAAAAGACTAAATAATTAAGCGCATTATATATTATTAATTTTATAGTAAAATAGTTATGAACTTTTCTGTTGACGTATTTAAATATTTAGTGGATTTTCATTTAGAATGCTTATATTAAGTATGTTTAAAAGTAAGCCAACTGCAATAGTACTCCCGTTTACTATTAATTACGTCTTTAAACAATTGGATAGAGTCATTTTTCAGCTTTCTAATTTATTTATAAGTAGTTTTCTTATTGCCGAGTACTTGTTTGTACTAGCAGTATCGCATGGTATTGAAAGCGATTTAAATAAATAAATATATATATATATGTATATACGCTTTTAAAAAGTTGGAATAAAATTTTAGAAAATTATTAACAACCTCAAAATTTTATAGACCTAAAAGAATAAGTATATTTCAAGTAATATGCTGAATTTGAGGGCTAGAGATTACTTTTCTAAAAAAAGAAAGTGATGTTTCTTTATTCTGAAACTAATATTTAAAAAAATAGTTATTTTTCTTTTCTTTTTTTTTTTTTTCTTCTCTGAATAAAAATTAAATAATTTATATGCTTATTGGGTTTTGTCTTAATAATACTACTGTTTAAATAAAATCTTAAATTTAAATATTTTTAATTAATTTATTTTTATATTAATAATTTTGAAATAATTTTAAACAATTTTACAGAACTTTTAAATTGAATTTTTATTTTTTTAGACTTTTTCTATTTTTATCTTGAAGAGTAACTTTGTTTAAAAGTTCTTAGTAATGTGCTATGATTAACGTCCTTAAAAATTTTATCATCTGTTATAAACACATTAAAATTAAACATAAAAATAAAAAATTGAAAATTTAAGTGTTTACTTTATGTCGTAGTATCATAAGTATCTAAGGGCAAATGTAGGGTAAGTCTAGGACAAATGGTAATAGATCTCAAAGATTGAAATAAAAATTCTCAGAATGCAAATTAAATTCAAATATAAGCATATTTAAAATTCATATACATATGCTCATCATAGATTTAGGAAAAAAAAAAAATAAATATTGAGAATAAAATGTGGTAAACCTAGTTTGAGATTAAAATGGTAGATGGTCGTCTCTCCTTCAAGTCGAGGAAAAATGACCATTCAATTCCAGAAAGAAAAGGTGAACTTAAAATGGCAAAAACAACGAATTTTTGTTAGTTAATCAATAAAAATATATAGCAATGATCAAAGATACAATTACATCGCAGAAAAGGAGTGTACAATTCGAATAAAGAGAATTTGAAGTATAATATTAATTCCTCACTTTTTGTAAAATTTTACAAAAATTTTATCAGATGTTTTAACAGTTTCTTGAATATTCATGGAAGAAAATCAGTCACATTACGCATTTTAAACAGCCATTCAGTTTGGTTGTGGTATTGTGTTCTTCTCCACAACCAATACAGTGATCCTCATCAACTTCTGTTTCCCCGGAATTTGTAAAATATATATACAGACTATTTCATCTTGCTTGTGCTGTAAGTGTCATTTTTTTCTCTGTTTTTTCTACCTTGTATTCAGAATTTTTTTTTCCAGAGTTTAAAGCTTTTTTTATCGACTTTATTTCTGGTATGAAAGCTCCTGCCATTTTCCAATATTTTCTAGTGATGTAAAACCATAGCTATTTGTGTGTCATTAATTGTGCCATAAATACAATTGGTACGTTTTCTAACTGTTTTTTCTCATGGTTAAAAAAGGAACTGTTGCAATATCATAAAATAGTTTTGTTGATGATAGTACATTATGAGTTCTCGATATTTTAACCGTGGACAGCTCTCCTGTGTATGGTGTAGTTACCTCTCCTAAAATTGAAGGCCGGTTACTCACCCATTTAAAAGCTTCGACATTGTACGTCCTGCATTATATGCGTGCCTTAAAAGTTCGTATAATAAAAACAAATGCCATATACATATTGTAAAATATTCAGATACTGAACCCAAGAACATTATTCAACCACTAAAGTAAATGAACATTAAAATTTCATTTACTATTTTACATTCCAAAAACACCGGTGCGCGTCGTAATGAATGAACTCATTATTTCTTAGGAATAAAGTTTATGTTGCTGTATACGATCAAGTTTAGGAAATATTTAGACTGTCCATCTCTCCTCTATGGCCATCTATCCTAGAGTTACCCTATGTAAATAAATAGTGTAATGTAAAGAAATCATTTGCGTAAATTTTACTTGCCGTTATGGATAGCGTGACGCAATAGATAAATAGTTTTATTGAAATAAATACATTTCAATGCATGATATAATCTCAGTAAATGCGTGATATATTTTATAGTGTATTATAAAATTATAAGTATAGTTTCAAACAGGTAATGCACATTTTATTAGTAGCATCATTCAACATTTTATATGATTCCTTCACATATTCAAATTCGTATATCATAAATAAGAGAACTGCGTGGTGATACTTTAACTCGCTATGTGTTCTTCTACTGATATATCTACTCATATACTATACATATTTGTAAATATAGCCCCACCACCAAAATCGAATTAAAAGGATTTGATAACCGACAATCATACCGCTACATAGGCATACATTTTTCTGTTTATCATAATTTATTTCCTCTTAAAAATACCAATTATGCGGTACTTTATAATGCTCTTTTATGGATGAGAAAAATATGTAATTTACTAAATTTGTTTAGAGGAGTTGATGAAAAACTTAAGAAGAACCAAAAAAAAAAAAAAAAAAAGCGGTACGCATTGATTATTAACACTTTCCAAATGCACGTAATTGTTGTATCGTATACCTTTCAATGCTCGTGGCCTACGTAATCACACAACGGACAGACAGTATTTCTTAAAGGCATAGAGATAGACTAACGGAATTCCTTATTTATTCTTAAACACTGTTAGAAAGTGTTAAAAATGATTTTCACGAAAGAAAACGTAGACCTTACTTTGAAATTGTAGCTCTAATATATCTGAATATTTTAGTCTAGCCCTGTAAATATGAAGGTTAACAAAATCATACTCTATACAAAATATTATGTTCGCATATTAACAATAAGTGTCAATTTCTTTATGATTTTTACAAAAGAAAGTTCTTTAAATGTAATTTATAAGAATACCTGTCCTAAAATATAATACATTAGCAATTTTTTGGGTGTCCCTGTACTCAAACCAGTTGCACAGGACCTATTAATACCATTTAAAATAGGGAACATTCCATAGTGAATGTTATGATATATATGAATGTTATCTATATATGAATGTTATGTTATATATGAATGTTGTATATAATTTTTCAAAAATTCTGAAAATATTTATGGACGCTGGGGGCGGACAGACAGACAGATGGACAGTTGGTCAGAGAGATACACAAACTTAAATCATATTCACAGTTAAAAAATATTAAAATGTGTTTATTTACTTAATGTAAACGAAAATGAAATTCCAGCAAATTTCCAAAAACAGACCTCAATGTAACTGAATATTTTTGTGTGTCCCTGTAAATCTAATGCTAATCATATTACATTCTGTAGAAAACATTCTTCTGTACATGTGAATAACTTATTTCATTTTTACTAAGATTTGTTCAAAAGAAAGTAATAAAAATTTGATTTATAGAAATACCTCTCTCATAGAACGAAATCTTTGGAATAGTTTTGGGTGTCCCTGTACACAAAACAGTGATGGTATGTACTCCATTTTCTATATCAAATAGTGAACTTGAATATTATCTTTTATTTTCAATGAAATTTGTTTAAAATAAATCAATTAAAATATAGTTCATAAAAATACCTCTCATGGAACACGATGCTTAGGTATGTACACAAGACAGTAGAGATATTCACTCAATTTTCAATAGGGAACATCCGAAGGTGAACTTGACTATCATATATCAGTTTCAAGAAATTCCATGAATATTTACGGGAGTTAGAGTGCGGATAAACAGACAGACAAACCGAAGACGATAACACTTTTCATCTTTATCGGAAATTGTTAAAAACATTTAGAAAGTCATAAAAACGGTTAATATAAACAAAAATGCAATTTCAGCAAATTTCCAATAATACTCGTTAACGTATAATAGCAGGAGACTTGGCATTGGAATATTAAAACAGGAATAAGCTACTACGTCAGAAACGCCAAATAAAAATTATTGAGGTGCATACAGCTGTTTCGGTAGCCTAAAGCGTACCGTCTTCAGTGCAAAAAGAATTCTGATACTGCAGAAGTGCTCGTATATATAGGAGAGGGACCAGATTTATTTCAACCAATAGGATTACGGAAGAGGTGGGGAGTGTGGCCAATAGAAATTAAGGAATGTGTAGCTGTGTAAACAGTAGAAAAATTAAGGAAATGTAGACTGAATGTAAAATTTCCAACAATCAGACAAATAGGGAACAGCGATATCACAATTTAGAATGTTCCGTAATCCTATTGGTTGAAATAAATCCGGTCCCTCTCCTACATATACGAGCACTTCTTCAGATTCAGAATTCTTTTTGCACTGAAGACGGTACGCTTTAGGCTACCGAAACAGCTGTATGCACCTCAATAATTTTTCTTTGGCGTTTCTGACGTAGTAGCTTATTCCTGTTTTAATACTCGTTAACGTAACTGAATATTTTTGTGTGGCCCAGTAAATCTAATGCTAATCATACTTTATTCTATGAAAAGCATTCTTTACTGCATATGTATAATATATTTCAATTTCATTAAGATTTGTGTAAAGTTCTTCTTAAAATTTGGTTTATAGAAATACCTCTCACAGAACGCATGCTTTTGAATACTTTCAGGTATCCCTGTATACAAACCATAGATGGTATTTACTCCATTTTTAAACAGGAACATCCGATAGTGGACTTGAATAACATATTTTAATTGCATTACGATTTGAGCAAAGTAATGGTATTAAAATATGGTTTGTAGAAATAACTCGTAGAACACAATGCTTTGGAATATTTTCGAGTGTCCATGCACAAAAACCAGTAAAGTTATTCACTAAATTTTTAATAAGAAACATCCGATATTTGACTTAAATAACATATATTAGTTTCAAGAAATTCCGTGAATATTTACGGTAGTTAAAGAAGACGGGCAGACAAACTGACGTCATTATCACTTTTCAAACTTGTTGGAAAGTGTTGAAAAGCTAAATATATATACATATTACTACTATTATAAATAATCTGGTGTGTCACTCACACCCCTTTCTATTTACCTGAAATTTAATACTATAATACGGATTGGAGATTAAGCGTAAAGATAACGGGTACTGTTATGTAAACCTATGTTAAAACAATTCAATTTAGGCTTCGGAATACCTTTATTTGAATAATATTTCTATATGAAGGGGTCTACTTCCCCCTAAAATCCCCGTTTCATTATTGCACCTACATTTATAGAGAATTCAAATCTATTATTAAGTTCAAAAGTTCATTTAAAATAATTTAGACAAATTTCACACACATCATTCCATGAAACTTATCAATCTTGATCAAATTTTTCTAGTAACAAAAGCATTCAGTTCAAAACCTCATTTGGATCGCCTGAAATTATTTGTTTTTAATTTACTCTAACAGACACAGGCATAGATCAAATTATGAAACTTGACTTTGATATTCAAGAAATCTTAAAACGCATAAATATACAAGAAACCAATCGATGAATATTTAGATTAAAAAAATACTTTATTTAAGATATGGCTTTTAGGAATTAATTCCAATTCCTGAGCAGCTTTCCTGTACATGGTAAAATATTATATGATATGGTATATTATAGTAAAGCACTTATACACTAATAAATAAAAATAATCTTATGGCTTAAATATTTTCAGCATGTACATCTTCTAAAAGTTATGTACACATCACATGGTGCACATAAATATAATCCTATATTAATAGCACACGCCACAACCGGAAATACATTTCCATCAATTTTCAAGTATTGTCGCATTATAATCTAGTTCTTCTGTGTAGCCCCGTAAACGAACAGTGAATGATTTCTATTCCATATACTCTACATAAAACATGTTTTTACGTATATAAAAAATATATTTATTTCATTTGGTTTAGTGCAGTATATAGATATATAAACTTTACTTACCTGCAATTTCCCCCGTAAACGTAGTGTATTTGAATACTCTTGGGTGTCCCTGTAAACGAACCATTTGCCTGATCTCAACGAAAAGCTTGGTGTAGCATCCCTATATGACACACATTTAGAATACCAACTTTGAACTCTCTGCTATAATTTGTTTTTGAGATATGCTGATAACAGACAGACACACATACACATAGACAGACACACAGACACACACACACATACCAACCACTTAAAACATGATTTTTTTATTCAAGTGACCTCAAAACGTGTAAATATAACAAAAATTCAATTTCGAAAATTTCATCCAAAAACAATACTTTCTCTACTTTAAGGGTAAGAGAAAGTAAATAATCTGGTACGTTACTCACTCGACATTCTCTTACCCTGAAATTTAATACTATAAATGCAGGTTGGAGATTAAGAGGTAAGATAACGAGTACTGTTATATAAACCTATGTTAAACAATTCAAATTTGGCTTAGGAAGAATTTTTTTATATGATAATTAGTTCTGTGTGAGGGGGCTACCGCCCCCCTCAACCCCCCGTTTCATTAATGCATCTTTATTTATATGGAATTTAATTCTGTTATGAAACTTAAAAGTTTACTTAAAATTATACAGACAATTTTCCCACGCATCATTCATTGAAACTTATCAGTCTTGATCAAACTTTTTCAGCAACAAACTTATATTAACTGCAAAGTACAACATTTGGATCTCCTAAAATTATCCGTTTTTAAGTTATTCTCATAGTAATATAACACTAAATATCCAAAAAAAGTTGAATTTGTTCTCAATATTAAATTAAAAAAAAAAAAAAAAAAATCGATAACTTTATTTTAAATGATCGCAGATCGATGGTTCAACGATTCGTTTTAAAGGCACTGGCGAGCTCTTTTCAAATATGGGAGGAGAGGCCGCTACATACACATTTTTTTCCCAGTTTACTATCTCTATTACAAAAAATATATATTCGTTTCATTTGGTTTAGTGCAGTCTATAGATGTTAAACTCTACTTACCTGCAATTTCCTCAATAGGCGTAATGTATTTGAATACTTTTGAGTGTCCCTGTACACGAACAATTTGCTTCATCTCAACGAGAAGCTTAGTTTAGGATCCCTATATGATACACATTTAGAATACCGAGTTCAGAATTTCTGCTACTATTTGTTCTTGAGGTATGCTGATAACAGACACACAGACAGAGACACACAGAGACAGACCCACACAGACCATTCGCTAGAAACATGATTTTCGTATTCAGGGGGCCTCAGATCATGTAAATATAGCAAAAACTCACTTTAGAAAATTTGACTCGAAAACATTACTTTCTCTGCCGTAAGGGTAACAGAAAGTAAAAATTATTATTATTATAACGGAAAGATTAGTTTCTAAATTCAGTTTTCTATCCTATCTTGTTTTGCGTTTATTTATTTGTTTATTTTTCTATCCATTTATCTCTTGCATATAAAGATTTAAAGCTAATTTCAGTTCTATTTAGGGATCTTATATATTGTTTTTTAAATGGAAACTATAATGCGATAATTTTTTTTTCTTGACAAATATTAACTTTTTTATATAAATCATACAGTTAAACCAGTATAGAAAAGCTAAAAGTCATTGCTTTTAAAATAGAATTTTTAGTAGTTTCTTTCAATTTATCACTCTGTCAGTAAAAGTGATTAAGACATGAATTTATGTATTTTTTTCCACTTTAAATGCTTTATAAATTACCACCATCAAGTCAAAGGACTAATAACGTTAATTGAACAGTTATTAAGAAACACACTGCTAAAACATTTTCGTTAATTGTAAAATGTGCTCTATAGGGAAAAAAATGATTTTTTAGAACTTCTAAATTGTTTTCCGAAATTACCTTTTTGTAACAAATTGATTATGTTAACAAATAACCTTAAATGAATGGCATAGATATTTCATTGCTATTTAAATTTTTTGTGTTAATAAAATATTACAAGTTATCAAAATCGTTTTCTGAAATTTATTTAACGCGTTATATGGAAAAGTGTTTCGTGCACATGCTTGTTGATGTATAGTAACTATAAGTAGATTTCTACGCTTCATTGCAAAGTTTATTTTCATTAAAACTTATTTTTTTATTTTTTTTATTCTGATAAAAATAAACCTAACACACGACTAGTATATATATATTCCGAATAAATATAAAATATTAGACGAAATATCGAATGATAGACATGTTCTGTTTAATGTTTCATTTAATTCATAACCAAAAACGGCCATAAAGATAAAAAATAATAATTTAATGCTAATATTTATTTAAAAAAATATGTACATAGAATTAAAGAAAAACGTGTATGCGTAAATTGTTGGTTAAATTCATGCAAACTAGTTTTATTTTTATTTTATTTTATTATAATTAGTATTATTATTTTTAATGTCATAATGAAAAATATTCGATTGTATTAGAAACTTTAGGAGGTTTATATCGAATCAGTTAAAAGTATTGAAAAAAAGTGTATAGAGGAAACTGGGGGCTAACAAACCAAGTAATATAACATTCAACGTTGCCCATCTGCGCAGCATTAGTGCGACGTAAAACCAAACCACAACAACAACAACATAACATTCAATAACAACAAAAAAAAAAGTTTAATGTTTAAAATTTGCGAATACATACGTCAATAGCATGAGCAATAAAAAAAAATAAATGAATAAATAAAAAACATGTAGTGAGATTTCTTTTCTTTTAAATTTAGAACAGTACATAAGCGTTTAGAATATCTGAAATATGTAAGTCCGTCCAAAACCAGAATTCGAAAATTTTATTAATTTAACATTTTCTTCTTGCGAATATAAGAGAAACATTTATATTAAAGAACACAATATAAACAAGGCAATATTGATGATCTAATGAAAAAAAACATTTTGTATTATATATATAAATAAATTATCTTTACAAAACTAATGACTTCCAGTAATAAATTTAACAATAACTGAAAGGTAACTAAAACTGGAAATGCTTGAACTTTATAAAAGAAACGGTAATTTTAAGTCATTAATAACACAGATTATAGAATATATAAATTTTCGTATTTTGTTGAAAAAGAAAAGGTAATAGTAATCTTATTTTACTGAAATTATAATACTTTAAATCTACAAAATGTCATATTTTTTTAATAAAAAAATGTTAACTTTTATTTAAAATCTATTTTAGAACAATTTAAAAAAAACGTTTCAGTTCTAAGAAAATTAAACTTTTTAAAAGCTCTCTAGCTAATATATTTTAAAATAAGTTAAAAAACAGAATTAGAAAAGTATCCTAAAAAGAATAAATAATCTAAAATTTGCAAAAGAGACACTAAATTATCTCTTAATAGGTGTTTGAAATTATTCTACATTTCCATAAAAGCTCTTTTTTTTCCTACATGCAGGAATTGAAGTTTTGTTAAACGCTGTACTGTTCATATTAAGCTAAAGTTTAAAGTATTAAAAAAAAAAAAAAAAGGATAGAAAGAAAAGGAAAGGAAAATAGCAAAATGACATGAAAACACAAGATAATACGAAATAAAAATATTTTTGAGTGTTTAGAAAGAAAGTTTTAAATGGAGCAGGAAGAAAGAATGTGGCTTCTTCAACTTAAATGTTACTTAGATAATGAAAACAAATCACTGATATTATTTTAAATTTTGTACTTTAAAACTACTTAAACAGTTTTATTTCATTAAAAACGTGCTCATCTGTTTTTCTCGTATAACAGAGATAAAAGTCGGAATAAAAAAAAAAAAAAAAAAAGAGCTTTTTAATTAAAATTTTTCTTTAAGTAAAACACAAATAAAAATGCTTTTTCGCCTTACTGTAATAGATTGCCCCGTAGTGTTATTTCAAAAATGTGACATTTAAAAATATTACTAATAGAAAAAAATATAAAAGACAATTTTATTCGAAATATTTAAATTGAACGCTATAGGTGTGAAAATATTAGAAAAACATCACAGACGCACACAAATATATATATATATATATATATATATATATATATATACTAATATTATAAATGAGAAAGTTTGCATGGATGTTTGTTACTCAGTTACGCCACAACGGCTAAACGGATCTTGATTAAATTTCGTATAGAGATATATGATAGTCTGAAATAAGACATAGGCTACTATTTATACCGGAAAAATGTAAATTTTTAATTAATTTTCTATATAATACAGATATTTCTTCTATAATAAATCTTTAAAATAATTTATTTTAATTTTTAATTGTTTCCAAAGAAGTTTACGAGTAAATTTATTTTTCGACACATAATATATTTTCACGCGAATAATAATAAAAAAATATATATAAAATATTAAATTTGTTTAGGCACATGACATCATGACGCCATGATGAAATTTAAATAATAAGAAAATGAAAGCTAATTCAGATCTGTATTAAATATCTCTATTCATTTTTAATTCTGGGTATATTTTTAATTTTAATGCTGACATTTTTCGCCAAGGACTCAATTTTTGTGACAGCCACCTTAAGCCAAGTAGTCCATAAAAAATATAAATAAATCTATACATATGAAAGAGTAAACTCACTGATTCACTGACTCAACACAGCCATGACGATTCTATGGGAAATAGAGTTAAACATTTTAGTGACCAGGTTTGTTTTCGGAGCCTGATCCCCCACTAAGACGGGATTTAGCAAAATATCCCCCCCATCCCTCTTGGGGGGCAGAAGGCACAAACACCTTTATAAGCATAACTCGGTTCCAAATTACTTCACGGTAAAGAAATTGCAGATGGAAAGACCAGACTTGAGTGCAAAAAAAAAAAATTTCTGCGATTTTGAAATTTTGGATTTTTAAGGGGAGAGAGCAGGGAAAAGATTTTCGATTAATAATACTCAACAGACGGGAAAATCGAACTCAACACACACTACAAAGGGATTTTGTGCAATTCCACCCTACGGCCCTTTGGAGAATGGGGGGCAAAAACATGTATTCATGCCTAATGCTGCACTAAATTATCTTAGGTTGGATTTTTTTTTTATGTGTGGGGCGATTATATGTATCTAGCTCATAGTATGAAGCGATTTTGCGAAATTCCCTCCTCCTTTAGGTTATTAACTATAAGAGATCTGTAGAAAAGAAAAGTTCGGTTCGATCTAAGTTCTTTAGGTTATTAATATTAATATGGGATTTTGACAACTCATTTAAGTATAATGTCCAGCGAAGCGGGCAAAGCCTTAGGTATATATATATATATATATTGAGATTACACTATAGTAGGTAAGATTATACTACAGTAGAATTTATAGTAGAAGTGTTGACAAAATATTACCCATTAATTTTCCCATGTGTATTAAATTGAATTTATAATTTTTACTGTGCTATAATATTTACATATTGAAATGAAAACATTTTGTGCAAGTTTTACAGATATATACAGAGTTTAATAAGTAACAATACACGTTATTCTTACACACATGAGGAGCAAAAGTCCATGTTTTGACCGAGATTCGGGCAAATAATCTTCTGTTCAAGAAGTCAAAAAAGTGGAAAAGTGGGCCGAGAAAATTTAGCATTTGCTTTTGTTACAAAGACATAAAAGATCAATATTGATGAGAATTTATTAGCAACTAGTAAATTCGTGCGAATTTTTTGCAATTTCTTTCTTTTTTAATTTACATTTAAAATTTGAAACTTACAAGTCCAATAAGAATCTTCTAAAACCAGTTTCACCATCCTATTTAAATTTTAATTCATCAGAAACCAAATTATTATTAGTTTTTGCGTGATGTAAAGCTAACGATAACTAAATTAAATCATTTAAAGAAAAGTTTCAATATAAATTCCGTGTTTGACGTCCCAGTTTTCATACTTTCCCTTCAGGACAGCTTCTGTATCTAGGGGTTCGATACAGAAGGTGACTTTTAAATTTCTGTCACAACGTTGGCGATAATTTTTATTTTATTCATTTTAGCATATATTTATTGCTGCTTCGATAGGGGCTGCAACAATATAAATTGCTATGATTAGCTATATTGTTTTACGAAATCGATGCAGCTTTCACAGCTTTATGAAGCACATGCCCCTGATAGGTATTTACTTCTAATTTTAAGCATTTTTATCCAATTATTTCTGTGGTCATTTATTTGTTTTCTCTATCATTAAGTTTAATGGTCATTTTTTTATTATCATTCATGTCGGCGTAAGTAATTTAAATTGTTGTTGTCTCTTATTGGTTCTTAATCTGTATCGCAACAATTTTGTGTCAGTATTTCCTATAAGTTAAAATCAGTTCTATTATTTTGTGTTTGTATTGTTTTGTATCTATTAATTGCTAAATTTTAAGATTAAATTTTATTACGATATCTGTCATTTTTATCTATCTATCTATCTATCTATCTATCTATCTATCTATATATATATATATATTAACTTACTACTTATTTTAATTATATATTTTATTATTGAGTTTTTTAATCAATTTATAACAAAAGTTCATATTTAGTGTATATCTTTAAAGTATTACTAAGTTTAAAATGACATGACGCTTGCAAAGACTGTAAAGATGCAATTTAAAAAAATAGATATTTCTATAAAATGGTCTCATCATACAAATGTCATTTTTTTATTAGATCACTGAACTGAGTCCGCGTGCTTCAACGATGGCGATCTTCATTTAACCTAGCATCCCATAGTTCAGGAGTTTCATTTTAGTGGCGAAGAGCCATCCTGGATCTATTTTGGGACTTCCTCAGCTCCTGATCTCCGATCTCCATCCCTTTCTTTAAACGGACAGCTTGTTCTTCAGCAGTTTCCATTTGTCGCTTTAAACGTCTACGTTCAATTTTTTCTGACTAGTCTCTTTTGATCTTCGTCTTTGCCGTTAAGATCCATCTGATTCAAGATAGAGAATGAGAGAGAGCAAACTAACGAAATCCACACATTAAAAATCATTAAAGTAGCATCAATTTGCGCTTGCAGAAAAATGTGATTATTTCTACGGTGGATAATACTTAAGGGGGTATTCTGGTCTAGAAGCCTGAATTTTAGGCATTTTTTAAAGTAAGATAAAAAAAAAATGAAAAACATTTTTAGTATTCATTTTTCTATATGTTTTTTATTGACATCTTGAGAATGTAAAAAAAAAAAAAAAAAAATCACAAAAAAAAAAAAAAAAAAAAAAAAAAAAACCAAAATTCGCCGAGATACAGGCCGATGGAGTGGGGGCTTCAAAAAAAACGGTGCGTCCTGGTTGACATGATTTCAACCCTTGTAGTGATCTAAAACAAAAAAAAACAAATTCTTCATTAATAAAGATGTCGCTATCGGGTTAACCATTTTCAAAAAAAAAAAAAAAAAAGACAAAATGGCGTCGACTTGAAAAAAAAAAAAAAAATTACCCGACTTTTTTCGACCTTTTCGAATTTTTTAAAAATATTGAAAATCAATTTTTTTTTAAATCCAAGGCAGACGCGATAGAGAGTTGTATAAACAAGATATATACCAAATTTCAAAGCAATCGGTTCAGTAGAACTTGAAATATCATGTCAACCACCTCAAAAAAAGTAGTTTCGAGAAAAACGCGTTTAAAGTTTAGGAAACAATTCTAATGGAATAACTCTGAAAATAATATGTTATACTCATTTTGCATCAATCGGCGATCCCAGATCCATACATTGGGTCTTCCTCCTTCTCATAATTAAGCTCTTGAGAAGTTCTTGATTTTTTTTAAATTTCTAGACCAGAATACCCCCTTAAAATTCAAAAGCATAAGCTGTGAAATGTAACCACAAAGTTTCTTCTCTTTAAACATTCTCTTATGAACATTTTTCTTTATTCTATTTCTTTAATTCTGTTTCCATAACCTATTCCATAACCACAAGCATCACATAAACTCTTAATTTTTACACCCTTTTAAAGATAGCACGTGATCATGTTTTTACATAAAAATCAAAACATTAAATTCATTTAACCATTTTTTTCTTTTTCTTTTTGTTCAGCATGTGATCTTATACTCGGTGCGTTCACACACATACAAGGGAAGTATGAATCAGTAAAATTGGTATTAAAACTAAACCAAGCTTAAATTAAAGAGCATGGTCGAAAACATAGGGTACAGTACAAACTTGCTGCAACAACCCCCATGGGGGAGAGATATGACCCCCTAATAGTTTTAGTTATTTCTAAAAAAAACGACAAAACACGCATTGTAGTGAGAACGGGTGGTGCAGTGGTAGCCTGCTTGACGATGGTCCTGAGATCGAGTCCCCACAAGAACGTTTTGTAATTTGTTTATTTTTTCAATTATTTGTTTATTTATTTGTTTATTTACGTTTTTAATTAAATTAAATTATTAATTTAAGAAAAAATATTTATTACATTAAGAATTTTTTTTTCTTTTTTTTGAGTATTCCAATTAATAAAGTATTGACCATGAATTTAAGAAATATATATTTTTAATTTTTATTTATACAAAAAGAAAATCATGTTTAAAGCTACGAATATAGTTTCTAATTTATAACTATTATGATTAGAAAAATTATGAAACAGTAAGTATTTTTCACAATGAGAACAAGAAATATAAAATGATTGACCACAATTATTTGAATTACAATTTTGTTCACCGTCAATTATTGTTCATCACAAACATTTTGTTAAATATTTGGCTTTTCGTCCATATTACTAGATTTTTAAAAGTCTTATTTACCCCGATTTTGAATTTTTTGAGATGTAAACTAATTATAAATTAGTAAAATCGTTTCAAGAAAATTGTCATTGTGTTCAATTTTATTGTCAGTTTTTCCGACACCACAAAATTTAACAGTTGCTTAATGAAATATTTGAAATAATAGTTAAATGCGACGTCGAATAATTAAACAACAGCTGTTGTTCATTCAGGATTTTTCATGCAAAAAATCACATGAATAAATTATACAGTTGAGATTAGACAATTGACTCTTGCTATTAATGTCGTCGATACATAAATAGTAATTAAAAATTTACATAAAACATAATCATTAACAAAATTTTATTTCAATGTAATCATTAACAAAATCTTATCTAAATGTAATATAAAAGTATTTCCCGTTAAATTATTAATTTCTTTTAATTTAATAAATAAAGAAATAAATTGTTTAAAAATTTAAAAATTATTAAATTGTCCTCTCTTAAAATAATGATATAATTTAATTAAAAATGTAAAAAATAAATATTTCAGTTTAAATAAAATTACAAAACGCCCTTGCGGGGACTCGATACCAGGACCTCCATATTAGAAACAAGCACTCTAGCACGGCACCATCCATTCTTATTACGATGCGTGTTATGTTGGTTTTTATAGAAATAACTAAAACGATTAGGAGGCAATATCTCGCTCCATTGGGGTTGTTGCAGCAAATCTGTACTGCACTCTATGATTTCGACCATGCTCTTTAATTTAAGCTTGGTTTGGTTTCAGTGAAAATTTCACTACTTCCCTCGATAGTCCAAGAAAATATCTTAGTGATTTACATATAGAGATGCATGCGAAATGCACCAAATAGCCTCTGGTACATTTCCGTTATGGATTTACAGCATATTGGGAAATAACCAGTCCTTAGTTGATTCTACAGAACGATAGGCAGAAATTCACAAACATGTGCTGCATTTATGTTTTAAAAGGCGCTTTATTTTTGAAGTTCTTTTTTTTTTTTCATTGTAACATGACTCCATACGCTTCGTTTATGTTAAACAAGTTAATAACGTGACTCTACATATTTGTGTACGTTTCTTGGGTTCTTAGAATTGTCTGTAACGATTTCATTGGAAATTTGAAGTTAAAGGTATTTTTGGGGTGAAAAACCGATGTTCCCTCATTATCAGAAAAAATTGCATTCGATTTTAGCTCTTATTTCACCGGTTGCAATGCATTACAGAACTTCAGTTGACATGAAAATGGATCTAATGATTTTAGTAAAAACTTCCGGTTGTTAAATTTTTTTTCAGAAAAGAAGCCCATCTGATTTCTTCTATCCTTCTGGGAAATTGGTGCATTAACCCATTCTCCACCAATTGTAACATGTGACAGAAATTCAGTTTACTCGGTAATGGATCTAATGATTTTAATACAAACTAAGGTATCTTTAGAAAAGTACCCATCTACCTTATCCTCATCTTCTGGAAAATTTTCCTTCGTTGTTAAAGCTGTACCGGTTGCAACCTATGACAGAAATTAGGTTTACCTGGAAATTGATGGAATGATTTTCATAAAAAATATTAGGTTTAAAGGTTTTTTGGGGATGCAAACACATCTGACTTATTTTTATCTTACTAAAAATTCGCGTTTGCTCTTAACCGTTACTCTGTATGTTCAATATATGGAAGAAATTCCATTTTCACGAAAATGAATAAAATGATTTTAATTTTTAAAAAATTAAATTCAAAAGATTTATTGAAAAGACAAACCTACATGATTTATTCTGAATTTCAGGAAAGTCAGCGTTCACTATTATTCCTTACTCTGCACTCTGAAAAATATGATAGAAATTTGATTTTCTCAGAAATTATTAGAATTATTTTTCTAATAATAATTTTATTAATTATTATTAGAATTATTAGAAATTATTTTAATTATATTTATTCGAAATTTTTTAGAAAAATTTCGAATTATGGAATTTTTGGGCCGACAAATTCAAGTGTCTTATTAAAGAAAATTACCGTTCACAGCTAACTCCGACAAAGTAAGGTACAATCAATACCAGCGACTTGCTTTTCTCGGAAAAATATCTAACGATTTGTATAAAAATTTAGTGTTTAGGAATTTTTGAAATGAGATACCCATCTGACTTATGCTCATTTTCGCTAAAATTAGCGTTCAATGTTAATTCTTACTCCACCCGTGGCGAATTATAGCAATTTTCATAGAAAAACTGCAGTGATCTAGAAATAGAAGATTTTTGCTTTAAAAATTTTGATATGCCCTCATCTTCATTAAAATTAGAAATTGCTCTAAATTTCTAGAAACTTCTTCTTCTTCTACTTTTTTAGTGAAGTACTCGAAGGATTTTGATAAAATTTTAAATTTAATGCGTTTTTGAGAAGACAGTTTTATATGAACTACCTTCACCTTCAGGATAATTAAGGTTAACTGTTAACTCGCACTCCACATAGCCGCGGCTTTAAAAACTGCTGAAATGATCAAAATGAACTAGATTGCTGTGGCCACTACAAGACTTTCTTCTATATTTTCCTATACAAATTCACTCAGTACAAATGACTTATTAAAACTATTATTTATTATAATTATCTACCATGATGAATGCCGACGATTTTCCTCTTAGAGAAAACTAGCGCTAAACATCCAAAGAAAGACAGTTTTATTCTCTATAATTAATATCTTTAAAAATGCGTTTTCATAATTGTTATCTCCATTTCAAGTTTCGTACAGTTATACACCATAGAAGTTGACATATTATCTTCTCCTTCTCGAAAAATATTGCAGTATAGCAGCTCCGCCTATTGGTGGATATGCATCAAAATTCAATAAGCAAAATGTTTCATAATGGCCTTCTAATATATTACGTTTTGTTTTATTATACGCAAGTGAACATGAAATTTAGCTTTTCTTTAAATTGTGAAAATCGGTGTATAGCAGCGCCACCTGCTGATAGATTGATACTAAAGGTTAGAGGCACTAATGTATGCCAAGTTGCATTTACATATAAATTTATATGTAATTCTGTGCAGAAGTTCTTGGGATATAGCCTTTCCTTAAATTATAGAAATCGCTGTATAGGGACGCCCCCTCTTGAGAAAACAAAACCAAAACCGAATTCGTATTCATTCACGTGAAGGTGCATCTACATATAAATTTATATGTGAAATTATGCAGTAGTCCCTGAGATATAGTCTTCCTTAAAATTGTGTTAATTGCAGTATAGCAAACGCCACCTGATGAACAATTGACACCAAATTTCATAGATATTAATTTAGGTCAAAGTTCATCAACATATAAATTTATATGCAGTTCTCTCTAGTGGTTTCTGAGATACAGTCGCCACAAAACTTTTGTCACGCACACGCACCGACAGACATTTTCTAAAAATGGTCAAATCATATTCTGAACCTTTCAAAACGTGTATGGGCCCTCTTCACTCACCGCCGCCGGAAGCCGAAGCTAATATTTTTCTATGGGAAATTTTTCTTTACAAATAACTTAGTAACTAATACATATTTTTAAATTCTGTTTTCACATTCTGAAAGTTCCGAGCTGTTAAATGGACGCACCTTTTCTAAAAAATTATTTTTTTATATTTTATTTTGAAACTGCAAAATACGAATTTTCAATATGTGAAATTTTTGCATTTTGCAATTTCGAAATAAAATATTAAAAATTAAAAAAATACATTTTTTAAAAAGGTCCGTCAATTTAACAGTTGGGAATTTTCTGAATGTGAAAACAGAATTTAAAAATATGTATTAGTTAATAAGTTATTTGTAATGAAAATTTCCCCATAGAATAACATTGGCTCGGGCTTCCGGCGACGCACAGTGGATCGAACAATGTTAAAATACGAACATAGGCCCAAAAATCAATCTCTAAATAACTGATATTTTGCAGTGAAATAATTTAAAAGAGTGTCTAAAAAATACAAATATATGGTTATTTCTTTAATTACACGAAGTTTTATTACATATAAATATGTTCAAAACGAAAACTTTCAGAAATAAGATTTTTCGATGAATTTCAGTGACTTTATTTGAATAGCCATCAAGTGGTACTTAAGATAACTATGAAAAAATACGAAATAAAAATACTTTTAATAATGTTCTAATAAAAGTTTAAGGAACTTCTGCCAACATTTTCTTGGTTTTTTTATGTTGGGATTCACGCATGTAATGTGAATATAAAATTATCAATAAAATTAAATTTGTAAGTTGTGCAACTTTTTTTGTCCAAAATTGTCCAAAATTTCAAACACATTTTACTACTCCCAAAAATATACATTTAATCTGTGAAAAGGATTTTCGCCACAAATCGCCACTTTTAGAGAAAAATAATTTTTTATTCTGTTTACCCCCAAATTATCGATCGAGAAATTTATCTGAATAACTGTATTCATTAATGACAGAAAATATATTAAACATTTTATAGTGAAAATATTATAGAAATTAGATGATTAAAATAGATTTAATAAATCAAAAATTATTTCTTTCTTTCTTTTTTTTTTTTTTTTTTTTTTTAATATTTAATAAAATAATTAATTTTACTTTAAAGGTACTGAAAAGTACCGTTGGACCTAAAAAAGGGGGAAAATGTAAATGGTTGCTGTGATATGTCAATGAAAATGTTAAAATTAAATAAATGTGTAATGTTAAATTACTAAATGTTAAAATTAAATATTATAATCCATATTACGATTTAAAGTAAAAGTTTCTGTGCAATAAAAATAAAGACTTTCATAGAGTTAGTCAGTAAATTCTTGCATGAGTTTTCTATTGAAATATTGTATAAAAAAAGAAAGAAAAAAGAAGCAGTAATGTGATGATATATTTAACATTGTGTGCTAAATTAATTGTGTTATAAATATAGATTTTCTTCACGAAATTTTTATTTATTTCCTTTTGTTCTCTTCTTTTTTTGCAACATTTGTTTCTTTATCAGGTTTGTTTCTAATTACGAGGGTTGTAAATTAAATAGTGGCAACTTAACCTTGAAACTCGCAGAAGGGCGGGCATGCGCAAATAGGATATGGGAGCGGTGAGGTGGCGCTGTTGTCGATGTCTAGAGTGCAAAAAACGGTCGATCTGCTAAGAAGGGTAGTTGTTGTGTGGCGTTAAAGTGAGGAGTTTCGTTTCCATCGCTCTAAAGCATGTTTGTTGTTGCAAATCCGCAATCTCATTCTGACCTGAACGAAATGCTTGAACCCATCGTTCTACTGTCCTATACGGTAAAGCATTTGTGCCACAGGCTTCCACTAATCCTCGATAGCATTCTGTTGCATTTTTACCACGGGCTTCGATTTAACTTCGATTTTAAGCCACGACCGCTGATCTCCTTTTGAAAACATGCTTTAGAGCGATGGAAACGAAACTCCTCACTTTAACGCCACACAACAGCTACCCTTCTTAGCAGATCGACTGTTTTTTGCACTCTAGACATCGACAACAGCGCCACCTCACCGCTCCCATATCCTATTTGCGCATGCCCGCCCTTCTGCGAGTTTCAAGGTTAAGTTGCCACTATTTAATTTACAACCCTCGTACCTGTTTGCAGCAGAAAAATATGATACTGTTTAACCCCTTTATAATGCCAATTTTTCCTCAAATGGCACATTAAACTAATTTCACGAATAAAAATTGATGTAAAAAAAAAATGCATTTAGTTTATTAGAAATAATTAATTTTAATTTTGACACATTATTCTCTTAGTTAATCGCAAACTTCTCACGACCCATTATATTAGCATAAGCAGAATTGCCACAAATGACTTTTTATTTTTTATTTTTTTCGCACCAATATTATAAAAATAATATTTATACTGATATTTTTCTAGAGAAATGATACACAGGAATCATTATTTAAAAAAAAAAAAAAAAAAAAAAAATGGTGCCAGTTGAATAAAATGTTAATGAATTTGGTGGGGAAAATATTCCTGTGGCCTTATAAAGGGTTAAAAATAACATAGGATCGCTTTTAGTATCATACATATATACATATTTAAATCGAAATGTGACAAAAGACATCATACATAGATAATAATAATACTGTAACCTTTCTTTGTTCGCCACTGCCTATACTTCGATCCACTGTGCGACGGTGAGTGAAGAGGGCCGTTAAATCCAAACGTGTAATCCATATTTCTCTATATATTAAAAAAAAGTAACTGTCGCTGGCGTCAATTTTTTTTGTCTGCGACAGCATCTTCTCGCGGAGGGCAAAGTGCTCTGCATCATGAGAGGTATCAGTGTATTCCGACTGCTTCAAGGAAGGCATTTCAGCTGCTTAGAAATTTCTATCATTTTAATTAACGAAGTTATAACTAAAAACGTCGGGTTTATAAAGGTACTCTATTTGCCACCGGAGGGAAAAGTTTCTCTTAATGCGTTTTTTTTCTGTGTTTCTGACGTCACTTTCCTCAGGAAAATTAAAATGAGATCAATGTTGTAAATAAGAAAAATTGAAAAATTGGCATCTTGAGATGCTCGAGAGAAGAAAAAAATTATTTAGAATAGCAAAACATGAAAATAACCGATATTTAAAAAATATTGAGTAAAAATTTAATAAAAAATGAAATGAAAATAGGTTTATATTTTTAATTTAGTTTATATTATTATTTTATATTATTAGTTAAGTTTATACTATTAGTTTAGTTTATGTTATTAGTTTTTATTTTAACGTTAGGCGAAAAAGATTTAGTAATGAATATAATTATTACGTTAAACAACGACTGGTATAAAATTAGAGGTTAAGCCCAGAAATTGCTATAACTTCAGTATAACCCCACAGCTGAATTTGGCGATTTTTCTTTGGCGCCGTTTTGAACGATAACGATGTAGTTCTGGACTGTTTGCGATATAATATGGCAGTCTATATGTTGTTTATTTTGGCTTCATGATTTTATGATTTATGATTTCGATTATGATTTTATCATTTATGATTTATGATTTAGCCATAATTGCCAACAAAACGGCGTTATACTGAAGTTGTTCCAAAGATACTTACGTATTAACGCCACCGCGGCTACAAATTAAGTGCCGTCAATCTACACCTAAAATTTTTGCGACAAATCATAAAATAAAACACTTTATTTAAAATCAAAACACTTTCAAAATTAAAATCACTTTATTTAAAACAAAGTAGTCAATCTGATTCGGTGGAAAATGGGCCGATATAGAGTTTAACATAGATTCAAAACTGTCTCTATTATCTTTCACCTGATGCTGTCACCATATGAACTCTGATAAATAAGATTCCAAAAGATGTCTCGCTGTCCCCCTATGTCTCTTGTGTGCGAACAACAATATTGCTCTTTATTGGCGCATTAGCGCAACTTCTGCTGCTGTGGCGTTAATACGTAAGTACCGAAAAAAATTATAAAATAGAGCAATAATAATAATAAAATTCGCAACCTATTTTTGTTTTTTAAGCATTGATGTAAAACTTTGCAGAAAACAGAATTTAATTTAATACAACAAGACTTTTTTTTTTTTTTTTGTCTATTTTTCCATGTAATTTAATGAAGTAACTGCATTGCTAAAATATTTTAGTTACACATAATACAGGACATCACTGGCAGATTTTGAATTTTTCATTTATTTTGACGATGACTTAAATTATCTATCTCAGTTATGCATGTCAAGATTTTTGCGAGAAAAGTCTAAGCTACTTCGGTGCCAAATTTAAAATTTCGCCAAGAGGTTAAACTGTACCATTGCTTTAGCACAATTTTTTTTTTTTTTTTTTTCAATTTATTTTAAATATTTTTTTTTTTTTTAACTTCATTCAAGTGAGAAAAAAAGAACATTTTTTATTTGGTCTAAATGTACAAAATATCTCCAGGTAAAATATTATCCGTATTATAAGAAAGAAAATGGCTAAAGTATTTTTTCCTGTACCAGTGATGTTTCTATAAATTAAATTATCCAATATCATTATATTTCATTCTCCACACGCATTTTTTATTTTCTAAATTCAATATTGTACAATATGAATGTAAAAAAATCAAGGTGTAATCAGTACATATCCAGAAGATGTAGCCCAGTAGATATCGCCAACAATAATAATTATTCAGAAGATATCGCCAACAAGTATTCAGGAGCCATCATGAATATTTATTCAAATTGTCAACAAATATCAAAAGCCATCCAATTTATGAATGGTGATGGTCTATCTCGAATACTCCAAACCGGCAATTCGTTATTAGAATAGAATCAAGGATGAATTTTTCACTTATCAGTAGGTTTCGAAAAATGTGATTTTTTTTTTTTTTTTTTTTTTTTTTTTTTTTACCGATTTAACTTAGTATGTAATATAGTTTAAGAAATGGTAAAATCAGATATTGACGGATCTTGGCAAATTCATGGCGACAATGCAAAATTACTATCTGAAAAAAATTGTCTTGTCGTACTACTACTAATGAAATGTTTAATTGCAATAATCACATAAGATATTTATTTTCAATGGATCCGACTAAATCCTATTCTAGGAAAAATGCACTTTAAATGTTGCATCTTTACTGTTGTAAGCACCATTTTAAACCTTGCTGTACATTGGAAATAAATGCAGAGTGTTACGTATTGCCCTAAATTAACTAAAAAAATTCAATAGTAAAAAATATAGGCATTAGAAAAAATAAGTTCATAATTTCTTTAATCAAGCAATAATACCCGAAAAATTCATCGTCAAAAAGTGACAAAAATTTAACAAGTGGATCGTATACTAAAGCTGTAACGCTAAATCATTTAGATGTTAAGAATTTCTCTCTGTTCTAAACAGTTAGTGCTATCGTTGTTTATTTTGTGTGTCTAGCTGTCTAACATATGTTTTCTCTCAAAATAATGGCAAATTGTTATTAAACTGTCGAACGTTAAGACAGATTTTTCACATACTAGAAACGATATAATATTAAATATTGTGTATTTCAATGTGATACCAAATATGGTGGATTTCTATAATATTGTTAAACTTTTCTCTTGTATTATGTATTATTAATATTCCAATTCAATGAAAGGCAAAGTTGAGAATAGTCGGGTAGAATCCAGCAGGGGTTAATGAGAGAAGCAAGTCGGGGTGAGGGAGGGGTTTCCTTGGGGGTTGGTGAGCAGAGCGAGCAGGGGGCAGAGCCCCCTAGTGTTTAATAAATTTGTTAAACAACTTAATCTTAAGAACTTAATTTCTCATAATAATAAAAATAATATTTTTATACCGCTGCATCATGATTGACGCAAAGATAATTTAGTAAATCTCTCCAAATTGAATGCAGATTATTAATTTATATCAGAAAAAAATAATTAATATTTTAAACCATTTTTATTCCACTGTCTTATACTATATTTTTAACATTTAAATGTATTTGCTGTCATATTACCAAGAAGAAATACTAAAACATCAATAAATCGTAATTTTAAGCAGTCTTTATGCGTCATCTAATTTTTCATAAACCTAAATTTACATGACTATTGTATGCAACTGCATAGCAATCCAAAAAAAATTATTAATAAATTTCTTCACAAAAAAATGAATTAATTTCATTTTTTCTTTAAAATTCCTGAAATACTCTCTTTCCCAAAATAACCAACAAAATTAATTTTCGAAAAATAATTTTTTTTTTAATTGTAAAATTCTCAAAACCTCTTTTAAAATTGAAAAAATAAATGATTTCTCTCTCTCTCTCTCTCTCTCTCTCTCTATATATATATATATATATATATATATATATATATATATTTCATGTGCGTCTACTACTGTAAATGACTTGTACTATTATATGAATAGAAAACGAGCATATAATTCGATTATAAAGGAAAGGAAATTAAAACAACTCACTCATAAAATCTTGAAAAGGACAAAGGATATGAATAGCCTAAAGCTCTTTTACGTAGAAATTCAAATTCTATTCAAACATAAATATTTCATCTATTGGGAATAATATTTTAGGAACTTGAATACAATAGAAGCACGTGAAATTGGATCAAACAGGGGATGTTATAAAAAACACAAATACAAACATCGCGAAAAATTTAACTTAATCTGCATACACAATACTGCATGCATTTTTGATACACAATTCTAATAAACACAGTAACGGTTCTAAAAATTTGATACGAAACAAAACCTGTTGAGAATGAAAAATTAGAAATAATGAAATTGAAACATATAAAATAACTGAATTTCTTTTATACATATAAAGGAATCAATATATGCTTTGTGATGCTTATACAATTAACTTTCACATAATAATCGTATACAATACAGAAACGTATTCACACATATTAATGTTGACGCGCTATCTTGCAAGTATAAAAATACAGATACATTTATCGGTAATATTAATGAGAAAAACGTACACTCTGTCCATAAATAATAAGCTGTCCATATATTAAGGATAATGTATAAGCTGTCCATAAATTAAGGATAATGCTAGCTGAGGCAAATAAAGGTTCACAAAACAAACATGACTTATTCATAAAGTCCATTTATTAAACAAGAGATCAAGAAAAAAAAAAAAAGTGGTTTATGTTGGATATCATTTATAAAAACTACGATTTTTGCTCCCTGAAGAAATTAAAAAAAATATCTTCCTTACAAAAACTCAACATTACATGGTTGGTATCCCAGATAGCAAAGAACATCGAAATCACATTGGCCGCTCATCAGAATCGTTGGGAAATGATTGGTAATCATTTGAGGACATTCTCAAGATCTTGTTTCGATCTTTTGGAGCGGTTTCTTATACTGGTCTCGAAAGTAATCATCGATAGAATATCCAAATAATGTGCCATATCAATTAGTCGATAAATAATTCATGCGTTATGTCGGCCCATACTCCATAGAGAGCGGAATTCGAACCATTTTTTCCCACTTTAAACACCCCGCTTGCTCCCATAAAGTGTGAACTCTAAGTATTTTTATGTATACTCTGTCAAAAATGAACTAACAAATAATATTTCAAGAAAAATATATTTCAAGAGAATGAAAATGTTTGTAAAGGAAACATGAGGAAATATGACCGGAGAGACATATATTTACCTAATTGACAGAAGAATGACAAGAGTAAATTTCTGACTCTATGGAGTTAGGAAATAAATAATTCAGAATTTTCCGACAAAAGGGAAAGAAAATAATTATATAAAAAAGTAACATCTGTATGAAATTAAAGATAAAATAAAGAAAAAATGGAGTTCTTAAGAAATGGAATGAACATAGTCTAGTTAAATGCGAGTCAGAAATTAACAGAAACGGTTGATGAGATTATGCGACTGAAATTTTAGTACATTAGGTTTAAGTTAAATAAAGCTAAAATTTTGAATTAACGAAAGTTGACGATACTTCTTTTCTAATTTTCCGCAAGCCATTTCAGAAGCTGCCACTAGCAACTTCTGAATATTACACAGTTGTTTTCGTAAAAAGTATTATTTTTTAAGATAGGTTACCATTTGAATGTAGTGGAATTTTAAAGGTTGCTGCTGGCGATTTTTGTAAAATATGACATTTGCTTCGATTTAATAACTTTGCTGATTTATTGATTTCGTTCTTGAGAAAAATTAAACCACCCTCCCGTCGTCAGAAATTAAAGTTTAATAATAAATATCTTCTATTAACGAACATATATATTATTTGATATTGAGAACAAAAACCTTTCTCATATTTATTTTAATGCAATTCATAACAGCTAATTATTGTTATGCTTAACAGAAAAGCGAAAATCAATTATTTTCTTTTCAAGTAAACTGGTGTCGTATGTCAGAGAAAACAGTATTAATGATTTATGCATTTCCAGGAAGAAATATAAAACTTATGTCTGGTCTCTAAAAAAAACATTACTACAGAAGTATCATTAATCATTCAGATAGAGTCTATAAAATAAGTTTTTTTGTTTGTTTGTTTGTTTGTTTGTTTCATATATAATCTCTTATTAACAAAATCCATTTCACAAATTAAAAAATAAAAATATGCACATAAATCATAGTTCTTAATTTTATTACTATAAATATCTACTTTAAGAATGTTTATTAATTTTTGTACTACGTCAAGAATTTAGCAATAAAATAATTGACAATATCTGGTTAAAATTTGATATACCATGTGTTCAGTTGATAACATATATATTGCGTTTTATATGGATAGTCCGTATAACGTTATCTTAAACTATTTTTTTTTTTTTTTTTTTAATATGATATTTTAAAAGCTCATTATGTCAAAAATATTCATAGGATTTTTTATTTTTATTTATTTTTATATTTTTTTTTTTTACCGAGAGCAGCTTGCTATACGGAACTACGTAAAAAATCAATAAAAATATTTAAAAAAAAATTAATAAAAAGCCTTTTAAAATGACAAAAGTAATATTACAGTTAAAGTGTTTAAAAGGTTTTTTGTTAACCCCAGGCTAAAAATTCAGTGGTCTAAAAGAATGATATTGGTTTTTATTTGCTTATCAAAAACTTTAAAAGGGCAGACAAACATTGAATAAATGCACACATTAAGAACATATATTAATGGTTTCAAGCGGAAGCAGTTTAAACATTTTGAATTTGAGATATTATTCTAAACACGAACTTTTGAACTTTTGACGTATTTACGTTTAAATTATATTAACGCATCCTAAGTTAGCCATTTTACTTGTAATAAATAATTTAGTCAAATAAATTGCTGCAAACAGTTTCTTAATATTTGGCAATAAATACACTAAAATATTGCCGTTGAAAAACTATAAAAGTATGCCGTAACTGAAAAAAAAAAAAAAAAAAAAATTCATCTATGATTTTCCTTACAAAAATATGTATGTGACACGTTATCAAGTTCAATCATTTTAAGCATGAAGACAAGGCGGACAGAGGAACAGTCAGACAGGTATACAAATTGAAATCATATTCACGCTTAAAAAATGTTAAAAACGCTTAATTTAAACGAAATCGCAATTCCAGCAATTTGTTTTAATAGCTCTTAATGTAACTGAATATTTTTGTGTGGCCCTGTAAACCTATTGCTAATCATAATATATTCATTGTTTTCTGCATATCAATGACATATTTCAATTCTTAAGCTTTGTGCAAAGTAAAGGTATTAAAATATGCTTTATAGAAATACCTCTCATAAAACACAATGTTTTGGAAACTTTTGGGTGACCAATTCACAAACCAGTAGAGATATTCACTTCATTTTGCATAGGGAGCAACGATAGTGACCTTAAGTAAAACACACAAGTTTCAAGAAATTCTATAAACATTTACGGGAGTTAGAGCGGGGAAAGACAGACAGAGAGAGAGACAGACAGACAGATACAAAAATTGAAATCATATTCACGCTTAAAAAAATGTTAGAAAGTGTTTAACGAGCTTAATGTAAACGAAAGTACAATTATTGCAAATTTCTATTAATAGCTCCTAATGTAACTGAATATTGTTGTGTCACTTTGTAAATCTAATGCTAATCAGGGTATATTCTGTGCAAATCATTCTTTTGTGCATATAAATAACATATTTATATTTCATAAAACTTTTTGCAAAGTAAAGTTATTAAAATTTGGTTTATAAAAATATTTCTCATGGAATGCAGTACTTTGTAATACTTTTGAGTATCCCTGTACACAAAACAATGGTGGCATTTACTCCAGTTTATACAGCAGATATCCGATAAGGAATTTGAATAACATATATCAAATTCATTAAGATTTGTGTAAAGTAAATGTACTAAAATATGGTTTATAGAAATACGTCTCATAAAACACAAAGCTTTAAAATAATTCCGGGTGTCCCTGTACACAAACCAGTAGAGTTGTAAACTCCATTTTTAGTGGGGAAAATTCGATAGTGAACTTTAATAGCATATATCAATTTCAAGAAATTTCTTAACTATTTACGAGAATTACAATGCGGACGAACATAGAGACAGACGGACAGACAGTCAAACCTAAGTAATTAACACTTTTCAACCGTGTTGGAAAGTGTTAAAATACTATTATTTAAGAAAGGTTACTATTTAAATGCAGTGCTTTTAAAAGATTGCTGCTGGATAGCATTGCTTCTTTGTAAAATTTGATATTTACTCTGATTTAATGATTATGGTGCTTTCATGCTTCATTCGTATGTGATTCATTTTGCTTGATATAGGACTTTCCTCAAATATTTTGACACGAAACAGTTGTTAGCTTTTTGTGTATTTTACGGTATTTAATGTAAAAGTTGTAATTAATCCGATAATAAATAAAAACTTTGATAATTTATTGATTTCATTAATTGATGATTGACTGAGGATTTATTCCCCCCCCCCCTCGTTAGAAAGTAAAATTTAATAATAAATATCTTCTGCAAACGTACATATATATTATTTGATATTGAGAACAAAAATCTTTCTCATATTTCTTCTAATTTAATTCATAATAGCTAATTATTTTTATGCTTAAAAGAAAAGAGAAAATCAGTTGTTTTCTTCTCAAGTAAATTGGTGACGTATGTCAGAGAAAGCAGTATTAATGATTTATGTATTTCCAGGAAGCAATAAGAAACTTATATGTGGTCTCTAAAGAAAACATTACTACAGAAGTATCATGAATCATTCAGATAGAGTCTATAAGATAGTTTTTTTTTTTTTTGTTTGTTTGTTTCAGATATAATTTCTTATTAACAAAATTCATTTCCTAAAATTAAAAAATAAAATATGTACACATAAATCATAGTTCTTAATTATATTACCTATTAATGTCTACTTTAAAAATATTTATTATTTGTTGTAATACGTCAAGAATTTAGCAGTAAAATAATTGATGATGTCTGGTTAAAATTTGATATACCATGTTCAGTTGATTATATATATATATATATATATATATATATTACTTTTTATATGAATAGTGTGTTTAACGTAATCTTAAACTGTTTTTTTTTTTTTTTTATGATATATAAAAAGTTCATTATATCCGAAATATTCATAGTATTTTTTTTTTCTTTGAGAACAACTTGCTATACAGCACTATGTAAAAAATCAATAAAAGAAAAAAAAATGCTAAAAGAAGCTTTTTAAAATGGCAAATGTAATATTACAGTTAAAGTGTTTAAAATGTTTTCTTGTTAAACCCAGATTAAAAATTCAGTGGTCCAAAAGAATGATATTGGTTTTTATTTGCTTATCAAAAACTTTAAAATGGCAGACAAACATTGAATAAATGCACACATTAAGTACAAACATATTAATAGTTTCAAGCGGAAGCAGTTTAAACATTTTAAATTTGAGAAATTATTCTAAACACGAACTTTTGACGTATTCCCGTTTAAATTATATTAACGCATCCTAAGTTAGCCATTTTACTTTTAATAAATAAATTAGTCAAATAAATTGCTGCAAATAGTTTAATATTTGGCAAAAAATACACTAAAATAATGCCGTTGAGAAACCATGAAAATATACCATACTTGAAATAAAAACATTCAACTATGATTTTACTTACAAAAATATATGGGTGACACTTTATCAAGTTCAGTCAATTCAAGCACGGAGACAACTGAAAGCAACAATGCATGTTCCTCAAAGTCACTCTGGTACAATATTTAGTGGTTAGAACTTAAATTTTGACAGGAACGATTATTAATATTTGCAAAACAAAACGTGAAAAGTCTGTGTTTAAAATAAATGTATTTTTATTTCTAAAAGGTTTTTACAGCAAACTCTTACAAAGATCAAAATATATAAGTTATCATATTTAAAAACAGACAATCTGCAGTGACTTCACTCAACTTTCCAAACATTAAGTAATTAACGGTTGTTTAAATAAAATAAAGTAACAGAACTCGCTAAATATCTAAAAGAGAAAAATGTAATAGGGTTCTAGATTATTTTTCTCATGCAGTATATTGTTTAATTTGACATTATTTCAATTCACAAAATTTAAGCACATACGTCATATTGATAAAGAATTTGTTGTTGTTTCCCAGTTAAAATCTATAAATACTTGATTGACCAAAATGTATACTATTCAAGTGAAGGTAACTTATAACTCATCCCAATCCAATAAAGCGTCTAGGCGCTATCGCAATTTAAATATTCCGAGACCTTAGGCCGTAATGATAAAATGGCCTAAATGCGTGTTTTTTTTTTTTTTTTTTTTTTTTTTTTTTTGTGTGTGTGTGTGTGGTATTTGTAGAAAAACTATAAGTTCATCAAACTCATCAGAATTCGTGCAATGGTGATCTATATTATTTGTACAACTTTTCAGTTCATTCAAAAAGGCATTTAGACGCTATAGCACTTTTAAGAATTTTAGCCCATAGACCATAATGATAAAGAATTTTTCTTTGCGTCCCTGTAAAAAAGTATAAGTTCTAGATTCAACAAAATCAATAGCTCTCGTGCTACGGTAATCTACGACATACGTACCACATTTTAGCTCTTTTGAACAAGACGTGTAGACGCTATTTTGTTCGCCAACACGCATGCAGACACGCACTTACATACATCACCGTAAAAACAGAAAAAATGAACTCAGAGTACCTTAAAACGTATAGATTCATCAAAATCTCAAGTCCATTTTTTTTTTTTTTTTTTTTTTTTTTATGATCACATTTTCCTTACATATGTATGTTGAAAAAGTAATTGTATAGTATTTTGTTGTAAAAATAAATGAATCAATAAGTAAATAAATAAATAAAGTACGCGGCATATTTATTTTTCATCTGTATGATCTTGTGACAGTTATTTATGATACAGTCGGCAGCAAAATTATCCGAGCACTAGCAAAAATTCCTGTATAAAAAACTAATACTCTTAATACTGTTTTGTTAAATAAATCCTTGTCGAATTATGTTCTTAGACTGACTAAGAACATGATTCGACAAAAATTCATTTAACAAAAAAATAGTAAAAGTACTTTTTTTACATAAAAATTTTTCCTAGGTGCTCGGATAATTTTGCTGCCGATTGTATGCTGAGAAATATCGCTTTATCACAATGCTTGCGTGAAATTAATTTGAAATTTTTACTTTCTAAGAAACTTGAAATTATGGAATATATTTCAGTATATGCTGCAATTCAGTGCAGAAAACTGTGTCGTATTTGCCGCATGTTACTTCTTCATTTTCAGCATCATTAGTATAAAATTAAATCAATTAAGGTAATTGAGTAAAATGTAAAGTTTGTTTTACAAATATTTTTAAATTTATTTATTTAAATTTATTTATTCATTTATTTATTTATTCTAACAACTACGTTTGATTTATTACATATTTCTATATTATATAATAATTTTCTGTTTTTATGTATGCATAAAACAAGTTAAACTGAAAAAAAGGAAACTAAAATATTAGCTGTAAATCAAAGACAGAATAAACTTAAAGGGAAAAAAAATCTCCTAAATTAAATCCTGTAACATTTCGTTTAGCGATAAACTTTCTTGAAGTCTGAGTTATTAGAATATCTGTTAATTGACCCGCGCCTTTCCTCCGCAAAACTGGATATTTATCTTCCTACGAGATTCATGATAGTACAGTATTTACCTTGTTACTATTAATACTGGTTAAACTTATCTCTTTAATGTAAATGCTTCTTTATATTTATTAAATAAATTGTCAATATTTTAATTAGGTTTTTATAAAATTTTCTCTCTCATATTTTATCAATATTATAATCACTATAGTAATGAAAAAGAATTTAAACATCAAGTATATAAAGTATTAATCAATTAATAATAATTCATTAATTAATACGATGAAAAAAATACATAATTTTAAGTGTATAATATTTACGGACGAAACATGTTAATTCGTTGAAATGTAACTGTGAAGTCGTTCCTTCACATATATGAGTTTTAATTATAACTTTAAATAAAGGCAATAAGTAATTATTATATATTCAATAAATTAAATGGCTAATAAAAATACATAACAAAATCCTAAATTACTTTTATTTATTCGCTTTTGTCTATAATAGATATCGTAATTCTAATAATACTTTATCCCTTATGCTATTAATAAATCGTCTGAGAATAAAAAACATATTCCTTTTAAATGACATCTCTCAAAATTATAAGCTCTTCTAAATCATTTAATAAATAAAATTAAAAAAAAAAAATATTTCCATGTTATAAACCGTTGTATACATAATTACATTTTCATTCTTCTAAAATTGCGCAAGTCAACTTTGTTATAAATAAATTAGGCTATAATTTACATTATGATATCATTAAAGGGTAATTTAGATTTTTTTTTATCACAGGATGTGCAATAAATCCTAGTCTGAGTGTCTCCCTTAAATAACGGTCTTCTGGCGATAAAACTTGGTATAAACTGCTGTAACGAACTTACTAAATTCAAAATATTTATATTAAATTATTCTACAAACAAAGGATTAGCTTTGGCTGGAAAGTTTGGCACTGTTTTAATAATTTTGGCGTAATTCATCAGTCTGATCTTAATTGCAATAGAGTCAACTTCAGGATTCGCTCTACAACTGTTGACAGTATAACATGTGACCCCCGTAGCTCTCTCTCTCACCCCTATCTTTTGCATTCTCGTAACTTATGGTGCTGAAATTCCACTATTAATGTACTGTTCATATTCTTATGAAACCTCTACAAAAGAAAATAAATATGTTTTACTGCGAACTATTAGTTCTTTTTGTTTCAACGGCCTTCTTTTTCAGGTATAAGGACCTGGATAATAAATTGAACTTTCGACAGTAGAATCTCAAGATTTCTACTTAATAGTAACTAATAAATTTTAGAATTTATAATTATGAAATTGAAATAAATTCCTTTCGTATGAATAACAATAGATTTGTGCACACAAATGATGTTGCGATTGATAAAAATCATGCATAAAAGAATACCTTTATATTTTATAGAATTCTTTCTAAAAATACTTAATTTAATAGTTATACTCATAGTTAAATTGTTAGCTTTTGAATTTGTTGTAATTTACATAAATACGTGAATACTCTGTCAGGAACTGACATTTCTAAAATTTCATAATATTTCCATAGCATAATGAAATTATTTCTCAAATAACAGGTTCCATTAACAATAGAAATTTCATTCTATATTCAGTTATTCTGTAGCATGTCAATTCACTATCGATAAAAAGAGCAAGGATATTCATTTTTTTTCATTATAATTTTAATTAATATTAAAAAGACATTTGAACATAATTAAATATATCAAATTCATTAAGATTTGTGTAAAGTAAATGTACTAAAATATGGTTTATAGAAATACGTCTCATAAAACACAAAGCTTTAAAATAATTCCGGGTGTCCCTGTACACAAACCAGTAGAGTTGTAAACTCCATTTTTAGTGGGGAAAATTCGATAGTGAACTTTAATAGCATATATCAATTTCAAGAAATTTCTTAACTATTTACGAGAATTACAATGCGGACGAACATAGAGACAGACGGACAGACAGTCAAACCTAAGTAATTAACACTTTTCAACCGTGTTGGAAAGTGTTAAAATACTATTATTTAAGAAAGGTTACTATTTAAATGCAGTGCTTTTAAAAGATTGCTGCTGGATAGCATTGCTTCTTTGTAAAATTTGATATTTACTCTGATTTAATGATTATGGTGCTTTCATGCTTCATTCGTATGTGATTCATTTTGCTTGATATAGGACTTTCCTCAAATATTTTGACACGAAACAGTTGTTAGCTTTTTGTGTATTTTACGGTATTTAATGTAAAAGTTGTAATTAATCCGATAATAAATAAAAACTTTGATAATTTATTGATTTCATTAATTGATGATTGACTGAGGATTTATTCCCCCCCCCCCCTCGTTAGAAAGTAAAATTTAATAATAAATATCTTCTGCAAACGTACATATATATTATTTGATATTGAGAACAAAAATCTTTCTCATATTTCTTCTAATTTAATTCATAATAGCTAATTATTTTTATGCTTAAAAGAAAAGAGAAAATCAGTTGTTTTCTTCTCAAGTAAATTGGTGACGTATGTCAGAGAAAGCAGTATTAATGATTTATGTATTTCCAGGAAGCAATAAGAAACTTATATGTGGTCTCTAAAGAAAACATTACTACAGAAGTATCATGAATCATTCAGATAGAGTCTATAAGATAGTTTTTTTTTTTTTGTTTGTTTGTTTCAGATATAATTTCTTATTAACAAAATTCATTTCCTAAAATTAAAAAATAAAATATGTACACATAAATCATAGTTCTTAATTATATTACCTATTAATGTCTACTTTAAAAATATTTATTATTTGTTGTAATACGTCAAGAATTTAGCAGTAAAATAATTGATGATGTCTGGTTAAAATTTGATATACCATGTTCAGTTGATTATATATATATATATATATATATATTACTTTTTATATGAATAGTGTGTTTAACGTAATCTTAAACTGTTTTTTTTTTTTTTTATGATATATAAAAAGTTCATTATATCCGAAATATTCATAGTATTTTTTTTTTCTTTGAGAACAACTTGCTATACAGCACTATGTAAAAAATCAATAAAAGAAAAAAAAATGCTAAAAGAAGCTTTTTAAAATGGCAAATGTAATATTACAGTTAAAGTGTTTAAAATGTTTTCTTGTTAAACCCAGATTAAAAATTCAGTGGTCCAAAAGAATGATATTGGTTTTTATTTGCTTATCAAAAACTTTAAAATGGCAGACAAACATTGAATAAATGCACACATTAAGTACAAACATATTAATAGTTTCAAGCGGAAGCAGTTTAAACATTTTAAATTTGAGAAATTATTCTAAACACGAACTTTTGACGTATTCCCGTTTAAATTATATTAACGCATCCTAAGTTAGCCATTTTACTTTTAATAAATAAATTAGTCAAATAAATTGCTGCAAACAGTTTAATATTTGGCAAAAAATACACTAAAATAATGCCGTTGAGAAACCATGAAAATATACCATACTTGAAATAAAAACATTCAACTATGATTTTACTTACAAAAATATATGGGTGACACTTTATCAAGTTCAGTCAATTCAAGCACGGAGACAACTGAAAGCAACAATGCATGTTCCTCAAAGTCACTCTGGTACAATATTTAGTGGTTAGAACTTAAATTTTGACAGGAACGATTATTAATATTTGCAAAACAAAACGTGAAAAGTCTGTGTTTAAAATAAATGTATTTTTATTTCTAAAAGGTTTTTACAGCAAACTCTTACAAAGATCAAAATATATAAGTTATCATATTTAAAAACAGACAATCTGCAGTGACTTCACTCAACTTTCCAAACATTAAGTAATTAACGGTTGTTTAAATAAAATAAAGTAACAGAACTCGCTAAATATCTAAAAGAGAAAAATGTAATAGGGTTCTAGATTATTTTTCTCATGCAGTATATTGTTTAATTTGACATTATTTCAATTCACAAAATTTAAGCACATACGTCATATTGATAAAGAATTTGTTGTTGTTTCCCAGTTAAAATCTATAAATACTTGATTGACCAAAATGTATACTATTCAAGTGAAGGTAACTTATAACTCATCCCAATCCAATAAAGCGTCTAGGCGCTATCGCAATTTAAATATTCCGAGACCTTAGGCCGTAATGATAAAATGGCCTAAATGCGTGTTTTTTTTTTTTTTTTTTTTTTTTTTTTTTTTGTGTGTGTGTGTGTGTGGTATTTGTAGAAAAACTATAAGTTCATCAAACTCATCAGAATTCGTGCAATGGTGATCTATATTATTTGTACAACTTTTCAGTTCATTCAAAAAGGCATTTAGACGCTATAGCACTTTTCAGAATTTTAGCCCATAGACCATAATGATAAAGAATTTTTCTTTGCGTCCCTGTAAAAAAGTATAAGTTCTAGATTCAACAAAATCAATAGCTCTCGTGCTACGGTAATCTACGACATACGTACCACATTTTAGCTCTTTTGAACAAGACGTGTAGACGCTATTTTGTTCGCCAACACGCATGCAGACACGCACTTACATACATCACCGTAAAAACAGAAAAAATGAACTCAGAGTACCTTAAAACGTATAGATTCATCAAAATCTCAAGTCCATTTTTTTTTTTTTTTTTTTTTTTTTTTATGATCACATTTTCCTTACATATGTATGTTGAAAAAGTAATTGTATAGTATTTTGTTGTAAAAATAAATGAATCAATAAGTAAATAAATAAATAAAGTACGCGGCATATTTATTTTTCATCTGTATGATCTTGTGACAGTTATTTATGATACAGTCGGCAGCAAAATTATCCGAGCACTAGCAAAAATTCCTGTATAAAAAACTAATACTCTTAATACTGTTTTGTTAAATAAATCCTTGTCGAATTATGTTCTTAGACTGACTAAGAACATGATTCGACAAAAATTCATTTAACAAAAAAATAGTAAAAGTACTTTTTTTACATAAAAATTTTTCCTAGGTGCTCGGATAATTTTGCTGCCGATTGTATGCTGAGAAATATCGCTTTATCACAATGCTTGCGTGAAATTAATTTGAAATTTTTACTTTCTAAGAAACTTGAAATTATGGAATATATTTCAGTATATGCTGCAATTCAGTGCAGAAAACTGTGTCGTATTTGCCGCATGTTACTTCTTCATTTTCAGCATCATTAGTATAAAATTAAATCAATTAAGGTAATTGAGTAAAATGTAAAGTTTGTTTTACAAATATTTTTAAATTTATTTATTTAAATTTATTTATTCATTTATTTATTTATTCTAACAACTACGTTTGATTTATTACATATTTCTATATTATATAATAATTTTCTGTTTTTATGTATGCATAAAACAAGTTAAACTGAAAAAAAGGAAACTAAAATATTAGCTGTAAATCAAAGACAGAATAAACTTAAAGGGAAAAAAAATCTCCTAAATTAAATCCTGTAACATTTCGTTTAGCGATAAACTTTCTTGAAGTCTGAGTTATTAGAATATCTGTTAATTGACCCGCGCCTTTCCTCCGCAAAACTGGATATTTATCTTCCTACGAGATTCATGATAGTACAGTATTTACCTTGTTACTATTAATACTGGTTAAACTTATCTCTTTAATGTAAATGCTTCTTTATATTTATTAAATAAATTGTCAATATTTTAATTAGGTTTTTATAAAATTTTCTCTCTCATATTTTATCAATATTATAATCACTATAGTAATGAAAAAGAATTTAAACATCAAGTATATAAAGTATTAATCAATTAATAATAATTCATTAATTAATACGATGAAAAAAATACATAATTTTAAGTGTATAATATTTACGGACGAAACATGTTAATTCGTTGAAATGTAACTGTGAAGTCGTTCCTTCACATATATGAGTTTTAATTATAACTTTAAATAAAGGCAATAAGTAATTATTATATATTCAATAAATTAAATGGCTAATAAAAATACATAACAAAATCCTAAATTACTTTTATTTATTCGCTTTTGTCTATAATAGATATCGTAATTCTAATAATACTTTATCCCTTATGCTATTAATAAATCGTCTGAGAATAAAAAACATATTCCTTTTAAATGACATCTCTCAAAATTATAAGCTCTTCTAAATCATTTAATAAATAAAATTAAAAAAAAAAAATATTTCCATGTTATAAACCGTTGTATACATAATTACATTTTCATTCTTCTAAAATTGCGCAAGTCAACTTTGTTATAAATAAATTAGGCTATAATTTACATTATGATATCATTAAAGGGTAATTTAGATTTTTTTTTATCACAGGATGTGCAATAAATCCTAGTCTGAGTGTCTCCCTTAAATAACGGTCTTCTGGCGATAAAACTTGGTATAAACTGCTGTAACGAACTTACTAAATTCAAAATATTTATATTAAATTATTCTACAAACAAAGGATTAGCTTTGGCTGGAAAGTTTGGCACTGTTTTAATAATTTTGGCGTAATTCATCAGTCTGATCTTAATTGCAATAGAGTCAACTTCAGGATTCGCTCTACAACTGTTGACAGTATAACATGTGACCCCCGTAGCTCTCTCTCTCACCCCTATCTTTTGCATTCTCGTAACTTATGGTGCTGAAATTCCACTATTAATGTACTGTTCATATTCTTATGAAACCTCTACAAAAGAAAATAAATATGTTTTACTGCGAACTATTAGTTCTTTTTGTTTCAACGGCCTTCTTTTTCAGGTATAAGGACCTGGATAATAAATTGAACTTTCGACAGTAGAATCTCAAGATTTCTACTTAATAGTAACTAATAAATTTTAGAATTTATAATTATGAAATTGAAATAAATTCCTTTCGTATGAATAACAATAGATTTGTGCACACAAATGATGTTGCGATTGACAAAAATCATGCATAAAAGAATACCTTTATATTTTATAGAATTCTTTCTAAAAATACTTAATTTAATAGTTATACTCATAGTTAAATTGTTAGCTTTTGAATTTGTTGTAATTTACATAAATACGTGAATACTCTGTCAGGAACTGACATTTCTAAAATTTCATAATATTTCCATAGCATAATGAAATTATTTCTCAAATAACAGGTTCCATTAACAATAGAAATTTCATTCTATATTCAGTTATTCTGTAGCATGTCAATTCACTATCGATAAAAAGAGCAAGGATATTCATTTTTTTTCATTATAATTTTAATTAATATTAAAAAGACATTTGAACATAATTAAATTAAACTAATTGAAAATGGATGGTATTAATGGTCATGACCCTTCATTGATATCTATGGAATATTCAATCATGTTTTAGATTTAAATATATTTATGTCAGTTAATTATTTTATGCTACATAATATTACTTTATTTTATTTTATTTTACGTTTTAGTATTTTATGTATGATCCTAAAATTTAATAAGCAAATCATATATTGTTTGCTGCTACATACAGATATTGATTTATTCAATATTGATTTTAATTTAATCTAATTATAACTATAAATTTCAATTGTTTTCAGCTATTCACTGTAAATTTCAATTATAACTATAAATTCAATTTTTTAAACATATACGTACATTTTACGATTCTCCTAACGCTGGCAGTCGCACTCCATATTATGCAATGGGAAATTTTGTTATGATATAATATAATTCCTCATTACGTAATATATATGTATACTCTAACAGCCCAAAATGTTCCGGAAACGTAACAATCATATAACATTGAAACATTATAAACATTTCAGAAACGTTTAAAAACGTTCAGATTGTTTTCCGATTAGTTTCAAAAACGTAGAAATGTCCGCGATCGTAACAAAAAATCAGATACGTAACAGAAACGTTACAATCACTTAACAGATAGAAAATCAAAAAGGGCGAATGTTTCAGAAAGGTATCAGAGAGCATACTTAAATGTGTTACGTTTTTGAAAGATTGTAAGCTTTTTGCAACATAACTGAAATATTTTGTGCTGTATGAGATATATAATATAATTTTAGCATTCAAAAAATTCATAAACGTTAACTAGTTCTTCCTTTCCAAAAATTTATTTTTTACTTAGAAATTATAAAATGCCAAACATGAGCTATTTATTCCACGGATGGAACGTACAACGTTCCCCAAAGACACAAATCTATTACATAAATTCTTTTGTTTTAGCTTCTGACGAACAACTGTCATCTTTAAAATGGTTCATTAAGACCTTAAAATCGTATCATTTCTAAACGATTCGTCTGTGAGTCCCTGCACACAGACAAGAAGTACATTTTATATCCTCTTCAATAGATAACAAACTATAGTAAACATGAATAATGTATTCAGTTTCAAAGTATTTTAAAAATGTGCGAAAAGAGAGCACGGACGGACAAAAAGACAGAGGAGCAGATAGTCTAACAGATTAAATGGCAGATGATAGACAGACAAACTTATCTTACAAACAATTTTAAATTTTGTGGAAAATGTTTAAAAGATCCCAGAATGCTTTGAGCACTAGTACTTACACATTTTTCTAAGAAACAATAAACTAGTGTATAGTAAAGGAGTATAAAATTGAGAAATCTACTGCTTTCATTTTACACACGTGGCTAAACTGGTCTTCCGATATAGGGTTAGGTTTGTTCATTTCACACGAAATATTTGTTACTGATACTTATCTTTTTTATTTCTTTTTTAATGAACATTTTGACAAAAAAAATTTAATGGACATTCCTTTATATGAGAAAAAATATTGTAAATTTACTTCGACGTTTTTAACTACCGTAATTGGATGTTTAATTAAAGTAATATCCATCTCTTTTATTTCATACCAGATGTATGAATAAGTTTTTTTCCGGTTTAACTAAGAAATGACGCTAGCAAAAATTGCGCAGCGTAATAATTTGACACATACGGCATTTTGTTTGTCTGACCTTAAACTACAAACACACACAAGTTGATTCCAACGAAAACTAGCGTCTTTGTTTTATCGATCAGTGATCATGTCGGGTTTTGTGGCTGAAAAAAAACATTTGCGGCACGCATTGCTTTTCTTATTTAATAAAATGAAACAGGCTGTTGAAAGTCATTATTTGCTGGTAGAAACAAATGGTGAACACGCTCCATCGATTAGAATATGTGAAGCATTGTTTCGACAATTTAAAAGTGGTGATTTCAATGTGAAAGGCAGTGAGCACTCTGGTAGACTACAAAAATGCAGGTGTTATTCGATGATGACCCAACCCAAACTCAACAGCACTTAGCAGAAGCATTACATCTGTCACAAGAAACAATCAGCAAACGTTTACGAGTAATAGGGAAAATCAATAAACTCGGTAAATGTGTCCCACATGATCTGAATGAACGTCCAAAAGAAGTCACTTGTAAAATGCTGCTTCAACGCCAAGAAAGGAAATAATTTTTCCATTTAATTCTGACGGATGATGAAAAATGGATTTATTTTCAAAACCCGAAGCGGAAAAAAATTGTGACTTACCACATGGCGAAGCCAGTCCTTTAAAACCAAGGGCAAATCGCTTCGGCAAGAAGACCCTGCTCTGTGTCTGGTAGTACCATAGCGGTATTGTGTATTATGAACTCTTGAAGCCCGGCGAAACCGTTAATACATAACGCTATCGCGAACAAATGATTAATTTGAACCACGCATTAATCGAAAGATGACCGGAATGGGCCAGAAAACATGGAAAAACGATTTTGTTACACGAGAATGCGCCGTCTCACACATTAAAACCAGTGAAAGACACCTTTAAATCGCTTTGATGGGACGTCTTTCCGCACCCGCTGTACTCACCAGGCCTGGTGCCATCTTACTATCACTTCTTCGCATCAATGGGGCATGAGATCGTAGAACAGAACTTCAGCAATTTCGAGGAAGTAGGAAAATGGCTCGACGAATGGTTTGCCGCGAAAGCAAAGAAGTTTTTATGGCATGATATTCATAAATTACCTGAAAGATGGGCGAAATGTGTAGAAGCCGATGGTCAGTATTTTGAATAAAAAAAATAATAATAATAATTTCCTTCGGAAATTACGTGTTTTGTTTTTAAAAAAAGAACCGGAAAAAACTTATTCATACACCTGGTATATGTAAGTGTATGTTTTTTTTTTTTTTTTTTTTTTTTCGCATACCGTTCTGTACAAATTTTTTCATGCAGTATAGTTTTGCGGTGATTGCTTTTAAAATATTGTTATTTCTACTTTAAAATCCATCAGTGCTTTATACATTTCATTTAAGTAAATTGCTCTAAATTATGAGTTGATGTAAAAACTTTCAATTGTTAGCCAAACATTGCAATATCTTCAAAATCTTAAATGCCAAAGAGATTAATCGAATAGCAGACGCAGACAGCTGTTTCGGTACAATTTAACGTACCCTAGTCAGTGCATAAATAAATGAAAGGAAAGTGGGCATTTTTATAAGAAAAAAATTGGGTTCCCATTAAACAAATTACGCAGGCGGAGTGCGAGTTATTAGGCAATAGAAAAATGAGCACTTAAACTCAATTTTTTGTAAAATTTTATACTCAACTCATATTACCTTAAATCCTTCTATTTTTTTCACAACTACTGTTTTTCAATTTTCTATTGGCTAATCCTCCATATTCTGATGTGTTCTAGTAGTTGACTGGAATCCTATTCCTTTCTTATATATAGGAGCTTTATATTTCCTATTTATAGGAGACTTTTCAATTCTTTATGCACTGATGACGGTACGCTAAATGCTATCTAAAGAACTGTATGCTATTCCATTAATCTCTTTGGCTTTCAAGACGTTGAAGATATTCTTGAAAAGAATATCTTCCCCTAGACATAGGAATTCCGTGTACTTGGATATCAAGCGCATTTTAATATATTTTTAATTGTTTTTCTCTTACTTTTAAGAAATGATAATGCTTTCAGACACACAGACATTTTATATAAAAATAAAAATATATTTCCGATGATTAATCTATATTTAATTTTTGCTTAGAAAGCATCTGCGTACCATTTTTCAAAATGGTTCATACTTAAAGAAATGTTTTTGTGTCCTTTTCATTTGGATCTAAGAATCACAATGCAGATTTATACAAGACGCAAGTACTACCGACAGAGAAAATTGTTTTTTTGCTATAACAAATATTTTCTGTAGGAAAGGAAAGAAAGAAATGGTTTCGATATAAAATGTTTGAACTATTTATTATGCTTTGTATTCCATGATGAAGTAATTAATTTCAAACAGCCTAACAAAGGAATGTCTTATTACAAAAAGAAAATGCCATTAAAGAAACTGACTTTTAAAATCTTACTTTGTTATCTATCTTCTGTTGATTCAAAGAAAAAGAAGTTCAATCTATCAATCTAGATTTTCTGCGAATCCAAAATTACATCAAAAATATTCAACATAATATAGTCTACTTAGATTAAGGATGGGTTTATTGACCTACTTGGAATTGCTCCAAAGTTATTTCGAATATATATGTATTTGTAAATGAAATGTTGCTAAAAAATTTCTTTAATATTCGTAAAACGTGAATATTTTAATCTTGTATAGTCCAGAATTTTCATAGAAGTAAAACCTGAAATATTTACCGTATTCATTGAAGATCGCATTCGTTCATAAAATTTATCTGTGAAACAATATAATAACCAGAAATGCTAAGTTATTTCTTAATTTTAAATTATAGAGTTTAATTCCTATGTGAATGGGAGAATATGTTGTATCCAAATTAGGCAAAAAGTAAAATATTCTATTTTATATTCACTATATGTCTTCGCTCACTTAGCTGTCGATGCTTATAAATGGACGTATTGTATTACTTGATTCCTTAACTCTCATACGGGTTTATTTCCTTGAAACTCGATTTACAAGATATTTTAAAAATAATGATAACATTTCTGATAA
Organism: Salticus scenicus; assembly: GCA_963930645.1. Lineage (NCBI taxonomy): Eukaryota > Metazoa > Arthropoda > Arachnida > Araneae > Salticidae > Salticus > Salticus scenicus. The sequence goes on from OZ005654.1 coordinate 327,098,699, forward strand.
TATATATATTATTTTTAACCAAAAGGCTACAGATATGCATATGTTAAAAATATTTTAATTGAACAATAAATTACTTCATTATTGGATTAAGGAGACTTGGCTCTTTTGAATTGGCACAACGGAAAATTTCATATAATAGCTTATAATTCCATTCGATATTTATAGTATTAAACTAAGTTGGGATTTTTTTCAATAAAATATATATTAAGGCTAGAATTCTTATGGTTTTTGTACTTTTTTTTCAGATTAAATTCTTTAATGGAGTTTTCTTGGTATGTATTTTTTCATGAATTCATGATATTTAAAATGCTAAAACTTCTACATATATTTCAGAAAAGGTTTGATATGATTTTCAGATGTTCATATAAAGAAGTTAGGGATAGTTTTAAAAGTTTTTAATTAGTTTTTTGGAAAATATTATAAAGCGCATGTAAAAATTTGAAAAAAAAAAAAATGATTTTGGTTATATTTTCTTACCTAACTGCATGGGGAACTCCTATGACTAAGACTTGCATGTATTTTGGGACTACTTCTCGTTTCTCAATTTGTTTCTCAATTTATTTTTAGATATAATGTGTTTGCGTGTTATAATTTTAAAATTAAAAATGCAACAGGCATAAATTCAAACAAGGACTCATACCACCCAACATCAGAGAAGACCCTCCCTGAAGATTAGACGCAATAAGGTTTACCAAGTTTTGCTAGTGAATAACAAAATGCAACACAACCTCCTACATCTTAACAAGATAAAATAATAACCGTTTATAAGTTAAAAATACAAAAATTAAATACATAAAATGTATAAATGAAAAGCTTGCAAAAACACACATTTTTTAAATTCAGATATAGAACGTTATAATAGACCGACCGGCAAGCTTACATTAAATGTAAACGAAGAAAGTCTTTCTAGAAAAGCATTCACTAAAATTGGTCTGACAGGCAATTACAAACACAAATCAAATATCAAACTAAACATCTTGAGAAATGCACATTAACAGTTATAACATAAAAAAGATCACCTCTGAAATTTCACTGTTTTAACCAGATTTCGAATTGCCTCACTAAAATTATCAAAATTATTGCAAATTGTATTTTCGTTTAGAATTTTATCTTACTTAACATGCATGATAATGAAATTAGTTAAACTATTATAAACAAAATATTATTAGTAACATGAAGATGATCACCCCTTCTTTCTAAAAACTGCTTATTAGCTTTTCAGAATTCTACTTTCAGTTCTACTCTACTTTCACGTGAAGAGTTTATTTTTAACTTTAATTCAAAGTCTCAAATAAAATACTATTTTCTGTATACAGATAAACCTGTTTAAGAATCTCAATTTTTATTATGATTTGCTGTTGTTTACACTAATTTTTTTTAAAGTAAGATAGCGAATGTTTACTGATTTTTAAGAAAATTCATTTTAAAAATAAAATCATAAAAAAGGGTTTATAAGAATGCGCATTAATTGAATATTAGCGAAAATATTATGATACTCAAGCTGTTTAAAACAGTTTTAAAATAAATGCATGACACTTTTAATGCTTTGATCATCTTTTCAAATAACTTAATAGCATTTGCAATTAATTTTTAAGCGACATAGATATCATCATTTATAATTTTTTAAGAGGAGTTATGATGTCAACAAAAACATAATGAATGTTAGTTTTTATAACATACTTTTATTGAATTTCAGTTAAAATATTGTACCGCTCAATTTTAAAAGAAAAGTATTAAAGAGAAATGCATGAGAGTTTGTCAGAATTAACATTTACAGATTTTGTCGGCATTTTAATGATAAACTTTTAAACTTAATTTTTAAATATAAAAATATAAAGCGCTTTTTTTCTTTTTTTTAATCGTGTTGATAAAAATATCAAGAATTTTGTTTTTCAAGAATTGATATTTAATAATAATATTGTGATTTTCTTTTCTTTTTTTTTTTTTTTTTTTTTTTTTTTGGCGGGGGGGGGGGGGACAGTAATAAAGTTAAGTGAATGACAATATATTATACCGCGTACTATTTAAAATTATATAAGTAATAATTTGATGTGGCACTCACATAACTTTCTCATAAGCTGCGTTTGAATTCTATAAAGATAAATTATTTACAGATTTTGCATTAATATAGGACTTAATGCTTATGAACATATTTTTAAAGTGTTCAAAATAATCTTGAAACAGTTTTATTTCACATACATTTTTGGGCCAGAGGTCTACCATAACTCAACCCCTATTTGAATACAGTACTTACATTTATGAAATATTTAATGCTATATTCAAAGATTTTTGCTAATAATGTTGAAACACCAATGACTTTATTATTATTATTATTATTATTATTATTATCGAAATATCTATAATAATTTGGGAGATTTTTTTTTCTTTTGTACTTCAGATTATATTCATATTTCATAATTTTTTGGAATAAAAAAATATAGAAGAATCAATGTACAGTTAATACAAAAAATGTGTGCATTCAATATTCAAAGCAATGAATATTTTACTACTGTGACATTTCTGTATTTTATTAGTATATAAAGAAAAAATATGCAAGTAATTTAAAATGTTTGAAAAATTGTTAATTAAATAAATTTCTACTTTTTGCTTTTGTCCCTTAAATTAAATTAAAAAATAAAGCTTCAAATGACATATTTTATTTTTTATTTTTTATTAGATATTAACATTTCTCTGCCCACTTCACATGTGTTTCATTTTAGAGCAGTTGATAAAATTACTTCTATTAATAAATAATTTTTAAAGAATTATTTTTTTTTTCTAGTGTTTAAATAAAAAAAGTAAAATAAATAAAACAAAAAGGCTACCTATTAGAAGGAGACGTAGTACTTTTTCAAGATTCACTGTATTTTTAAACATATGCATTTCATGCATATCAATCTATCTAGAAATATATCTTGGGTATTTTCCAAGAAGGTTAAATTGCGAATTTTTCTATTGAAAGATTATTTTTGTGTTGTTATTTTAATCTTTAGATGCTCATTCTTTTTTTTTTTTTTTTTTTTTTTTTTGTGTTTTTTGAAGAAGAAAAAAAAAAAAAAAAAAAAAAAAGAGAAAGAAGTTTATAACTTTTATATTAAAATATGAAGTATATTTTTTTTTTCCACGTAAGGTTTTACTCTATATAAAATTGAGTTGTTTTTTTTTTTTTTTTTTTTTTTTTTTTTTTTTAATAATCTATTAATTTTTTTTTTCGTTATTTTGAGAAATTTTAAATATTGTCAATTTTTAGTTATTCTATTGTACTATTATTTTAGATAAAACAAATGGTTTTTGTGAGACAATGTTGTACATTTTCTTTAAAATCCCATGCAAAATATCTCTCACGCACTCTCTCTCTCTATATATAATGCTAATTTGCTACATGTTAGTTATGATAAATTGCTTGGGGCAAGGATGAGAATTTTTCTTATATATATATATATATATATATATTAATAAGAAAAAAAATATCATTAGGACTTTTCTTTTAATGTAAAAACTTACAATAAATTAATAAATGAAGGAATCTCACAACATCTTCTTTATAATTTCCTTAATAAGGAAACAACATTTAAAAAATTGCCTCTGAGCAATCATATATATCATGTAAAATTTTCCAATACATCACATAATGTTCAAGGTAAAAAAATAAAATAATAAATAATTAAAATGAAAATTGACATTAGTCAGAATAATCAATTATTATTGAGAATCAATTATTACTAATATATATATATATATTAAGACAAATGTTTTATATATAACATAGTTTATCTGAATAAATCAATCAATTTAGCTAGACATACAATATTCTACAGGAACAATATTTGTATAATGTATATTAATTTAATTATGTTGTGCAAAGTATAAAGTTAATAAAATATGTTTTAAAAATACACACATAAAATAGATCGTAATGTCTCAAAATACATACGAAAAACCCTTCATATAAACCAATTGCGCTACTTATACAATTTTCAATGAATATCATCAATCCATATTATTATTATTTTATTTTATTATTGCCTAATGATTGTCACAATTATAACATAACTGAGCATATCATACACAGCGAATATATACATATATATATATATATATATAAATAAATATATATATATATATATATATATATATATATATATTTATATAAAAAATTGGAAATTCTATTCTGTTGTTATAGGGAAAACACCATTTTTCGTATTTTAATAGCAAATCTCTTAAATTAAAGATTTTATACACTTTCTTTTTTTTTTTTTTCGAAGGAATTCCCTACAAACTTACAAATAACCCCATTTTTGTTAATTTTAATAATTTATTAATTATTAGTTTAATGAAGAATCTCTTAAACTAAAGTCTATACATATTTTTTTTTCTGAGGGAATTCTCATAAGAACATACAAAAAACTACCTTTTTATTAATACTATAATAAAAGACAGTAATTTTAGTAGATATTCTTGTCATTTTTTGCTGCTGGCAGTTTCCCGTAATTTTGAAGGGATTTTTTTAGAGTGTGGTATTTGCTTAAAAAATCATATTGTTTATTGCTTATAGTTTCTGTTTGTTCTCTTTAAAGATTACTGTAGAAATCATAATTTTAATTTGGAGTACAGATTTTTTTTTAATGTAAAATCCGTAACGTATATATTTTTAAAGTTAATATTCTAATTATCCGTTTGCCATACAACAATAAATAAATACATATTATAAAAACTGAATTTGTATTTAAGAAAATGAGGAAATTATTTTTAATGAAATCAAAAGTTATAATCATATATTAATCGTGTTCTAACGTAGGCTTTACTTGTTTAACTAAAGAACCAGGGTTCAATATACAGCTTTTGCACTTGCCGCTCTTGTATCAATTGTTTCTGTTTTAAATATAAAATCTGTAACAAAATATATACTCTTCATGAAATTTTTTTTCATTCATGTAATATTCAATAAAAGGAATTTTTGAAGATTTCAAAAAATTAAATTGTACTTTTTTCATATATTTAATTTAAAGAAAAATTAACTACATATATATATATATATATATATATATATATATATATATATAATTTGGTCAGTAATTACAAACATAAAAAAAGCAAAAATCATTTATTGAGTACTATAAATATCTTCGGAGATATTTAGCAATTGAAACTAAATTATTTATTTTACGCTATCATAATAAATAAATAAACAAATATATTGCAGATAGGAAAATTCAGTAAAATAATGCTGCTCTTTTAATCTTTAATCCAAAGAAACATTCTTTAATCTAAATCTACCATATGAAAATATCTACACACTTTACAGTTACCAAGTTAATCGTTAGTTGCGCTGAAAGATAAAAAAGAAGAATCACTTTCTTATTTCATTCTTTAAACTGTAGTTTTATTATGTTTTATTCTACAGTGATAAAAGATGAGTTTATCAACCTAGTTGGAATAACTCCAAGATAAATGTGAAGCATCTTCTTCCCTCAAAAATTATATGAATCATAAAAATTGTATTAATTTTCAATAATAAATGTTAAATGCACCTGATTAAATATATATATATATATATATATATATATATATATATATATACATATATATATATATATATATATATTTTTTTTTTTTTTTTTTTTTTTTTTTTTGAATTTACAAAAAAAGAGATCAATTTGGATTCTTAGAAAAAATTAATGGAATACGAAATGGTAACATGTAATAATTTATAAAAAGTATTCAGTATCTATAAATGATTTTTTTGTTTATTGTTATGTGAGTAATTATCTAAAATTGATTATTACAAATTTTTCTTAACACATTTATAATTTTTTTTAATTCATTTTTTTATCACAGTGCATACTAATACCATAACTATAAAATATATTTTATTCTACTAATTAATAATTGTTTGGAATCCAATTATCATGTGTTATTTTAACAAAGTAATGAGAAATTTTAAATAAAAATTTAAGCATTTTGGCATTTACTAATACTGCAAACTCTCACTTACATGGGTCTTAAAATTTGTTTTGAGCGTTATACTGACTAAAACAATAGTATAAATCTTTAATTGAAAACAACTTAGATTTAGTATTTACTAATACTGAAAATTAATTTTGGTTCTGTTTTTATAAATGTGGGAATTTAAAATCCGATTATTACAGATTTTATAAATACATAATGACAGGCAGACTATAACAATTATTAGGTAAAAGTTAGTTTCAGTTTTACCATTTACTTATATCAGAAATTATCTTTTATTCTGCCTATGAATGATAATTTAAAAGATCATTATTGACGAATATTCTAAACATAAAATGAATATTGTAAATATTTAAATATAATCCGGTTTTGAATTTATATTTTCGAATACCATAAGTAATCTTGTACCTTGCCTTCATCTACAATTTTTTTTTTTTTTTTTTGTCCGCAGTCTTTAAAAAATGACAATTTAACTTTAGAAGATAATTGATTTCTGATTACCTCTTTTAATAATATCACATTTGGAAATTCAGGTTTCAAGAAGTCACCCCCCTCCTTTTTTTTTTTTTTTTTACTTTCTCTTACACACACACACACATATATATATATATATCGTGTCACGGTAGCTGTCCAAATTAACTCCTAAACTAATCAACCAATTTTAATGAAATTTTGCACAATGTGTGCAGTTTAGTCCAACTTGTGAGATAGGATAGTTTTTATCTCAATTTATAGTCACAATACTTTTTATTAGCAAATTATTTGTTTATTTTATGACAAAGGGTTATAATTATCTGTGAGTTCCATACGTTTAATTGTTGCCAAAAGAATTTTATGAGTTCATTTTCTTTCGACATAAAAATAAATACATTTAATCAAACGTGAACGTTAAAAAATTATAAAAAGTTAAATTATGCATCTCACAAAAATTGACGTCATAATCGCTGTAAACATTTTATACACATTGATAAGGTGCTAATGTTCTAAGTTCTATAGAACATTAAGTTCTAAGAACTCAGTTAACTTATTCTAATTTATAAGTTCTAGGGCTAAGTTCTATACGCAAGCGAAGTGTGACGTCACTGACCGTTTGTGGAGCCAAGAAAAAGATTTCCTATGTTAATCGCTGATTGGATTTTTAGTTAAAAAAATTATTAAAAATCCAGGAAAATTATTTTTCGATTTTAATCCGCATATTAGGGTATAGATATGTATTAGTTATCGCGTGCACGCGTTAGATTGATTTATTTTGCGTCAAATTGACAAAATTTTAATTTTAATTTTCAAAACTCTGTCGTCCTTGGCGTTTTTTTTTTTTTTTTTTTTTTTTTTTTTTTTTTTTTTTTTGTATTTGGCTTTATTATTATTATTATTATTTTGTATTTGACTTTGACAAATAAGTGTAGATTTTATAAAAATGAAATTGAACATAATGCTAAATTGAAAACCATAAGAAATAATGTAACCGAAAAATTGAGTCATAAAATTGAAATAAGTAATAAAGTTTGTTATAATTGTGGGGAAAAAAATTATTTATCTTGAAATTGCCACCCATAAAGCAAAAGTTTTAAAGCGTTTTAACTGTAAAAGTTTTAGACACAAGTGTTCGGAATGCCCGGGTTAAAACCCAAAGTTGAATCCCTGTGCCTTAGTTTAAATCGAAACCTGAACAAAACTGTGTAAACAATAATATGCATTTTACTGGTATTGTCGATATGGTCAGTGAGCAAAACTGCTTCATAAAAGTATTTATGAATGCTAATAGTGAGTTCCACTTTGAAAGGGATCAAGACAAATTTCATAAAGCCGTCAAGCTCATTCAACTCAAATCTTAAAATTGATGATTTTGAACGCGACGTTAATTTTTTTGTCGTAAACGATGATGTTATACCCCATGACGTCATCATTGGTTTGAATGTGTTGATGTTAGGTGAAACAGTAATAAATCAAAATGGCATTACTGAGAAAAACAAATCCAGTCCCGTCGAAGTAAATTTATTGACAGTTCTTCCAGTGAAAGTTTATCGAAACGAAGTTGAAACTGACATTCCGCGAAAAAAATTGTCGAGGACCAAATAGCGGAATAGCTAGACAAAGGTATCATCGAGCCAAGTTCCTCCAAATATAGTAGTCCAATCGTAATTGTAAAAAAAAATATGGTACCTCAAGAATCTACATTGACTACAGACGTTTAAATAAAATAATAGTTAAAGACCGATTTCCCCTGCCGTTGTTTGAAGGTATTTTGGAACGTTTACAGGGTGCACGCGTTTTCAGCACGATCAATATGAAGAATGCTTTTTTACATGTGAGTGTTAGCGAGGATAGTAGAAAATGTACCTCGTTTGTGACCCACGAGGGTCAATAGCAATTTCTTAAAGTGTCATTTGGACTGTGAAACTCGCCTGCCGTATTCCAGAGATATATTAATGCAATTTTTAGATTATTAGTTAATTCCGGTATTGTCTTGCCTTATTTAGATGATCTTATAATATTAGCATCCTCCTGCGAAGAAGCCGTTAACCATTTCAAACAGACCTTAAATCTCGCTAGTAAATATGGCTTGAAAATTAATTTTTACAAGTCTTATTATTATTATTATTATTATTTTTAGATTAAATTCTTGGGCCACGTAATTGAAGAAGGCAAAATTTTTCCATCTCCCTCTAAGACACAAGCCGTCATGAAATTTCCGGAGCCAATCAACTTAAAACAAGTCCAAAGTTTTCTAGGTCTAACTGGATACTTTCGTAAGTTTATTCCAAATTAATCCATTATTGCTAGATCATTGAGCAATATGTTATAAAAATATCGCAAGTTTAAGTTTGGTTCTGAAAAGAGAAATTCCTTTAATTGCTTAAAATCTATCTTAGCCGATAAACCAGTTTTGGCCATAATTAACACTAATTATGAAACAGAATTGCATACTGATGCCAGTATTGATGGGTATGGCGCAATTTTAATGCAGAAATCCCCACACTAATTTGCACCCTACATATTATATGAGTCGCAAAACTACAGACATTGAAAAGAAATATTCAAGTTACGAACTAAAAGTATTTTCAATAATTGAAGCTCTAAAAAAGTTTCGTATCTACTTGTTAGGGATTCCATTTAAAATAGTCACTGGCTGTTCAGTATTTAAAAAAAAAAAAAAATAGGAAAAAAAAAAAGATTTAGCCACTAGAGTATCACGTTGGGTTCTTTTGCTACAGGAATTTAATTATACTATTGAACATCGCGCTGGATGTAAAATGTCCCATGTTGACGCGCTGAGTAGAACACCAATTAATGTACTTTGTGTATCCTCTTCCATATGAGGATAAGGATACTCTCTCAAAAGAGATTATTAATCTCATTGAGAATTGTCAGAATCTTAAATTCAAGCTCATCATTGGCTGTGATGCGAATGCTCACCACATATTGTGGGGTAGTAGTGATTGCAACAAGCGGGGTGAGGACCTCTTAAAGTATATTTTGCATTTTAATCTGTATACTCTAAATTCTGGCAATGAACCTACTTTTGTTACTTCTAACAGGAGTGAGGTCATTGATATTACGTTCTGTAATAGTATATGCTATGACAACGTCAGGGATTGGAGAGTCTCCGATGAAGAAACTCTTTCTGATCACAGGCTAATTTGTTTTACTGTTACAGGTCCAATAAGACTTGAGACCAAGGGTAGGAATCCACGTCATACCAAGTGGGGTTCCTACTGCGAAGACCTAAAGAAAGCTGCTTTTGGCCACTTTGGTAAGTTGTCTTCGGTGCTGGATCTCGAATTGGCTGTTGACCAGTTGCAACAGATCTTTTTAGAATCCTACCACCAAAATTGTAAGGTTATGCACACTAGCTTACCAAGGATTGTTCCTTGGTGGTCTAAAGAGCTTAGTTGTATGCGTAGCAATTGTAGAAAGCTCTTTAATAGAGCTAAGAAGAATGGTGAGTGGCAAACCTATAAGGCTGAACTTACCTCTTATAATAAAGCTGTCAGGAATGCCAAAAGGGCATCCTGGTACAGCTATTGTTCTGGCATCAGTGATATTTCAGCCACAGCTAGGCTAGTTAGGGTGATGTCTAAGGACAGGATGTGCAATCTTAATGCTGTTAAGTTGCCTAGTGGTGATTACTCGGAGTCTGGAGAGGAGACCCTGACAGAAATTTTTAGGGTCCATTTTCCGAACTCCAGTACTTTCCATGAGACAAGTTTTTCTACTCCTCTCAACACTCGTACTTCTGGAAGAGAGAAATGGAATGCTGGCAGGAAGGTTGTTACATATGAAAAAATTATTTGGGCTATTAACTCCTTCAAGTCTTTTAAGACTCCTGGAATTGATGGTATCTTTCCAGCACTTCTGAAAGAAGGCGCTGAGGTTTTGACGCCCATCCTTTGCAGGATTTTTAGATCCTGTTTGGCACTTGGTTATACACCAATGGCTTGGAGAAATTCCAGTGTTATCTTTATCCCTAAGCCTGGTAAAGATAATTATTTTGAGGCAAAGTCTTTTAGACCTATTTGTCTCACTTCTTTTCTCTTAAAGACTCTTGAGAAGCTTGTTGATAGGTATATCAGGGAAGAGGTCTTATGTGTTCGGCCACTTTCCAATTTTCAGTTTGCCTATCAGCCTGGCAGGTCAACTGACACTGCGTTGTATCACTTAACTCATATTGTTGAGAAGTGTCTGGTCTCTAAGGAGGTGGCTCTTGCTGTCTTTCTTGATATCGAGGGTGCCTTTGACAAGGTTCCTGTTGACACCATCATTGATGCGCTTTCTAATAGGAATATCAATAGTACCACTGTGAATTGGATCAAGAGTCTTCTCACCAACAGGTTTGCCTCTGCAACACTGCTTGGTGATTCTCTAATGATCAAAGCCAATAATGGATGTCCACAGGGTGGTGTTCTTTCTCCACTGCTGTGGTGTCTCGTGGTTGATTCACTTCTGAATGAGATTGGTCACTAGGGGGTGGATTGCATTGGTTATGCTGATGATATTGTCATTGTAACCAAGGGGAAGTTTCCGGATACTGTTTGCTGTATCATGCAGAATGCCCTTGAGAAAGTTGAGTCTTGGTGTTCTTCCAGGGGTCTTTCCGTGAACCCTGCAAAGACACATATGATTGCCTTTAATAGAAAAAGGACCATTATCTTAAAAAATATCAAGTTTTTTGGTCATAACCTCACTTGTTCAAGTGAGGTGAAGTATCTTGGTGTCTATCTGGATGAGAAACTCAACTAGAGGAGTCATCTTGATTATTGTATTTCTAGGGCTAAAAGGGCGTTTTGGGCCTGTAGGAATGCTATTGGTAGGTCTTGGGGTCTTAGTCCTATGGTTATCCGCTGGATTTACTCCATGATCATTTGTCCAATGATTACTTATGGTTCTATTGCCTGGTGGTCTAGGACTAGGCTTGACACTGCTAAGAAGAATCTTAATAAGTTTCAAAGGATGGTGTGTGTCGCGATGACTGGTTGTTTAAGGACAACACCAACTGGAGCTTTAGAGTTACTCTTGGGCTTTATCCCTCTGCATATGCGCATTGAGGCTGAGGCTATCTTCTGTGTAAAGAGGTTAAGAAGTTTTGGGCATTGGAATAATTATTCCAATTATCTGAACTGGAAGCATCTTAATAAGGAGATTTCGGATCACCCGCATTTTATTATGCAGTGTGATAAGGTTCTCCCTAGGTATGCTTTTTCTAAGCCGTATATTATCCACTTGCTCTCTAGGGACATTTGGATGAATGCTCCACCTTGGGGTAATACGAATCACATTAAGTGGTACACTGATGGCTCCAAGATGGATAATGGCACTGGTGCTGGTGTTTGCTGTCCTGAGGATGGTACTTCACTTTCCTATCCTTTGGGGAGGTATGCTACTGTCTTTCAGGCTGAAGTCTTTGCGATCCTTATGTGTTGTAGGACTTGCATGAATAGGGGCTATAAGAATCGATATATTGACATTTAATCTGATAGTCAGGCTGCCCTGTTGGTTTTACAGAAGTCAGGAATGACTTCTTCTCTTGTTTGGGAGTGTTATCTCATTCTTTGTGCTCTTGCTGCTAACAATAAATACTTCCTGTATTGGGTACCAGGTCATACTGGTATCCTGGGAAATGAGTTAGCTGATGAGCTAGCTAGGAAGGGTTCTGATACACCTTTTATTGGTCCTGAACCTGTCCTGAGTATTTCTGGTAGTTTGTTGAGGGGTACTATTTTCTCCATCATGAGAAACTTGCAGTACTCTACTTGGCTCAAGACTGAGGGGAGCAGGCAAGCTAAAGAGCTTAACTGTGGTAATCCTAGTGCAAGGGCTAAGGAGCTCATGAAGCTCAATAGAAATAGCATCAGCAAGGTGATTGGTCTCCTTACGGGACACTGTCGCTTAAAAAGACATCTTTATGTCATGGGTATTGCTAGTGATCCATTTTGTAGGGCTTGCAAGTACAAGGAGGAAACTGCAACACATATTTTATGTGAATGTGAAGTCTTCTCTGCCTATAGGTTTGAGCACTTGGGGCGGCATATAATTGAGCCTTGGGAGCTTCAGGATATTCCGGTTAGATGTCTGCTGGGTTTTCTTTCTGCCACAGGTCTTTTTAAAGATTAGGTTTTGTGGGTTAGTACAATAGACCTCTGGTCGCAGTGCTTGGTTTCTTGTAAACCACCCACTTATAATTCATTCATTCATTCATTCACTCATCCACAGAAAATGTTATACCACAAATTAGAAATGCTCAAGATAATGACCAACACATAAAATTCATTAAATAAGTATTAAAACATTCTAGTTATGAGGATTACTGTATTAGAAATGAAATTTTATATAAATTTGTAAATGTGAAAGAATTATTTGTAATACCAGATAGCATGCAAATTGAAATTATTAAGGAAGCTCACGAGAAAAGACACACAGGAATTAATTATATTGCGAAACACATTAAAGAATTTTATTACATTCTCAACCTTCGAGAAAAAATTCAAAATATCATTGCCGCTGTATACTTATAAATCGTAAAAGCGGTCTCCTACACTCACTACACAAACAATATGTACCACTTCATACCTACCATATAGACCATCTCGGGCCATTAGAAAGTGCACATAAAAATTATAAGCATTTTTTAGTCATAATTGACTCATTCACAAAGTTCGTTTGGATCTATCCTATCAAAAGTACGACGATTGCAGAAGTGTTAGCTAAATTAGAAATTCTGAAAACAGTTTTTGGCAACCCATCACAAATAATTACCGACCGCGGCACTGCATTTACCTCCAAATAATTCGCTGACTATTGTTCAAATGAAGGAATTAAACACCATTTAATTACTACCGGTTTGCCAAGGGCCAATGTCCAGGTCGAAAGAATCAACTGAATCATCATATCAGTACTTTCAAAATTATCACTAAAAAATCCAACCGAATGCTACAAATATGTGAATGAATTACAGCGCACAATATATTCTACATACCAAAGAAGCATCGATATCACGCCTTTTGAACTGTTGTTCGGCACCAAAATGAACACCAAAGGAAATGGCAAAATGAAAGAAATACTCGAGTTCGAATTCCAGGCTGATTTTGAGGCCCAAAGAGAATATTTGCGAAAACATGCAAAAAGATAAATTTTGAAAGTTCAAGAAGAAAATAAAAAATTTTATAACTTACAAAGGAAACAACCCAAATTTTATGAAGTAGGCGACCCACTTGCCATCAAACGAACACAATTCGGTCCCAACCTTAAATTGAAGTCCAAATTTTTTGGACCCTACAAAATTGTAAAAATATAAGGTGGAAACACATATGATGTGGTTAAAGAAGGGTGCTAAGAAGGTCCCCTTTGCACATCTACCCATACTGAATTTCTTTAAAAATGGATAACTTGAGAAATAACACTTTTAAAAAGGATCTGTAGGGGAGAGCCGTGTACCTAGGGCCACCCCACTTTATTTGAATAACATTTAATTTTAAATTTTAATACTCAGTTGGGCGTGTAACAAGACCAGTTGCTACTTTTACAACTACTTTGGAACTTTTGAAGAGAGAGTTTTGACAAGTTACTTGTAGAAAACGAATTTACATGGTTTGAAGTAAAATTTTGCAGCTCATCTCTTTTTCTATTTTACAAAAGCAAGTCAAATATTTTTCTTTCATTTCTAGTGTATAATTTTGCTTGTTATATTGAGTAATAAATGGGATATTTAATTAGTCCTCTCTGCAAGTGGATTTTTTAGTGGAAGGCATTTTGAATGAAGTTACCAAAACTTGTACTTAGGGCCACATCGTTGCCTTGTACCTAGGGCCAAAGTGTTTGGACCTTTTAACATTTTCGCGACCGCATGTTTTTTGTCTTTTTGAAAGTAAGTCCACCTGTGGGCGTTTTTCTCATAAGTTACAGTTTTTCAAAACGAAATTTTCCATATTCATATTTATATTACAAATGGATATGCATTATAATCATACTCTCTCTCTAATTACAGTATTTGCATCCATAGAATGCTGATTGTAAAAAAATGAATATTGTGTATGTTTTTTAGAAACAAATAACATACAAATTGCAAAAGAAACGCCCACTGGTGGAGTTTCATATTTTCAAATGACGTGAATCTACGTCAGCGGTCGAGAAAATGTTAAGAAATACAGCACAGCCTAATTGGATGTTGGCAAACCCTGGTAAAGCAATCACTATATATGACGTTGCTGAAAGTGTTGGCAAGCCCTATCCGTCGTCCTTTACTCCTGTAAACATTCTATTAGGCTTTCGTGTATCCGGCATATAGCAAATAAGTCAAAACACATTCACTTGGGATGAATATTTAAGTTCAAATGTGACTGAAAGACAAAACCCCTCCATAAATTAAAAAAAAAAAAAAAAAAAAAAAAAAAAAAAAAAAAAAATCCAGGAAGAAAGGGAATCAACAATGATAGAATTGGACGTCTCTGTTTCGTGTCCTGTTGAAATTTCGAAACCTTCAACATCTAACATCTTTTCGTGTGTTATACTTTAACAGGTACGAACCTTACCTTCATCTAAAGCAAAACCTCCCACATCCAAGAAAAGATGTGACCGAAAACCAGAGACATCTAGAAATCCAAGAGACACTCCAGAAAAAAAAAAGAAAAAGAAATTGAAGGGGAAAAAAAACATTCTGTTGGAATATCCTAAAGAAAAAAAAAATAAAGCATTGTTTTAAATTAAAGCAACGACATGCTAATTATTATATTATAAATAAATATATTTCTTGATATTGTTTCTTTTATAAAATACATGTTTATATGCTTATTTTTTATTCATTACAAAGTGAAATCTAAATTTGAGAGAATGGCCCTAGGTACAATGAGGTCTGGCCCCAGGTACAATGAGGGTGTTGTACCTAGGGTCACGAGTGAAGTTTTTTTTTAAATCTTCTATTTGTCGGAATTTATTATTTTAGGTATTTATATTAATACCAAGTAGAAGTAATGAGTCCTAAATATATGTACATATCAGTTTGATAATTTTAGACAGGTCAAGGGCTCTGTTTTTGGGCATCGAAAAAAAGCGGCCCTAGGTACACGGGTCTCCCCTATATATCATGTAAATATGCTTGTTATCATTTTGTGTTGCTTTTGTGTTTGATTTTTTCTTTTTGTATTTTTCAGTATGGCCGCCTGGAGGACCAGCCGTGCAAGGATAGCCGAGGTTGTGGTAGCAATACTATGCATGTTGTTCAACTGTTTCATTCCAAATGTTTTCTTGTGTGTGAAATCCCGTTCCGCAGCGATAAAGAAAGCAAACGACCTTCGCGATTGAGAATGAAACGTGACGAAGCTGTTACGTCGGGAAGACGTCACGGTGAAAGATCCACCTCTTGAGTGCACGCATTTCCCCTGCAGGGAACCTTCGAGCAAAGACGTGAAGCGAGACAGACGTAGTTTGGCCTTCGACGATTGCAGAGCTGAGCTCTGCTACCCATCTGTTGACGTACGATAGACTGCCGTGAACTAAGACGTTCTAGAAGTATTAGATGAATGCTTTCAAATGGAAGAAACTGTGTAAAGTTTTCTTTGACGATGAGCATGCTAAGTAACTGTTCTATTTTATAGTGACTGTTATGCATGGACTGTTTTTAATATAATTGAACGTTTTTTGATGATATTGCTCACGAATACAACTTGGCCGTTTAACTACTATATTCTCCATCAGGAACAAAGAATAGCAGAATGTCAAACTCAATATTCTAATAACTCTTCATGATACAGTGATGGTACACTAAACATTTTGTTGAGATCAAGCAAATGGTTCGAGTACAAGGACATCTAAGAGAATTCATATACAATACGTGCATGGGGGAAAATTCTTTTAAGTACTGTGTAACATATATAAGCTGCCCTAAACCAAATGGAATGGAAATAATTTTTCCTGTACATAAAAGCATGTTTTGAGTAAATTGTGGTATTGAAATCATTCATCATTCATTTACAGGGCAACCCAAAATAGTTGGGTATATTGGGTCTATACATGGAAATTGCTGGAAGTTTATTTCTTTTAGTTTTAGATGTTTTATCTAGAACTAAATTAAAGTAACGCAATATGATGTGCTTATAGTTTACAGACAATATACATGACTACCCAGAATTCAGCTAAACATTCTTCTCTGCTGAATGTAATTGATGGAAGTGTTTTGCTTCATGTTACTATGTTGACAAACATTGCCCAGGAAAGAAAATAAATTTTTCATATATATACTAGAAAGAAAGTATTCTTTGATAATCTATTTTTAACTCTCCTTTATTTTTTTTCCTGTATAATATCATGTTTCATGTTTTCAGGTGCCTTGAACGTGAAAGTCCAATTTTTAGCAGTTGATTTGTATATATATATATGTTATCAGCATAATTTAAAAACAAATAACCCTAGGATTTGATTCAACCCAAACATTTGATTTGAAAGCAAATCAATAGCAGCCTTAAATATTTTTAATGTGTATGTAGGGATTACAATTGAACGGGTGGTTAAAGAGGGCGGGGGGGGGGGGGTAGCTCCCCACACTATTATTGTTATATGAAAATATAATGTCAGAAACCAGTACTTCTCAAAAATAAATAAAAATCGGAATATTGTTCTTTGATGAAGATTACTTTTAGAAAATTTATTTATTTAGTAGCAATTAATAATAAAATAATATGTATTATTAATCAAAGGATTTCTTTAATAAAATATTTGAAAGTTGTAAAAAACCTGAGAAATTCATAAAAATAAAAGAATAATCTATTGTAATGTAAGATATGCATAAATCCTAGAACAATTGCGGTACATTAATAACTCATAAATTGGACTTTCATGAAAGTATTTATAGGTTTAATTCTAATTCTGTGATCACTTTTTAAATTAAAATTTTAATTATTATACATTTACCATTATCTTATAAGGAATGAATTAGATACGTTTCAATGACTTTGTATTTCAAATAACTTTGTATTTCAGGGGCATATAGAGTATAACCTTTTTCAATTAGAATTCTTTCATGCTTTTGCTTCAGCTTAATTATAGTGTCTGTTTTCCAGTTCAAATTATGCTTAGGGTAAAAAATACATTTAATAAAGTTTTAAAACGCAATGTAGCATTTATTTTTCAATTCAAATTAAGCTTAAAGTATAAAATGTATTTAAATAAAATTTAAAATGCAATACTCTTATTTTTTGCAGCGTAATTTTCATTTTTGAGTCCCGTCTCCGTATAGTTTCATTTTAATTATAATATATATGCCTTACTGCTGAAAATACAGAAAATGTATTAGATTTATATAAAAAAAAAATTAAAAAAATGTCTTTAATTTTTAATGCATATACAATATAAAATTCTTAATTAGGATAATTTTCATTACATTTGATACACATACGAAGAAACAATTTTAATTCAAGTTTTCAACGGATGTTCAAGTTTTCAAATATGCTAAAGGATGATAATACTTTGGCACATGACGCTAAATCTTTGTAATTATTTTCTCTTATTTGCCTATATTTTCGTATGGCTTAAAAAGCAAACTTTAGTAAAAACCAAATTCTGTTTAAAATACATTCTATGCCCTTTTTAAAGTTTATTATTATTATTATTATTATTATTATTATTAAACTGTGCTCAATGACTATTATGATGCTCTACGCTCTACATAAACCGATCGTTGTACATGTATATAATTTATATTAGATCACCAATATCACAAAAAAAGAGAGGGAAAAATAAATAAACCAAAACCTTTGTAGTAATAAATGTTTTCAAGTGTGATTCTCGTTTAAATTGTTTGAAATTCCAGTCACGTATTGAGCAATACCAATAACATACTTGTTTTATGTTTACGACAATCTTTGAAAATATGCTTAACAGCGTACTTTAGAAATGTTCCAGCTGAGTTCGTAGCATTTATATTCACTCATATTCACACAGAACTTTTAGGCTTAAAATAATAATAATAATAATATTTTAAATAAATATAAATTTTTGTATTTAATATAAATGCACATACTGGAGAATTAATAGGTCATTTAATGCTTTGAAAAGGCATTTATTTATTTTTAAAATATAAAAAAGAAGAAAAAGCATTCCATAAATACAAGCTTTGTGGTATAAATTATGTTTTATTTTAAACGTTACCTATTAGTTCAAATAATGCTATATATGTATTATAATTGTCTATTTGTCTATTTCTTTATTGTTTTTGTTTTTATCGATTTTTTGCCTTAATGTTTACATATTTTAGAATTCGCTCGATATATCTATTTTATTAATAGATGATTGATAAGCTTTTTCATACTTTATTTACATTTATTAGGCGCTTTGAAACATTCGGAAATGGATTTTTGTCTTTTTATATGTAAAATGTAACAAGCTTCTACTTTTAAATATTTTTAGTTATTTTCGAGAATTTAATTTAATTTTTTTAATCTATAGGTAAAACAAAAATATATCTAAAATTTAAAAGTAAATTCACTACTTATTTACAAGATAATTGAGCAGAAATATTGTAGAATTATAAGTAAATAATTAATTTGTTCATTAACAAAAATGACTGTTTTAACTTTAAAAGGTTTAGCAGGTAGACCCCAAAAAACATTTACGAATATTATACGAAATTATAAACATCATTGAAGTGTAACAAAAAATATAAATGTTTTTCAAACTAAAAATGCATTTTAATAACGAAATGGACATTGCAAATAATAGTATAATTTATGTCGTTTTCAAAACATCTACTGTTTAATTTCACACTTATGATTATTAAAATACTACATCGCTATTTCATTTAACTAAATATTATAAAGTATGTATATGTTATATAAAACTAGATGTTTAATTATACATTTGTTGAAATTTAAGTAATAATAGATTTTCACTTTCAATGTTCAAACCACAATTAATATTGAAATTATAATACAATTTATGCTTGAATTATATTTTATTAATTATTAATTTATATTTATGTTTGTTAAAAATAGATGTAATCAAATACTGATTTATTATGCTTACACATTATAATTATATATAATGAAATTAGAATAATACAATTAGTTAAATAATGTGTACCCTTATTTTAAAATTTGCAGTTATGTATAAACTTTATCATAATTAAATTACATATAAATTGGCCCACCAGCGGTCGAGCGGTTCTGTGCTCAAAGCTGGTAGACGTGAGGTGTCGGGTTTAATCCCAGGTCATTTCGTTAGCCGAACCGTTCGGGGGTGTCAATGGTTTTCTTCGAAACTTGTGTAAATATGTGCTAGGGCACTCCCCTCAGACCCCTAAGGCCGATTGATAGCACTATAGTGCTGTTAATCGACCTTAATCCCCACAACCCAACCCATATATATATATATATATTATTTCTTTTTTCATAGTTTCGCATGATTTTCAAATTTAAGTTATTTAACTGCCAGCATTTGAATCCGATATTTGAACGATGCGGTTGTAATATTAGTGTGTAAATGATATTTCAATACTTCTAATATCTTTTGCTTAATTTTACAAATTATAGAAAATTTTTCAACATTTATTAAATATTATTACATAAATTATTTACAAAACAAAATATTAAAAAGAATAATATTAGTCAAATAATGTATGTAATTATTTTTGAAATACTTACAACCCCATTTAACATTTATTACTATTAAGAACCATGAAAGAATACTCATTCATTTCCAGTAAGAGGAAATGTACGATAAATAAATAGGAAAAGAGAACAGGTCAATTTCAGACAACATGTTATTCCCATAATAGCACCATTTAAAAGATAGCTGTGGATATGATCCAGTTATTCGAAATAACCAATTAAACTGATGACCTACCATTAACTAAAAAAAAAACAAATGGGTTAGTGAAGATATTAAAGACATATTAAATTTCATATAAAAATTTCAGAACTCATAATTTGAAGAAATTAAATTATTAACTAGATACGCTTTCATTTTATTTATTACATAAGAATGGATAAGCATACACACACACACACACACACACACACATATATATATATATATATATATATATATATATATGCTTCCTTAATCCAATTTTTATTCCAAGTATTATTCCTGTGGTCATTTATTTATTTTCTCCGTCATTATGTTTAATGGTAATTTTTTTTTACTCAAGTGGGCGTAAGTAATTTATATTGCTTTTGTCTCTTGTTGGATCTTAACATGTATCGCAACATTTTTGTGCTAGATTTAGCAATGTGTTACTATCAGTTTTATTTTTGCTGTGTTGTTTTTGACAGGTATCTATTAAATGCTAAATAATTAAGGTTAAAATATCTACCATTTATATATATATACGTATATATATATATCAGGGTGGAACTTAAAAGCCATGATTTTTTATTATTGTTATTTTTATAAATCTCACCTTTTTAATTTGTTCCTTTTGATACAAAAACACTATATGAAAAGTTTGAGCTATAAATTTTAATATTTAATGGTAGCTCAACTGACTCAAAATTTATAAACTTAGAAAAAAAATAAGAATATTAGCTATACTGTAACAAATACGTACTTAAATATATTTATTGTTTTAAGTTTAACAATTTATTTACTTTACTGTACAAATTATTAGCTTTTCATTATACATTAAAATTGTATTGCCTTTGAAAAGGCTGATACAGAGTTTTTTTGCTGCTATCTGGGTACATTTTGTGATGATCTTCAACAACTTGTAGCAGGAATTGTAGTTGCATTTCATCATGAGTTATCAAAACACTGTATTCTTGAATAAGGCAACTGCACACTCAGCATGGTCATTTACTACTTGTAGGGATCTTATTATCCCTTTAGCCTGTTGATAGTCCTCGCTTGACTCCCATAAGTCAGGATCAACTTCAAGCTATCCAACTGGAAGTTCCAACAATTGAAACAATATCATTGACTTGGCTGTCACAAAATCTTCCAAGTTTTTATTCTTGAATGAATGAAGAGCAATACTGATTCACTTAGAGTACTTTTTAGCTTGATTTCCTGCATTAGCATCTTACTGCAAACCATTCATCATGCGTCTTTTGGTTAATAAACTGACACAGCTGTCAAATAAAGACAATTCAACCAAGTCCTTCTGATAAATACCGCAAGTGCTTAGCACATTTATGTGATGATGCCCCTGAAATTACTGAATGTATTGATGAGTATTCTAGTAGTGATTTGAGAACAAGTCATTATAAGGGGCACATGCAGCTTGAGATTCAAGCTTTCAAGTATACACGGACTATGAAAACATACATCATGTACACCTTCCTCCTCTTCTGAAGTCAGTTTAAATTGAGCCTTAGACATCTAGCGGGCATGGTGCATTGCACCTGGTGACATAAATTTGACTCCCCTTCCTGGGAAAACACCAAGATAGATAATTACAAGTTCTATAAATTCTTTATAATTCCCTCTTAGCTTTATTTTTCTTTGTTCTTCTAGGTACTTCTTTGCATAGTTGATTGTAACATGCTTTATATCTTCTACTAAATTTGTGACATCATCAAATGAAACTGCTGGTCCATACTTTTCTCTATCAATGAAGCTCCAACATTTTTGAAAAATAGTGCAACTTCAGGAGAAGATTTGACTCTGATACATATTTCAAACACAGTACTAATTATCAGTTCCATAATGTGATGCCTGCAAGCAAGTGATCAGAGCTCTTTTTTAACTTTTGCTCTATAAGACACATTCACCAGAATTATGACCAGTATTTGAGCTGGTAGTGTCAAAGCACATTGCCCTAATATTATCTGCTATTCCCCAATCTTGAATGGCTTCGAAGACAGCTGCTGCCTGTGCTTCTTTTGTTGCAGACGGAATCTTGGCAACAATCAGTAGCTGAGAAACTCCTTTCCCAGCAACTAATGCTGGTAACTTATCAATTTTTTCTTTTTCAGTCAGACCATAGATTAATTTTCCATCCCAATGAATGACAAAAGTAGTGTTGCTTTAAGGCATTTTTTTTTCATACTTTTTAGTTCTCTCAATCATTTTTTGTCGATGAATCGAGTCTTTTGTATAGTATTGTTGCGTACTTGGGGGTTCGTGAGTTGTCTGGGAATGAAAGGCCAAACGTACAGAAATTCAGTAATTTATTCACAGAAAATTCCAGAAAAATGCAGGTCTATAAACCAAGTATCAGCTTCAATTCAAACAGTAAACACAGCTTAAACAACAGCTGTCAATAGCAAATCCACAGTACAAACTGTATAACAATAACACTTGAAGCAAGTCTCTCTCAAAGAGGCTTAAGAGCAATGCAAGCACTAGCGAAGCTGGCTGAGATCTGAACTGAACTGACTGCCTTGGCGAGGAAGCGCTCCTTATATGCTGTTCCATGGAGCCCAGATTTTTCGAGAAAACTCTAGAAAGTGGTCAACCAATCAACTTACAGCTTCCATATTTGGTATATCCCATATAAGGATTTTCTCGCCAAGGTCGCCAAAAAAATCGCCAAGGTGGGAAAAAGTCGCCAAATTTGGCGCCAAATCCATTACGTGCATTACTGGGGCTTTTTAATGCGTTTTTAAGGGAAAATAAGGCTATTTCAACGCTAAAACGACTAGAAATGCACAAAATTAGCACTTTATCAACTTACTAAGCCTCTTTGAAAGAATTTATACAAAAATAAACACAATTATTTACAATTTCGTAACACTGCCCCCCTCCCAAGGACTGCACGTCCCGGGCAGTGCAACCCTTGGTCAAGAGGCGAAACTAAACAAATTTACACAATCTAAAACACAAAAACTAAGTTGCACATAAGGATAACATAGAAATATAAATTAAGTGGGAAATATTTACAAAATTCACAAATATGTACAAATATTTATATACAAATATTTACAGTGCGCATGCGCAAATTTTACCAGTATTTACATTTTAAATTTTAATTTTACCGTTACTTGTGGTACTTGGCTAGCCTATTATAGTGCACCACCTTCGGTTTTGATGAAGGTGTTTTAGTGATCTGCACCACTACATCATTCAGCCTTTTTAAGACTGTGTATGGTCCGTCCCAGTTGCACTGTAACTTGGGAGAGAGTCCTTTGCGTCGAACAGGATTCCACAACCAGACCTTCTCTCCTTCCTGGAACTCATATTGTGTAGCCTTTAGATCGTACCTTGTCTTCATTTTCTCCGTTGCCATGTTAATCCGCTCCCGAGCGAAGTTGTGTACGTCCTCAAATCGCGCCTGGAGATCTTGGATGTACTCCTCGGGCGATGAAGGCGCATCGGGTGGACAACCAAACAGGAGATCACAAGGGAGACGAAGTTCACGTCCGAACAGCATCTGGGCTGGAGTATAGCCGGTAGTTTCATGGACAGCACTTCGATAAGCCAGCAGGAAAAATGGCAACTTCAACTCCCAATCTTGCTGGTTCCTTGATACTAGAAGTGAGAGGTTATTCAGGATGGTACAATTGAACCTCTCGACCATGCCGTCCGACTGGGGATGTAAGGGTGTAGTCCGGGTTTTGTCTATGCCGAGTAGTTGACACAGTCCTTTGAAAACATCAGAGGTAAAGTTCCTACCTTGGTCGGTATGAAGTTGTAGGGGCGTGCCGTACCTTGACACCCATTGCTGCACTAGGACTTCTGCGACCGTGCATGCCTCTTGATTGGGAATGGGATATGCCTCAGGCCACTTGGTGAAATAGTCCATCACGACGAGGATGTATTTATTTCCACTGGAGGTCCGTGGCAAAGGACCCAAGATGTCGAGTGCAATCCGTTCAAATGGTGCTCCCACGTTATACCGTTGCAGTCTTCCTCGACTTCGTTTCTGCGGGCCTTTACGTGCCGCACAAGCATCACAGGATTTACACCATTTCTCCACATCCTCCTTTGCCTTGCACCAGTAGAAGCGTTCCCGAACTTTCTGCAGAGTCTTCATTACCCCAAAATGGCCTCCGGTAGAGCTACTATGCAGTTGTTCTAAAACAGCTGGAATTTTTGATCTTGGTAATAAAATCTGCCATCTGAAGCTTTTCCCATCATCAGATTCCCACTTTCTGTATAATACGCCGTTTCTGATATGAAGAGAGTCCCAAAGAGCCCAATAACTTTTCGTAATGGGACTTAATCTGGAAATGTCCTGCCAGCTAGGTCTGTTGCTGGTCGTCTCCTTCAGCTGTAATATTGGCTTTATGTCAGGATCTTCGAACTGGGCTTTTCTAAGTTCTTCGTCACTCCATGGATCGGGATCTTGATCTGATGGTGTTGAGACAGTAACTTGGCAGGCAACCGGATTTATCGGCAGGTATTTCTGTTCGGCTCTAGAGCAATACTTGCAGCTTTCCGAGCAGGGCTGCCGTGACAAGGCATCTGCATTACCATGTAGAGCCCCTTTACGATGACGTATCTCGAAGTCATATTCCTGCAGGCGTTGTATCCACCTGGCAATCTGTCCTTCCGGGTTCTTGAACTGGAGCAACCACGTTAAAGATGCATGGTCAGTCCGGAGCAGGAATCTTCTGCCATAGAGGTAATGATGGAAATGTTCTATGGCTTTTACGATGGCGAGTAGCTCTTTCCTGGTGGTACAGTAATTTCGCTCCGGTTTAGACAGGCATTTACTCCAATAGGCAATGACATGTTCTTGACCATCAATTTCCTGCGACAGAACAGCACCGACACTCTCATGGCTGGCATCTGTATCAAGTATGAATTGTCTGTCGGGCTGTGGATACGTCAAGATAGGCGATGATGTTAAGGCCTCTTTAAGTCGCTTGAACGCATTTTCACATTCATCTGTCCACAGGAACTTCTGTTTGGCTTCCGTCAGCTTGTGTAGTGGTCTAGCAATATTTGAGAAACCCTTGACAAACTTCCTGTAATAAGTGCATAACCCCAGGAAACTTCGTAGTTGGTGTACATTTTCAGGGCGACTCCAGTTCTCGACTGCAGAGATCTTCTCGGGATCAGTTCTCACACCTTCGGCAGAGATGATATGGCCGAGGTAGCTCACTTCACGACGGAACAAGTTACACTTGCCTGGATTCAATTTGAGGTTAGCCATTCTGAGTTTCTCCAGCACCTTTCGGATGTTTCGTAGATGGTCTTCAAAGGTGCGCCCCAGAATGATAATATCATCCAAATACACCAGACAGGCTTCATAGGAAAGTCCTTTTAGCACTGTCTCCATCAGGCGTTCAAAGGTGGCAGGAGTATTACATAATCCGAACGGCATAACTTTAAATTGCCACAGTCCTTGTCCCGTGGTGAATGCAGTCTTCTCACGATCATCAGGATGTAATTCTACTTGCCAGTAACCGCTCTTCAGATCCAACGTCGAGAACCATTTATTGCCAGCAAGTGTGTCTAATGTGTCGTCAATTCTGGGAAGAGGGTAACTGTCTTTCTTCGTGATGTCATTCAAACGACGATAATCCACACAAAATCTTGTTGAACCATCCTTTTTCCGCACCAGTACTATGGGAGAGGCCCAAGGACTCGTTGATGGCTCGATGACATCATTGTGCTGCATTTCACTTAGAAGTTCAGTGACCTCTTCCTGTTTAGCAAAGGGAAGTCTTCTTGGATGTTGTTTGATTGGAGGATGATTTCCTGTATCAATTCTGTGCTGAGTGATTTTCGTTCTCCCGACGTCTTCAGGTGTTCGAGAAAAAAGGTCTTTAATTTCTTGGAGTAGCTTCTCCGCAGCACATCTCTGTTCCTTTCCTAACTCTGCATTCTTGAGTAATTCCGTTATTAATTGTTCAGAAGACTTGGATTCAGTTGATTGCGTGGGGCTGTTTATGCATGTTACAGGAGTGCAGGCTGCTAACACCTCATCCTTCTTCACTGTTCGGACCTTATCGCTGATGTTTGCGACTCTCACAGGAATAGTACTCTTTGAGAGATCAACTAGAGATGAAGCTACCAGAACTCCTCTTGGGCTATTGTCTGTATTCGGGTATTCAATCAGTCCATAGCGGAAGTATTGCTTTGTAGGTGGTGTTCCTGAAACTATTGTCTCTGTGTGTGGAGGGATGGAAATTTCAGACTTGGCTGTTATCTGGCAAATTGTCTGAATGTCTTGATTTTCAGTGTTGAACACAGCGATGTCTTCCGAACTCGAATGCAGTTCATTATTCTTGAAGTCCAATTGAAAGTTAAATTTTCTCAGGAAATCAACTCCAATGATTAAAGGATCTCTTATATCAGACACATATGCCATATGATGGTAACTGGCATTCCCAAAAGTGATGGCCAAGTTCATTTTTCCATATATTTTGATTTCGTCTCCGGTCACAGTCTGGAGTTTAACGCAGGGCGGAGTCCAGATGATCTTCTCTTTTAGTTCTTGAGCCAAATCCGTTCTAATGATGGTCACGTTGGCTCCCGTGTCCAGAATCATCCGGCAGGTGGCGTTGTTGACTTAGGTATAGACGTGAAGTCCATTATCGCCGCCACTCATCGATGAAACATGAAATACTGTAAATTGGGGCTCTTTAATTTTAGGCAACCTCCGCCCCGCGAGATGGCCTCCTCTTAGTTTCCCTGCAGTGATGGTGAAGCCGGGTGATTTCCTATAGTTGGTCGTACGGGGCAGTTCCTCTTCACATGACCATCCCCTCCACAGCCCCAGCACTTTATCTTCCGATCCTTTATTTCTATATTATTTTCCAGGTTGCGCAATCTCTTTAAGATCTCTGCGAAACTTCTCTTCATTTCATTCTCGTCAGCAGGCGTATCATTTAATGAGACTGCTCTTATGGTATGGCGGTCTTTACGGGAGGCTTGTTGGGCTGCCTCTATCCTAAGTGCATAGCCTAAAGCTGATTCTACATCTCTGATGTTGGAGAGTCTCAGCGCTTTTTGAATTTCTGGATCCCGAACAGCATCGATAAAGTACTGAAGAGCTAAGTCGTTTCGAGTGTCAGCTTGGCAGTCTGAGAATGCTAGGTGTGACAATCTCTGAATGTCCGCTGCCAGCTCTTGCAAACTTTCGCCCGTTTTCTGGTAACGGGACTTTAGCTGGAGGCGACTATAGTCCTTAGAACACTTCTCTCCGAACCGTAGCTCCAGTGCTCTAGTCAAGGCCTCGAAGTCGTTCCTTTCTTCTTTGGAAACATTTCTCAGTATCTCGGCTGCATCTCCCCGTAATGCTGCTGCTAAGTGGACCGACTTGGCGGTAGAGTCCCAGCCGTTAGCTTCAGCTACGATGGAAAACTGCGTCTTATATACATGCCAGGAGGAACTACCATCGTAGGTAGATAGCTTAATAGATTCCTGATTCTGGATTCTTCTCTCTTTCCTTTCAGTTTCCTGGGGCATGGATTCTAACTTTTCTTCCACTTTTCTCTCCAGATCTTCTTCTATTCTCTTCAATTTACCGTCTATCTCTGAAAACCTTTCTTTCAGTTCCTGATCAAAATTTTCTTCTATTTTCAAAACTTTCTCTTCTATTCCATCTACTCTGCTTTCCATATCCGATAATTTACTTTCAATCACTCCCTTTACTGCCGAAAGTTCTCTCTTCATCTCCTCTTGATTGCATTCAACTTTTTCTTGGATTGACTTAATTTCTTGTCTCAGGCTATCTTTCATCTCTCTTTGCGATGCTTCCATACTTTCTTTCATCTCTCTTTGCGATGCTTCCATCTTTTCCTGTCCTGTTTCCATTTTCTCTATCAATCCAGATCTTAACTCATTCATCTGAGCAGTGAGACCTTCTAGAAATTTCTTCATTTCTTGTTCCATAGCTCTCGTTATCACCATTCACAGACAATCCCACTTCTGACACCAGAAATGTTGCGTACTTGGGAGTTCGTGAGTTGTCTGGGAATGAAAGGCCAAACGTACAAAAATTCAGTAATTTATTCACAGAAAATTCCAGAAAAATGCAGGTCTATAAACCAAGTATCAGCTTCAATTCAAACAGTAAACACAGCTTAAACAACAGCTGTCAATAGCAAATCCACAGTACGAACTGTATAACAATAACACTTGAAGCAAGTCTCTCTCAAAGAGGCTTAAGAGCAATGCAAACACTAGCGAAGCTGGCTGAGATCTGAACTGAACTGACTGCCTTGGCGAGGAAGCGCTCCTTATATGCTGTTCCATGGAGCCCAGATTTTTCGAGAAAACTCTAGAAAGTGGTCAACCAATCAACTTACAGATTCCATATTTGGTATATCCCATATAAGGATTTTCTCGCCAAGGTCGCCAAAAAAATCGCCAAGGTGGGAAAAAGTCGCCAAATTTGGCGCCAAATCCATTACGTGAATTACTGGGGCTTTTTAATGCGTTTTTAAGGGAAAATAAGGCTATTTCAACGCTAAAACGACTAGAAATGCACAAAATTAGCACTTTATCAACTTACTAAGCCTCTTTGAAAGAATTTATACAAAAATAAACACAATTATTTACAATTTCGTAACAGTATATTCATCAATGCACAGTATTATACTTTTGGCAGTTTCTGATAATACAAAAACAGCCTTTTGGTCTGACATTTTACTATGATCTAGTATCTAGTGCTGCTGCAAGATCTGGAGTAATTATGGTTTTACGCCCTCGTTTTCTTTTCCGTACTTCTCCAACATGAACTGCATTGTTTCCAACTTTTCTAAATCACTTTCTGCTGTGTTGTTTTCAGACTCATCATCAGTAGATGACATACTTTAAAGGGAAGAATTTAATTTTCTTTTCTGTGACATAATGTATGTATGTGAGTACGCATACATTTATCATTCCATACATTAAAAACGTCATCATTGAGCTACCTCTAAATAATGTTCAATTGTGCTAATATTTCGCCTGAATTATTTTTTCATAAAAAGGAACAAATTCAGAAGGTGAGAAGATCATATTTTCAAACTTAAAAAATAAGCTCCACCCTAATATATATAGGTATATGTATATATATATATATATACATACACACACACACACATAAATACCTATATATGTATATATATATATATATATATATATATATATATATACATACATATATAGGTATTTATGTGTGTGTGTGTGTGTAAAATATTGCAATGATATTAATAAGTTTGTAGTTTTTTATGTAAAATAATCTGGTGTGTAACTCACATGATTTTCTCTTACCCTGAAATTTAATACTATAAATACAGATTGGAGATTAAGGGGTAAAATAACGAGTACTGTTATGTAAATCTGTGTTAAAACTATTTAAATTAGGCTTCGTAACAGCTTTATTTGAAAAATAATTCTTTGTGAGGGGTGTCTACCGCCCCCTCACTTCCTCATTTCATTATTGTACCTACATTTATGTAGAATTCAAATTTGTTATTAGATTCAAAAGCTTATTTAAAATTATTCAGACAACTTTCGTAAGCAACATCCCTTGAAACTTATCAATCTTGATCAAACTTTTCCAGTAACAAATGTATTGACTTCAAAATACAACATTTGATCGCCTGAAATTATTTCATTTAAAATTACTCTGAGAGACACACACAGTGTATAAAATCTTAATAAAGTTGACTTCGGTATTCAGGAAGCCTCAAAACGTGTAAATATACACAGTAAATGATTCCTATACCATATTCTACATGAAAAATATTTTTATGCATATAAAGAATGCATATTCGAATTATTTGTTTAAGGTAGTCTATAGATGTTTAAACTTTACTTACATGCATTTTCCACCATACACGTAATGCATTTGAATTCTCTTGGGTGTCCCTGTACACGAACCATTTGCTTGATCTCAATGAAATGTTTAGTGTAGCATCCTCATTTGTACCACATTTAGAATACCAAGTTTGGACTTTCTGCTATTATTTTTTGTTGAGATATGCGGATAACAGAAAAACACACACAAAGATAAACAAACAGGCACACACAGACCAACCGCTTAAAGGATTTTTCGATTCAGAGGACCTCAAAACGTGTAAATACAACAAAAACTGGATTTCGAAATTTTGACTCAAAAACAATACATTTATACCATTTCATGGGTAAGGAAAAATAAAAAGAGAAAAATTTAAATAAATTAATTAAAAAAAAGTTCCCAATAAAAATTTTAGCGTTTGTATTTATATAAATAGTTTATAATTATCAATCCATAATCAATATATGTAGTATATCTAACCATTCTCAAATGATATTTATTCTTTAATAAATAAGAGTATTTAATAAAAATAAAATATTTTTGAGGTTCCAGGCTCCATTAAAAGAACAGTATAGTCACAGGAATTAATTTGTCACAATCCGCTATAAAACATACTAATTTCGTCAATAATTAATTTTAATACTTTGTGACATTTTATAAGTTACTGGGTCATCTGCTATATAATAACAAAAATAGATAAGAAAGAAAGAAAAAGAAAAATATCTCACACACACACACTTAATATTTCTTATCTTATCATGTAAAAAAACGTATAACATAAGAATTTAATTATACTACTGTCACCCAGTGGTCGAAACTCTACAATTTTTTTTAAAATAAGCGTTACATAATAAATACAAAAATTCAACATTTTTGTGTGAACAACGTTCTTAATAATTGCTCTTTTCTTGAAGAAAAAAAAAATCACTATTAGCATGCTTATTTACATGCCAATGCATATCCCTTCTAACATCTGCATATATTTTACTCTCAATGTGACTGATTAAAGTTCTCCATAAGTGCTTTTCAATAACAAAATAATAATAATAATAATAATAACGATATTAATAATAATTATTATAATAAAAATAATAATAATGATAATAATAATAATTATTATAATAAAAATAATAATAATGATAATAATAATAATTATTATAATAATAATAATAATAATAATAAAAATAATAATCTGGTACGTCACTCACACGACTTTCTCTTACCCTAAAATTTGATACTACAAAACAAGATAGAACCCCTCTGAAGCATTCCCTTCAAACCTAGGTCCGTAGAGCGGTAAATCGGCCTTTATCCTAACGTCATCTAAGAAACGCAGACGAATGAAATGAAAGAAACTTTAAATACAAAAAAAAATCGTGTATAAAAGTAAAAAGTGTTTAAAATTAGGGGCATTTATGAATGACTTCTTGACATTGTAAAACATTTTTTTCCCCTTTAAACTTACATTAAACATACCATTCGAAAGATAATATTTTTAATCACTTACTCTTGTAATTAATACGTTAAAAAAGTACGAAAAATCTGATGTTTGCGTTTTAATATGTCGAATTCTCTCTCTTTATATGTATATGATTTTTTTAAGTGTAATAATTTATTTATTACTTTTGCAATAAAAAAATAAATAGTACCTTTGTATGCATACAGTGAAAAAAAAATCATACTTGTTACAGTGCTAGTAATTTTCATATAAATAGATATTTTATGAAGTTAATAACATTTATCAGATTAACAACTTTTCTTAATTTTTTATATTTAGTTTGCACATTACATTATTTATTAATGCGTTGGTATTACAAAATTATTTTGTAATGGGGTTGCAACAGAAAAACTTAAGCATACAGCGCTTTTTAATCGATTTAATTTTTTGAAGTAAAGATAATTATAAATAAATAAATTTTACATATTAAAGAGTATTTATAAAAAACAGTTATGTCATTTAAGTAATTTTCAAAAGAATAGGAAAATTATTATGACTACTTTTTAAGGCTATATATTTCTTTATTATTATAACATTAGACTAAAAAACTTTAGCGATTGAATATTATATAGAATTTATTGCATACAAAATACATTTTGAAAATATATTTTTAATTGGCAATTTAAAATAATGAGGTAATTAAAAAATATATTTTAAATTTAGCTGGATAAGTATTGTTATTTGGTTTACATTCTTTTGATTAATAATTGTTTGAATAAAGAAAGCAAACATTTTATTATGCTTTTAAATTTTATGCTTGACACGTGAAATTTAAAACCTTGTTTTAAAAATTATTTCTTTGCATAAATAAGAACGATCAATCATATTAATTAAAGATCATTTATATTATTATTTCGTGGGTTCAAATTATAAATTAACACGAAGATTCAAAAATTAATATATTTTAATAATTGTGTTCCATTTCCATAGAATTTACGATACATTTCGCAGAAAGCAGGCTGTATATAATCCTAATAATGTAAAGATTAACTTTACATTTTTTCTGAATGCAGTATGTAAATTAATCTGAGCATAAAAAAAGCTAACGAGAAGATTATAGAGAAGATTTTGTTTTCAAAAATAGTGTTGTTGTTTTTTTTTTTTTTTTGTTAAAAAATAAATAAATACCGGGTGACAAGAAATAACTTGGACACACATGATACATTTTAACTTTAATGCTAATGAAAATATTACGACCAAACTTCAATAAATATGAATACATTATTTTGTCTATTATATTTACAAATTTCCAAGGTGGCTACCTTTAGCCTTAATACAGAGCTTTAAACGTGTCACAAAATTTTCGGCTATGGGCCCGCAACTCACTTACTGATATTTTATCCCATTCTTTGCATAAGAATTCCTTTAGGGATGCCAAAGCTTTATGCGTTTTAGCAAAGACCCTTGTCTTCAAGATGGACCAAACAGAATAATCCATCGGGTTCAAATCTGGAGAATACGATGGCCTATTTTGAGCTCCAATGAAGTCAGGAAAATTTGTCTTGCACCAAACTTGAGTGCCTTTAGCTCTGCGTGCAGGTGCGGAATCCTGTCGGAAGGTCCATCTTTTGTTTCCAAAGAACTTTTGCGTCCAAGGTAAGACAACATTTTCCAAAATGAGTTTGCGATAGTGGTAGTTACAGATATTTGGTGTGAAACTTCGTCCACGTTATTTCTTGTCACCCTGTAAATAAATAAATAAAAACATTGTTATCAAAGCTTGTTTATTCAAGCTGTATACATAATAATTCAAATATGAGTAAGTCAAACCTCCGTGTAACTGGACACAAAATACAACATTTTGCTATCACTGTGATTTAAAATTGAATAAGTATTTGTTTGATATATTACTATTATTCGAACACTTGCAACAGTAAATATTAATAATGAGGCTTTTAAAAAAGAAAAAAAAAACTGTCTCTCAATTACTCAATCATGAAATCAAGTAAAAATATAAGGTGAGATACAAATTGGTTACACACAATTATATAAAGGGAAAAAAAGGACCGTGATGAGTGTCACATATTAGTTCCTATAGGTATGGGGAACTTAGGTAATCGTGAAAATTTTCGACCTCGGTTTTTTGACTTTTTTACACGTTTTCAGGTATGAGGAATCCGAAAATGACAAAATTTTGTATGGTGTCTGTCTGTAGGGTGTCTGTTAGTCTGTTAGTCTGTTAGTCCGTTAGTTTGTTAGTCTGTGTACACGATATCTCAAGAACAAATTGTCGTAGAGAGGTCAGATCAGTTTTCAAATATTACTTTCGACACTCGCAAGAACCCAATTCATTTGCAACATTCGAATTTAAAAACTTACTAAGTTATTAGAAATTTATGATTTTCTGAACATGGGAGAATAGGACAAAAATTCACTTAAACGTGCATTAAATGAAAACATTTTACTGTAAAAATGCCAGACCAGTTTTAAAATATCAGTTTTGATGCCGGAATGAACATCAGTAACTATAAATATGCTACTTTGAAAATTTCGCAAGTTATTGGAAATTTACGGATTTCTTAACATGGTAGTATAGGACAAAATTTCACATAAACGTCAATTTTGAGAGATATTTTCATCTTAAAGATGTCAGACTACTTTTGAAATATTTTTTAGGACACTGGCATGAATATTAATGATTATGAATTTTTCAATATAAAAATTTCGTAAGTTATTGGAAATTTACGAATTTCTTAACATGGCAGAATACAACAAAATTTCACTTAAACGTCAATCTTGAGGGATATTTTCATCGTAAAGATGTCAAACCACTTTCGAAATAATATTTTGGATACTGGCCTGAATATCATAGACTATGATTTTTCCAATTTTAAAAATTCGTAAGTTATTTGGAATTTACGATTTACTTAACATGTCAGAATAAGGCAAAATTGAGCATAAACTTCCATTTTGAGGATCCTAAATACATTAGACAACTTCAAAATTACATTTATGATATTTGTTTGAACATGATTGAATACAAGTATACTAATAGGAAAATTTCGTAAATTATTCGTAATTTACGATTTTATCAACAAAGCGAAACTGTAAATTTTTCATCTAAATATGAATTTTGAGGATTATTGCATTGGAAATAGTAGCATGAAAACTAAACAACGAAATTGACCTTGATAAAATAAACGACGATATATACCAGCTTCCTAAAATTAAATATATTATTAGAGATTTTCTGCTGAGCTTTATTTGTTGCAGAATACTTTTAGAATTACGGTTGGGGATCATCTGTTTTCACAAGTTCTGGAAGGCAAAGATATTTATTTATTTCTCTTATCCATATAAAAAATAAGGTTTTTGGGGATCTAATTTTTGAAATTGAGTTTTTGTTGTATTTACACGTTTTAAGAACCCCTGAATCTGAAAAAAAAAAAAAAAAAAAAAAAAAAAAAAAACGTTTTTAGTGGTTGGTCTGTGTGTGTGTCTGTGAGACTATTATTATCATTTCTCAAGAACAAAGAGCAGCAGAAAGTTCAAACTCGGTACCCTCAATCTGTATCATATAGGAATGCTACGGAAAACTTTTCGTTGAGATTAAGCAAACAGTTCGTGTACAAGGACACCCAAGAGAATTCAAATACATTACATATGCGGAAAATGCAGTTAAGTAGAACTTAAAATCTATAGGCTGCACTCAACCAAATGAAATGAATATATATATTTTTATATGCGTAAAAGCAGGTTCCATGTCGAATATAGTACGGAAATCTTGCACTGTTCGTTTACAGGGCTGCAAATAAGAAATGGAGTATAGTGTAATAATAGTTGAAAAATGATGGAAGATTATTTCAGATTGTGCTATCCGTTATTAATGTAGGATTGTATTTATGTGCACCATGTGGTATGTACATAGTATTTAGAAAATATATAGGGCTGTCAATAATTACGCGAAAGCAGTCTTTTTTATTGAATGTAATTTGTGAAAGTGCTTTAATGCAATATTACGCCATTTTCAGAAAAATTGCTGAAGAATTGAAATTAATTCCTCAGACCTATACATTAAATAAAGTACATTTTTAAGCTAAGTATTCACCGATTTTTTTTATATTTACACGTTTTGAGGTTTCCTGAATACCGAAGTCAAGATTTAACGTTTGATCTTTGTCTCTCCATCTAATCACAAAACTGTAAAAATAAATAATTTCAGCAACTCAAATGTTGTATTTTAAAGTTAATTTTATTGCTTGAAAAAATTGTTCAAGATTGATAATTATCAAAGAATGGCGCGTGTGAAAGTTGTCTGGATAATTTTTAAAAACTTTTAAATTTAATAACGAATTTGATTTCTATATAAATATATGTACAATAATAATAATAAGGAGGATTTATGAGGGCGGTAGTCCTCCCTTACATAGAATCATTTGTCAAATAAAGTTGTTCCGAAGCCTAATTTGAATTGTTTTTATCGTACGTGTGTATAACAGTACTCTTCATCTTACACCTAAATCTCTAATCTGTATTTATGTATTAAATGTTAGGGTAAGAGTAATTCGTCTAAGTGCCACACCAGATTATTTTTTATTATTATTGCTATATTGTCTACAATGACTTGGACAGAAAAACTATAATCAACACCAAACTTTTTTTTTTTTAATTTACTGCTCATAAAAGTTTTTGCAAACACTAATATTAGTATGATAAATACACAGTAATCATAAAACTAGAAATCCTCTTATTAGAATAATTATGTCAAACTCTAAGATTTATGAAAACAGGTTGCTATTCACATATTCTACGAATAAAAATCCTGCAGTTAATCCAGCAATTAATACAACCTATTCATCTAAAATAGTTGAAATTAGAACTGTACTTATCAATAACTTGAAAACTGAATTCCTGTACTAAAACTACGATCACATAAAATCCCACAGTTTCATAAATTCAACTAATTTCTATCAATCCCACCAATTTCCATGACTTTGAATGATTTCAACATTTTGATGTATTATTACACCTAGACTTTAACATCTACTATAAGACATATCCTAAAGATGAGGAGAAATCAAGTGCGTTTCTATTCTTAAAAAAATATTTAAACTTAAGCTTTTATTAAAATCATCATTTCCATTTTTTAATAAACCCAAATTCTGTCATATTTTTCGACCAGTGGATGATCGCTTAGAAGCGAATGCAAACTTTCTTTAAGATGAGAATAATTTTAAACAATTCTTCATTCTTAAAACAGTTAATCCCTGTCTTTCCTGAAATTCCTTATACCTATTTCCGAGTAAACCCAATTTCTGAGATATTTTGCAACAGAAAAACAAATGGGTAACATCAAACGGGAACTTTCTTAAAGATGAAGATAAGTCCAATCTTTTTTTTACCCCAAAAAACTTCTAACCCCAGACTTTTATGAAAATCATAATAGCATTTATTGTTTATAACAATTTATATTGTTACAAAATTCATTAATTCAAAATGTGAATTCGAAAAGATCTGTACCCTAAAAATTTTCTATCAACATACAGATAGGTATTTAAATAAATAATGTAAAGTGTGACAATTTAATAAGGCCTTGAAAAAAAAAAAAAAAAAAAAACTAAACAATGTAAAAGGAGAAGATATTATATAAATATACATAAAGAATAGACTAAAAAATTGCTTAAAGTTTATAGAAGAAAAGTAATTTAAGATTTAGGTAATTTTATATTTGAAAATATACTTTATATTATTGCAAATATTAAATGTACAACAATTTTTCAAATTTATTTAAATTTGATTAATTATTCTGACTCAGAGAAAATAAGAATAAAAAATAAATTTAAAATAAAATCTCCAAAAAGAGACTACTATTCAAACAAATAAAAATTAAAAAATTAAAAAAATGGTACGAAATAAAACTGTAAATTGCGCCTAAAAGTATAAAATAATTTCTTTCGCCAAACAACCTATAACACTACAATTAATCATAACTTTTGAAGTCAGCGCAAAATTAAATAAAATTTAATTAGTTTTTAAAGGTTTGTTTTTAGATCGGTACAAAAAATGCTGTTGTCTCGAATTATCCATTTTCCTGTTTCCTTTATTATTTTATAACTATATATAATTGGTCGAATAGTAGCATCTACATAGAACAGTGAACGTTCTTCACAATGCGGTATTTATGTTTCTACGAAGTTAGAGTTTCCTTTGCAAATTTATTACAACTTTGATAACTATCATCCTTGGTGGCTTTTGGATTTGGCGATCAAAACATAGTTCAAAAATATACACGCAAGATGTACATTTTCATAATATGTATTGTACGAAGTATTGTTTCATATTCTTGGTTGCGCTCTTAATATATTTTATCAATATAATAATGATATTCCAAAGAAATGAAATATGTTTGCCAGATAATTTTGCTATTTTTCTTTCACCAACGACGTCAGATACCAGCATTTTCACCAACTTTTTCTGCTTACGAAATCTTATTTGTTTTCTTGAATCAAAGTAGTTTTCGGCTGCGTTTTGCAGGTGACAATGTAAGATGTGCATTTTGAATAGGATTTGATTTTTGTATTGAAAAAAGGTATCAATTTTTATTTAATTTTGCGCCGACTTCAAAAGTTATGATTAATTGTAGTGTTATAGGTTGTTTGGCGAAGGAAATTATTTTATACTTTTAGGCGCAATTTACAGTTTCATTTCGTATCAATTTTGTTTTTTTTTGTTTTTTTTGTTGTTGTTTTTCTTGAATAGTAATTCCTTTTTGGAGTCGGTTCTATTTTTTTACAAAAAGATTTTATTTTTCTCTTTTCAGTGAAAACTTATTCATATAGCAGAACATCAGAAGACGTTCTACGACAGTTTCACAAATCACAACTTCCAAGAAAAGTGACATTACTCAAAAAATGGTTTATGTCACTGAAAAATACATGAAATGCACCCAATGTGAACAGAAAAGTTACATCTCCATCTACAAAGTTATCCACTCGAGAAACAATTGTGCCAGGTTTATTCTAGTTAAGTTACTTTTATGTTGATTTTTCTCAAATGCTGCATTTTTAAGTCGTGTCACTTTCCTTGCCTTTATCGGATATGAGCTCTGCCTATTGAATGAACATACGTTAAGTTAAAATGTTTTTAGAAATGTAAAGAACGGATAAGCTGTATTCGTAACCAAAAATTCTGTTAGGAATATATATTGAACTTTACAGTGAATACGTGTCACCCGCTGTGCTGGAAATTGCGAAGCGTAAAGTTCAAATAAAAAGCAAAATATGCATTACAGCTGACGGACAGAAGTTCCAACATCGATGCTTAAATACTGCTTTTACCAGTGTAGCTGCATGCGTGCATTAGTTAGAGTGAGAACAGACTTTTGTGAGTATCCTGTAATTTGTTTATATCTTAAAGAAATCATAATGAAACCTATTTCAGGCCAAGATCATTACGATGCATTAAAACGTTACAAAAAAATGCATTAAATTAAAACATCTCTTACGAAGTTATAAGCTAAAAAATTTCAACGATAACAACAACAATGAGAAACTTGGTTTGTATTGGGATCCTCTTCCTTTATGCAGTCGGTTTAAAACGTCTATGCGTTAATCGATGTGACCGCTTACAATAACCATATTTTGAATTTTACCTATCATAAATTTCACCCGCTACGCTGCAATATATACAATGTCGACCAAGTGTGCAGAAAAAAAAATGTGAACAAACAAATGCACGTTTTAAGCAGTCTGTTTTTAACATTAATGTCTAAACTATCTTTTGTACTAAATCGATGATACTCTGCAATTTATAATTCACTTTTTTCCTCACTCTTGAACCGTTTCCGAGTTAGGAACGCTAACTCCACCGTTTTCAACCAGGTGGCACTGTTGGCGGTTGAATCGATTTCCACATATCCACTTTACTATACCTACATATCATTTTTATGACTATAGCTGCAGCTGTTCAGCAGTTAAAAGAGTTTGGACTGACTTTTTTGGGCACCCTGTATTTTCTTTTTATTGTAAATATATTACAATGGGACCTATTTGAAACAAAGATCTTTACAATAAAACAAAAAGTATCAAAATCGCATCATCCGTTTAGAAGTTATGAGCTAACAAAAAAAAAAAAAAAAAAAAAAAAAAAAAACATACGCTTTGTATTGAGAACTTCCACCTTTTTGAAGTCGGTTAATTAGAGCATCTCTTACGAAGTTATATGCTTACAAACACCACCAACAACACATAGCTCGAATTAAACACCCTCCTTTCTGAAGTTGGTTGAAAACGACTTTGCGCTAATCGATGTGACCGCTTACAGTAACAGTACTTTGAAGCACAGAGTATACGTGTCATCGCTACTCTGCAAGGTGTGCAACGTAGTTCAAGTGTGCACAACGTAGGAAATTGCGAACAAACAACTGCACGTTTTAAGCGTTCTATTGTTAGCAATATTGTCTAAAAACTGTCTTTTCGTAGTAAATCGATGATGCTCTATAACTTCGTAATTAACTTTTCTCCCATCTTGAACCGTTTTTGAGATAGGAGCGCTAATTCCACTGTTTTTCACCAGATGACGCTTTATATTCTTTATATTGTAAAGATATTACAATGGGACCTACTTCAGACGAAGATCTTTACAATAAAACAAAAATTATCAAGTAACCGTATTTTGAACTATATAGCGTACAGTCGGTAACAAAATGTGTCCGAACTCTAGCAAAAATTCCTATGTAAAAAAAGTACACTTCATACGGTTTTGTTAACTATATCCTTATCGAATCATGTTCTTACACTGACTAAGAACAGGATTCGACAAGGATTTATTTCACAAACCTCATGAAGTGCACTTTTTTTACATCGGAATTTTTGATAGTGTTCGGACACTTCTGTTACCGACTGTATGTCTCACCAGCTACGCTACAACGTGTGCAATGTAGTTCAAGTGTATATAGTGTAAGTAATTGCGAACAAACAAATGCACGTTTCAGCATTGTATTTTTAGCATCAATGTCTAAACTATCTTTTCGTACTAAATCGATGATGCTCTGCAATTTTATAATTCTCTTTTTCCCCCTGTCTTGAACCGTTTCCGAGATAGGAACGCTAGCAAGAATGTCTAAACAATCTTTTTGTTCTAAATCGATGATACTCTTCAACTTTGTTATTCACTTTTTTCTCTAGAACCGTTTTCGAGATAGGAACACTAACTCCTCTATTTTTCACCAGGTGGCGCTGCAAGCGGTTTAACCTTGTACTGCATGGCCACTTTGCTATACTTACATACCGTTTTTATCACTATAGCTGCAGCTGTTTAGCAGTAAAAAGAGTTGAGACTGATTTTTTGGGGCACCCTGTATTTTATTTAGATCGTAAAAATATTACAATGGGACCTATTTCAGACCAAGACCTTTTCAACAAACAAAAAGTATCAAAATCGGAGCATCCGTTCAGAAGTTATGAGCTAACAAACATAAAAAAAAAAAAAAAAAAAAAAAAAAAAAAACATACGGTTTGAATTGAAATCCTTCCTTCTTTTTTGAAGTCGGTTAATAAAAATACTTATTGTTAAATAGAAGTTCCATCAAAACTCAAACTTATTTTAAAATATATCATAAATAACATGATTTAAAGTATTTGCTGGAGTGAAAAAGCTCTAACTGAAGAAAAAAAAAAAAAAAAAAAAGA
Source organism: Salticus scenicus (assembly GCA_963930645.1). Classification (NCBI taxonomy): domain Eukaryota; kingdom Metazoa; phylum Arthropoda; class Arachnida; order Araneae; family Salticidae; genus Salticus; species Salticus scenicus. The sequence goes on from OZ005654.1 coordinate 327,139,899, forward strand.
TTTTATGAAAATAGATAATTGCATGACGTCTCACTCTCTCTCTCTACAACTCATTTATATGATACGTACTTCGACAACTTAAAAAATCTTCGATGTTAAAATGCCATATTTTATTTTTATTTAATTATTTATGTTTTGTTTAATATTTCCCTTACATGTTTTATGTTATTTTACTTTGAAAAACATTTTTTTTTTTTTTTTTTAGACGATACTTTCGTAAAATTGGAAAAGCATTTGGAGAAATTCCGAACTTTCAGTGTATGCTTGTTTACTTTTAATCCTTTTAAATTATAAATACTCTCTCTTTTTCTGGAACAAAGACCATTAAAGAAATTCCAATTTGGTTGAATTACTTTAATCTGAATGCCAAGGATTTCTCATGCCTGTTGCGTATTCAAGTTTCAGTTAAATAGAAATGCCAAAATGTTATATAATATTTTGTTTGTAATGATGAAAATTTATTTTTAATTATTAAATATAAACAGTTTAAAGTAGAATAGAACAATTTATGTTGTTCTTGATGTTATTTTGATTACGTAGCATAATATTTCATCATTACAAGCTAATGATTTTACAGGTTTCTTTTAGTTTAATTTCCCATTAATAGAGACGTAAACATGGATAAGCCGATTGTTACCAAATTTCGTGCACTGAAATTAAAAATATATGTTTCAGTATCTACTGAATGACTCTTTGTATCGAAAAGCCGCAAATTTAATCCTCTAATCGCTTTTGAAAGAAACAAAACTGGAATGTTTTCTTCATTGATTAGATTTTATAATATACTAAAATAGTTTTTAATTCAACTTCATACCGAAAAAGTACATATATATTTATAACTATTTAACTTAAGATGATAAAATTTATTATTTTTGTTTATGACCATTATACTTAAATATAAAGTGAAAATTAATAACAGTATAATTTGTATCGTGGATGAACGCCAGGGATTATGGAATTGTTGGGTAAATTGGAATACTGTTCTGCTGCACTTGTATTGTACTAGAAACACATAAAGCAGCTTCTTCACTAGGCCTCGTATGTGAACGGTACTTCACCTTGTGTCAGTAAGAAGAAACATTTCTGTTTATAAAACTTGTTTCAGACTATTTATTAAGTAAGTATTACATGAATTCTCTAACCTATTTACGAAATAATAAAACTGAGTAAAAAATTAGTGTTAGTGCCGGTAGGGAATTTCAGATAGTTAATAGTTCGATTCCCATGAACTTATTTCTACCAACAAGTGATTGAGGTTATTTTATTCTCCAAGATAGTGATCCGGAAAAATTTGATTACCAACTATTCAATATTATTTGTGAATTTTGGAAAATTTTATTATAATAACTTTCGAATACTGTTTATTTTCAATAATTTTTATTTTCCAAAATTATCCAAATTATTTCAGTTGAATATGGTGAGTCCAAATAGAAATGGTATTCCATATTCAACTCCGTTTCTCTAACAGCTGTATTCACCAATAACTTTAACTCCTGGTTGAAAACGAAAACTTGAAAAGCTTATAAAGGCAGGGTTCAACATTTTAGCAAAGTCTGACGCGTTGCATCTGCCATCTAGCGGCATTGCTATTTTCAGATTTTTTAGCTGAAATTAACCAATCAAAAATTATATGAAAACACTGATGCTAGATGGCAGAAGCAGCGTGCAAAATTTTCTTTGAAAGCTACACTTTGCATTTAGACGCTTTTCAAATTTTTGCGTTGAACCGGGAGTCGAAGTTAATGGTGAATAAGACCGTTAGTGTATTTTGAAAAATAATAACACTACGTACAGATAAATCTGTCACGACGGTCGGTCAGATAGGTCACAAAGAAAATGACCAACAAGAAACACATTAACAATTGTAAAATTGATTAATTTCTCTCTGAATCCATATATGTCTTTCAGTTTGTTAATTTGCCATTGTTTTATGTAAAGTGTTATTCAATACACAGATTTTTATTTTTTTCTGTATTGCTTAGGTCTAATTCATCTATGTTCCATATAGAAAATCGATGACAATAACTCATCCGTTTTAGCAGCAACAGATTAACTATAAGGAGGTTTCATTATATCATCACTTTGTTTTCTATATGAGATTGTATACGTATCGTTATTATACGGTCACTTCAGAAATTTACAGTCTTCATATTCTAGCAGATGAGAAAACACCACGCATATATCAAAGATAATAATAAGCTAATTATTTGGCAAACTAGGCATTCAAAAACATTTTTTATAAAATTATTGGTAAACGTAAGAGCTTCAATATGTACCAATTTTCAACTTTCAATATTGTTTTTAAGCCTTCGTGATTTTAGTCTTCGATTTACAATAACACTGGAAGTTTGTATATTAGCTTTTACTTAAATCCTTGGAGTTCTCACTATTTTGCACTTTTTACAAACATTAATTTACAAAATGTCTTTAAACAGACAAATTACACTTTAAAAAACTGTACACTTTTATAAACTGTTAGTATAATCCCATTTAAACTTTGGTAAACTGCAGGTAATAAGAAAATTTAATTATTTATTTATAATATTGTACTACATTTTGCGTATTGTGTACTTATAATCACTTAACATTAAATGGCACACAGCAATAATATGCGTTCATACATCGCATACTGTGATATTAAATTTTATAAAACACAATATGTAGTATAGTACGAAATTCATAAAATTTCTTGAATAGTATGCAATATGAAGAAACACACAGCGGAATAATTGCTTTAAAAATAATGGTTATTGTATAATCTAGAACTGCAATGGATTTTTTCATATTTAACACTACATGCTATAGTATTCTAGCTGGTATAAAACATGACAACGTAGACATCGGAAGAAAAAAATAAAATAAAAAATTGCTAGCACTTTTTAAAAAAGTAAACAGATAATAATAATAATAATGAATTGATCTAAATTAATAGAGTAATGTGATAAATAATTACCTATAATGTAAAGCCAACAACAATGCCACATATGTTTTATAAATATAGTTATAAAAGTTACCACCTCTCGCATTTAGTTTCGACTTATGTACAAACAGCAAACTTTACTAGATTCACCGGTTTCTTCATTTAAATAAAGTTTCAAATTTCCATATTAATTACTTATTAATGTAACACCTCAAAATATTAAAAATTTAATAAAAACAAAGTTTGAATCGATCAAAACCTCAATTTCAAAATGGAAATTTCGTCCATAGACGAAATTGAAGGCATTTGAAGACATTTGTACAAAACTGCGCACGAATTACTTTTCCAATGTTAATGAAAATTTCAGGTAGTATTAATATACGTTATTCTTTAAAATACTGAGTTTAAATTTACTGCTCATATTAGTTCTAGACATTTACTGATAATAGACAGACCAATTGTTAAAAACCTTATTTGCGTTTGCAGACATAGTATTATATATATATACATCGAATATTTGACCCCTCACAACTTTTTTTTTTCTTCTACCATAAGAGAACGTACAAAAAAAAAAAAAAAAAAAAAAAAAAGTATTAGCGCTGTTTTGAAATATGACAGTTTATTTATTTATTTATTTTACTTTATTTTACTTTATTTTTGTTTTGTTTTGTTTATTACTTTACTTTATTAACAAATACGAATAAAACATACTTTAATATTTTTTTTTCAAAATTATTTTAACTATTTTACATTTTAATTGTGTTTTCAAATAAATCTAGTAAACGCAAAATCGTAAATGCTGTAAAAATTAATGAAAATAGGAGAAATTACTTTTTAAATGCTTTTTATACACGAAAGCTGTTTTCATTTTTTTTTTCTTCTAAAGAAAACTAATTCAATTTTTTATCGATACTACAAAAAGCTGTAAACATTCTCGGTATATTACGTTTTTTTACTGCAGAATTCTTTTTGCAAAGATATCATAATTTTATAATTTTGTATTTTTGGAATAAATAATAGAAGCCAAGAAGGATATATTTAAACCTTAAAAGTGTTGTTAAATCAAATAATAATAAAAGTTTTAGAAGCTTATAAAAGGATTTTTAAAGGCATATAATTTTTTTTTTTTTTCACAATATATTTTTATTACAATATTTTTATTATTTCCCTTCTTGTTAAATGATAGATATAAATAAATAACGCGTTTAAATGTATTTATTAGAATTTTGAACAGTTTATTTGAACCACATATAAGTTTAATTGAAAAAGGGGATAATAATTTTTCATTTTCTGGCGCATATAATTTTTAAATACGTTCTTCATACATAAAGTGGGGCTGATAGTTTACACCACTTCATAAACTACAGATACTGAAACTTCTTCTTTAAAATGTATAAAGGTAGTTTTACTTTAAAAGTTTCTTATTTATGCTTCATTAACACTATCTAAAATTGCATTTTAATTAACATTTCACTGAACAATTAAGATTCCAGAAAACTGAAACAATTTATAGATGGGGAAAAAAAAATCCCGCAGATAATTATAATTCTGCTCATTCATAATAAAGTTCTTTTAAAAATTTAATTAGCTGCTTATCTCCAACGATGGACTAACAATCAATACAATATAAATGAAGAGATTTCTATCTAATGAGTGTTTTGTAAATTTTACACAAAACTGAATAAGAATATGTGGAAATGAAATTTTTTATTTCATTATAGTTTAATTGTCTTTAAGTTAAATTTAAGTAAAGTTTCTTTTTCTACCAACATTTTACTATTAATAATTTACTTTTCTTTATCAAGATATTTGAATCTTTTTATACTAGAATCCTTTTGAATTTTTTTATACTTTTTATACTTTTGAGCTACTTTTAACTTTTTGATGTTAATTATAAGTATGATGGAGTATTTTTAGATTACAATGACTTTTTATGATGTACATTTTAAGAGAAAATAAAAAACATAAACTGAATTGTAAAAATAAGGAGAGTATATCTGAATGTTTTGCTCACATTGTAAATGATCTATAATTAAAATTACAAAAATAGTAAAAGAAAAAACTGGGTACAATGTAAAATTGTAATCGAATGTAGAATACTAAATTCATTAACTGAAATTTTTCTTGCAAAAAAAAAAAAAAAAAAAAAAAAAAACATACGGTTTGAATTGAAATCCTTCCTTCTTTTTTGAAGTCGGTTAATAAAAATACTTATTGTTAAATAGAAGTTCCATCAAAACTCAAACTTATTTTAAAATATATCATAAATAACATGATTTAAAGTATTTGCTGAAGTGAAAAAGCTCTAACTGAAGAAAAAAAAAAAAAAAAAAAAGATTTTATGAAAATAGATAATTGCATAATTAGACAAATAAATTATATATATATACATTTTTTTTAAATAATAGTTATAAATAAAATAACGTCTCACTCTCTCTCTACAACTCATTCATATGATACGTACTTCGACAACTTAAAAAATCTTCGATGTTAAAATGCCATATTTTATTTTTATTTAATTATTTATGTTTTGTTTAATATTTCCCTTACATGTTTTATGTTATTTTACTTTGAAAAACATTTTTTTTTTTTTTTGCTTTAGACGATACTTTCGTAAAAAGTGGAAAAGGATTTGGAGAAATTCCAAACTTTCAGTGTATGCTTGTTTACTTTTAATCCTTTTAAATTATAAATACTCTCTCTTTTTCTGGAACAAAGACCATTAAAGAAATTCCAATTCGGTTGAATTACTTTAAGCTGAATACCAAGGATTTCTCATGCCTGTTGCGTATTCAAGTTTCAGTTAAATAGAAATGCCAAAATGTTATATATTATTTTGTTTGTAATGATGAAAATTTATTTTTAATTATTAAATATAAACAGTGTAAAGTAAAATAAAACAATTTATGTTGTTCTTGATGTTATTTTGATTACGTAGCATAATATTTCATCATTACAAGCTAATTATTTTACAGGTTTCTTTTAGTTTAATTTCACATTAATACAGACGTAAACGTGGATAAGCCGATTGTTACCAAATTTCGTGCACTGAAATTAAAAATAAATGTTTCAGTATCTACTGAATGACTCTTTGTATCGAAAAGCCGCAAATTTAATCCTCTAATCGCTTTTGAAAGAAACAAAACTGGAATGTTTTCTTCATTGATTAGATTTTATAATATACTAAAATAGTTTTTAATTCAACTTCATATCGAAAACGTACATATATATTTATAACTATTTAACTTAAGATGATAAAATTTATTATTTTTGTTTATGACCATTATACTTAAATATAAAGTGAAAATTAATAACAGTATAATTTTGTATCGTGGATGAACGCCAGGGATTATGGAATTGTTGGGTAAATTGGAATACTGTTCTGCTGCACTTGTATTGTACTAGAAACACATAAAGCAGCTTCTTCACTAGGCCTCGTATATGAACGGTACTTCACCTTGTGTCAGTAAGAAGAAAAATTTCTGTTTATAAAACTTGTTTCTGACTATTTATTATGTAAGTATTACATGAATTCTCTAACCTATTTACGAAATAATAAAACTCAGTAAAAAATTAGTGTTAGTGCCGGTAGGGAATTTCAGATAGTTAATAGTTCGATTCCCATGAACTTACTGGGGGAACTGCAATGGATTTTTTCATAATTTACACTAAATGTTATAGGATTCTAGCTGGTATAAAACATAACAACTTAGACATCGGAAGAAAAAAATAAAATAAAAAATTGCTAGCACTTTTTAATAAAGTGAACAAATAATAATAATAATAATAAGTTGATCTAAATTAATAGAGTAATGTGATAAATAATTATCTATAATGTAAAGCCAACAACAATGCCACATATGTTTTAGAAATATAGTTATAAAAGTTACCACCTCTCGCATTTAGTTTCGACTTATGTACAAATAGCAAACTTTACTAGATTCACCGGTTTCTTCATTTAAATAAAGTTTCAATTTTCGATATTAATTACTTATTAATGTAACACCTCAAAATATTAAAAATTTAATAAAAACAAAGTTTGAATCGATCAAAACCTCAATTTCAAAATGGAAATTTCGTCCATAGACGAAATTGAAGGCATTTGAAGACATTTGTACAAAACTGCGCACGAATTACTTTTCCAATGTTAATGAAAATTTCAGGTAGCATTAATATACGTTATTGTTTAAAATACTGAGTTTAAATTTATTGCTCATATTAGTTCTAGACATTTACTGATAATAGACAGACCAATTTGTAAAAACCTTATTTGCGTTTGCAGACATACCATTATATATATATATATATATATATATATATATATATATATATATATATCGAATATTTGACCCCTCACAACCTTTTTTTTTCTTCTACCATAAGAGAACGTAAAAAAAAAAAAAAAAAAAAAAAAGTATTAGCGCTGTTTTGAAATATGAGAGTTTATTTATTTATTTATTTTACTTTATTTTATTTTATTTTTGTTTTGTTTTGTTTATTACTTTATTTTATTAACAAATACGAATAAAACATACTTTAATAATTTTTTTTTTCAAAATTATTTTAACTATTTTACATTTTAATTGTGTTTTCAAATAAATCTAGTAAACGCAAAATCGGAAATGCTGTAAAAATTCATGAAAATAGGAGAAATTACATTTTAAATGCTTTTTATACACGAAAGCTGTTTTTTTTTTCTTTTTTTTTTCTTCTAAAGAAAACTAATTCAATTTTTTATCGATACTACAAAAAACTGTAAACATTCTCGGTATATTACGTTTTTTTACTGCAGAATTCTTTTTGCAAAGATATCATAATTTTATAATTTTGTATTTTTGGAATAAATAATAGAAGCCAAGAAGGATATATTTAAAACTTAAAAGTGTTGTTAAATCAAATAATAATTAAAGTTTTAGAAGCTTATACAATTTTTTTTAAAGGCATATAATTTTTTTTTTCACAATATATATTTATTACAATTTTATTATTATTTCCCTTCTTGTTAAATGATAGATATAAATAAATAACACGTTTAGATGTATTTATTAGAATTTTGAACAGTTTATTTGAACCACATATAAGTTTAATTGAACAAAGGGATAATAATTTTTCATTTTCTGGCGCATATAATTTTTAAATACGTTCTTCATACATAAAGTGGGGCTGATAGTTTACACCACTTCATAAACTACAGATACTGAAACTTCTTATTTAAAATGTATAAAGGTAGTTTTACTTTAAAAGTTTCTTATTTATGCTTCATTAACACTATCTTAAATTGCATTTTAATTAACATTTCACTGAACAATTAAGATTCCAGAAAACTGAAACAATTTATAGATGGGAAAAAAAAAGAAATCCCGCAGATAATTATAATTCTGCTCATTGATAATAAAGTTCTTTTAAAAATTTAATTAGCTGCTTATCTCCAACGATTGACTAACAATCAATACAATATTAATGAAGAGATTTCTATCTAATGAGTGTTTTGTAAATTTTACTCAAAACTGAATAAGAATATGTGGAAATGAAATTTTTTATTTCATTATAGTTTAATTGACTTTAAGTTAAATTTAAGTAAAGTTTCTTTTTCTACCAACATTTTACTATTAATAATTTACTTTTCTTTATCAAGATATTTGAATCTTTTTATACTAGAATCCTTTTGAATTTTTTTTTGTACTTTTTATACTTTTGAGCTACTTTTAACTTTTTGATGTTAATTATAAGTATGATGTAGTACTTTTAGATTAGAATGACTTTTTATGATGTACATTTTAAGAGAAAGTAAAAAACAGAAACTGAATTGTAAAAATAAGGAGAGTATATCTGAATGTTTTGCTCACATTGTATATGATCTATAATTAAAATTACAAAAATAGTAAAAGAAAAAACTGGATACAATGTAAAATTGTAATCGAATGTAGAATACTAAATTCATTAACTGAAATTTTTCTTGCAAAAAAAAAAAAAAAAAAAAAAACTTTCAAATTTCGCACATGCTTCCAATCAAAATATTTAGTTAAAGAAATATTTACAACCATAGTGTAGTATCTTCTGCCTAAGTTCCTATTCACCTATTGGTTAAAAACCTTTTGCGTATCTAGTCAGGTACTTTCATTAAAACCAACCCAAGATTTATTCACTCTGACACAAAATCAATCATTATTAAGTAGTTGTTAAGGTAAATTCTATATCTGTTAAATGTAACTTGTTATCTGTCTAATGAAAAATGTTTCAATTGAAGGTTACTCATCTAGAACTTTAAACAGTCTATATGAAATTTCTTTAATGTGGACCAGTTATGATTAAATTTTCTCAAAACTATAGGATAGTGGTGTAATTAATTAAATATGCGATGATAAAAAATAATATTTACAAATGAACTATATTTAAGTAAACAGACTCAGTTCAATGATCTTAATAAGAAAAAAAGAAAAAAAGAAAAGACGACATTTGTCTGATGATATTATTTTATGAAAAAATGTATTTTTAAAATTTGCTTCTTCAGAATCTTTGCTTACGTCATTTTAAATCAAGAAATACATTAAAAATGACGAAAAAGGTTATGAATTGTTATCATAAATAGACTACAAAATGCAATAACAAAAAGTATAATTAAAATAGGAATTAGTTTTTTTTTTTTTTTTTTTTTTTTTTTTTATCATGACAAAGTACTCTTTAACTACATTTATTGCGACCATGGAAGCCTCTGCGCAAGTGCGGATTCAACGAGTCCACTAGTAAAATAGGGGAGAAAAGCTTTTCGTTGAGAGAAAATAAGCGATAAGGGAATACCGAATGACTGGATGTTTACTAAATTCAAACCTGTTGGTCAACTTGGAAACACTCCAAGATTTTCGACTCGTCTTCACTGCTAGGCGTAGGAACGTGGTTAGACTATAAATAAATGAATAAATAAATAAATAAAAGGTCATCATCAACATGGCGACAAAAATTTAAAAGACGTTATAGGGGTCTTTCCTAAAATTGACACTCTGCGGAAGCATGAAAACTGGGTTGTCAACCATGAATTTTATTTTGAAACCATTCTTTGAATTATTTTGGTTTCAGTATTTCACAGTATTAATTTAGTTCTAATGATAATTTGGTTTCTCTTAAATTAGGTGAAATTGGTATAATATTTAGTATGATTTTCAAAATTTAAAGATAAATAAGAAAAGAAATAAAGTACGAAAAGAAATAAAGTTATTGGTAGATAGTGTATTATACCTAAATAATTCAGATTAAGTGTATTTTGTTCACCTTGAAAAGAGAATTACAGAAGTACACAAAAAGAGTTAAAAATAATTTAGTTGCTTTTTTAATTCCTTTTTTTTCAGTCGATTTTCAGTTTTATATCATATATATGTATAATGAAGTTACTTTTTAGTTAATTTAATATTCACATATAAAACCATCTAATTATTAATCACGGTATATCAGATTTAATAAATGACGGGCTATAAACTAAATATTTATTAAGAAAAAAAAAACCACAAAAAAGTTATTATTTACATTGTATTAAAAAAATACGTATAGAACTAATAAAATTTTATGTTATAATATATTTTTTAAAAGATTTCTAGAAATTTATTCTGTATTTTTTTAATAATTTTTAGTCTTCAGTATTTTATACATATTTATTAAGTTAACGAAAAAGAAAATGAAAACGAATCTGCTATGGAAATTTGTGAATTTGATATTACTTTTAATTTCGAGAGCATTTTCACTCGTTTACCTACGGTCAGTTTATCATACAATGTATACATATATATCTATCTATCTATCTATATATATATCTTTATATATATATTTCTATTGTGCGTGTGTATGTCACTGAATTCCTCCTAAACGGTTGGACCGAGCTTAATGAAATTTTTTGTGTGTCTTCAGGTGGATTCGAGAATGGTTTAGATTTACAATTCAGTTCAATCGGATAATTGGATCAAAAGATATTAATTAAAAACTCAATTTTAACTTTAAAATGATTAAAAAGAAAAATATATTTAATGCCAAAATAAACAAAATTCACGTTTATTTATTTTTTTCCGGAAATAAAATATTTTTAATTTCGCGTGATAAACAATAAAAATTAGAAAAAAAAAATTAATATACCATGAAAATATTCGCGTGTAAATAAATATTTTCATAGAGGTACTTGGTATTAGCTTAAAATTTTAATTTAATTTAGTAGTACTTTTCTTTTCTACAGTAAAACAAAATTTTTCGTTTTAATTGAAAATTTATATGTAACTTATAAAGGTTATTTTATGTTTTCACCTTAATTGTAAATAGTAATAATTTCGAATTTATTAGAATTTTTTATTTTTATCTTGTATACATCATAAAACAGTTTTTCTTTTTTGATTTTGTATGGAACAACTTCAGTTTGGAAAAATTTGAAATTGGCACCGAAGTAGTACGGACGTTTCTCACCAAGATTGTCAGTTACGCAATAGAGATAGCCATGTTAATTCATCGCAAAAATGGCCAAAAATATTTAAAGTCGACAAGGGGGGGGGGGGGAAGGTCCATACTAAAGCTGTGCCTTTGCATTTATCTTTATATATATATTTCTTTTGTGCGTCTGTATGTCACTGAACGCCTCCTAAACGGCTGGACCGAGTTTAATGAAATTTTTTGTGTGTTTTCAGGTGGATTCGAGAATGGTTTAGATTTACAATTCAGTCCAATTTAAATTGTTTATTTAATTAATTTATCACTTATAAATTGTTGTTGATTTTGGAATGTTTCACATTCGATCCGGCAGACTGCGCTACGATCGTAGTATCGAATATTCAATAATACGCAAGCGAAGTGATGACGTCACTGGCCGTCCGTGGATGCAAGAAAAATATTTCCTATGTTAATCGCCCATTGGATTTTTTGTAAAAAATTACTAAACATCGAGGAAAATTATTTCCCGGTTTTAATCCCCATATTTGGGTATAGATATGTATTAGTTATCATGTGCATGCGTTAGATTGAGTTGTTTTTGCTGTAAAATTGATAAAATTTGAATTTTTAATCTCAAAACTCTGTCATCCTTGGCGGAAAAAAAAATATCGCCATATCATCTGGCGAACATATTTAATTTCTTTCAAAAATAATGGTTATGAAACAATTTCGTACAATACATATTACGAAAATATACATCTGGCATGTATATTTTCGTATTACGTTTTTGATCGCCAAATACAAAAAACGCCAAGGAAGACAGAGTTTTGAAATTTAAAAACATAGGAAAGGTTTTTCTTGCATCCACTGACGGTCAGTGACGTCACACTTCGCTTGCGTATATTCAATTGTAATTCCAGTTTGTCCCGACAGTTGGTGCTGCGATCAAATTCAGGAAAATATTTTGTAACTTCGTGTTATTATTGTTATACAAAAAATTGTGTCCTAATTGAAATATTACATCAAGATGTAATTAGTGTTTGAAGAATTTTGAAGTGTGCATAAAAAACTAACCATTTTGCAAATTTGGTGCGGAATTGGAGTGAGTATTTTATATAATTTTCTATCAAATTTACACGCGCGTTGATTAACAACCACCCTAACCTACAAATTTATTTGTGTAGCTAATTTATTATATTTTATTTATTTATTTTTTGTATGGAACACTTTTAGTATCGGATCCCTTTCGCAAAATTTGAAATTTGGCACCGAAGTAGCTCGGACGCTTCTCGCCAAGATCTTTAGTTCCACAATTGAGATAGCCATTTCAATTCATCGCAAAAGTGGCTTAAAATATTTAAAGTCACCAAAGGGGTCCCATTCTTTTGTGTGTGTGTATGTCACTGATATTTTATTTTTTTATTTTTTGTATGGAAAATTTGGCACCGAGGTAGCTGGGACGCTTCTCGCCAAGATGTTTAGTTCCACAATTGAGATAGCCATTTCAATTCATCACAAAAATGGCTTAAAATATTTAAAGTCACCAATGGGGTCCCATACTTTTGTGCGTGTGTATGTCACTGATATTTTATTTATTTATTTTTTGTATGGAACACCTTTAGTATCGGATCCCTTTGGCAAAATTTGAAATTTGGCACCGAAGTAGCTCGGATGCTTCTCGCCAAGATCTTTAGTTCCACAATTGAGATAGCCATTTCAATTCATCGCAAAAATGGCTTAAAATATTTAAAATCACCAAAGGGGTCCTAATTTGTGGCTTAGATTTAGAAAATCCGTGCTTTTCTCACGGCCAATTATATGTTGGATGTTACAGGGTTGAAAAACCTTCGAAATTGTTTGTTTATATTCCTCAAGGATTAACCAAAAATATTGTACATCCAATGGCATTATGGTAAATTAAGTTTTTGTAGATTAAAAAAATATACCTGTTATAAAATAAATTGAGTTTCAACTTTTTCACCTTTAATTAAAACGAGTTTAAGTTTTTATTTAATACGAACTCTACATTTCACTTCGCTCATACTATACACATACTCACATGAATCGATTGATTGAATTGTGATAAATGTACATGTAATGATGTTAGATATTGTAATAACTTTTTGATAAAAATTTTCATCAAATCGGTCCAGATTGTTACAGCTTATTCAAAAAATACTGAATTTTCATGTGAAATTCGTTGCTATCAGAGATTCTCTCATAAATTGAAATATTTGCCGTATGAAATAAAATTTTGTGCTGGAGGTTTTTCAGCGGAGGTTTAGAATAACAAGCAGCAAGTAGAAAGTACTAAGTAGTAAGTAGCAAGAAGCAAGTAGCGAAAATTTCGGTAATTATGCCTTTTACGTTATAATCGGAATTCACAGTCACCGTTCACAGCGCTTCATACCTGTTTCACTTATGTACCACATCCTTACACACTTACAATAAGTCAGTTATTTTTTTCTAGCAAAATATTCTCTAGAAATAATTTATATGACAAAACAACGTTTGTCGGGTCAGCTAGTATATATATATATTTAACAAAGCTTTAAAAATTATAATTATTTTCTACATGTTTGAATGTTCTCTCTCTCTTTAAACTGCAATCTGAGGTAAAGGTGCAGTCTGATAATTAAACATTCAAGCTAAGTAAACCGTTTTTTTCTTTTTTACTTGCCATTTAATAGAGAATATATATATATATATTTAAATTGTACTATCGCTTAAATAACTCAGATTAGCTGTACTTTTTTCGCATAGAAAAAATAATTACAGCCGTATAGAAAACGAGTTAAAGAGTAATGTATTTCTTTTATTAGTTCTATTTCTTTCAAATGATTTTCAGTTCTTATATCATATATATATATATATAAATATATATATATATATATAACGGAGATAATTTTTAGTTAATTCATTATTCATATATAAAATCAAGTAATGATTAATCACAGCACATCAGGTATATTAAGTGAAAAGTTATAAACTAAACAGTTATCCAGAAAAATTAAAAACCAGAAAAATGTTATTATTCACTTTGTATTTGAAATTTCTATGGAGCTAATAAAATTTCATGTTATAAAATAGTTCTTAAAATATTTCTAATAATTTATTTTGTTATTTTTTTAATAATTTTTATTCTTCAGCATTTTATACATATCTATTAATTTAACATTGAAAAAGGAAAAAGAGTTTTTCTTTTAATTTCGAAAATAATTTCACTCATTTCCGTACGATCAGTTTATAATACAATACACGCTGATTTTTTTTTTTTTTTTTTTTTTTTTTTTTTTTTTTTTTTAACAAAGCTTTAAAATGTATAATTTTTTCTCACATGTTTGAATTCTCCCTCTCTCTCTCTCTCTCTCTCTCTTTCTTTAAATAAAAATGTCTCGTATTTTCTCGATTAGTACTCCGTTGTACAATACATAGGTTAAATAATATTTTTTCATACCTATATGATTTTTTATAATATGTATAAAATGAGTAAAAAATCAAAAATATTTTGATAAACAAAGTAGAACTGTGGTGTAATAAAGAAAATAGTATTGTTTTATTATAATTTTGTATTTTTAAGAGTGTTTTTTTAATACTTTATTTTATTTAAAAGTTATATCTTAAGGTTTTATTCAAGGAAGATATTTAATCCTCGAAGGGCATTTTTCAAGTTAAGAATTATTATTTAGGTATTGTTCTTTTCTTTAGTTGAGTAATTTTACTTGCGAGCAAATTAGCAAGAATTGGAACTTTACCAAATGTTTTCCCGAGACATTTGATTTTTAAATCAAACAGATTATGTTCATGCATTTTCCCCAGTCTACACAATTCTAAAAACAAGAAAATGACGATAATACCGATTTATACTGTGTTAATTGTACTGCTAAAGAGATCTTTCAAAACAAATCGTAGATAATTTTACTACGTGAAATTTTAAAAGGACAATAAACAATTAAACAGGGTTGTTGTTGATATTTTTAAACACTTGCAGATTTAATCTATGAAGAAAAAAAATGTTGGTGTCAAAATTAATTTTATTTATTCAGCGCAACGAATGAGAAATTGGATGTTTATAAGTATTTATTTTCTAACTAACAATTTTAGTTTTCCTTATGAATTTTAATATTTCAATATTTAGCATCTTTATTTTAATTATTAAATGTTTAATGTTTTGTGTGTAACATTTTTATAAATTTCATTAATTGTAAAAATAGTATTTCAGAGATTCATTTTTAATGCATCTTTTATAGTAAAACTTAATCAAAGTTTTACTTCAATTTTACTTTACTATTAATCATAAGAATGAAGTCATTGACGCAAATGAAATATTGTAATGTTATAGCCACTTGAAAAAGTATATGTTTGAAGAATAAAAATATATTTAAAAAATGATCGTAAGACATGTTTGTATGCATATTATAACCGTAGGTATATTATTTTAGAAATTTGTGTCTTTTATATGGCTTTTGAAAAAAGTTTTTGAAATAAAGAAATGTTCGATTTATAAGTAAATTCAGTGGTTCCTAAAAAATATGTTATTTTAGCTAAATGCAACATTATGCACATATATTGATATATTAATTTCTGAAGTCGACTACAGTTTTTTTTTTTTTTTTTTTTTCTGTTTTTAAAATTCTTATTGAGTAAATATAGAAAACGTATTTCTTATGAGACCGAAGATATGCAATTTAATGTTCATAAAATGTATATAGAATTAAGGAAAATACTATACAGCATTTTGCGCCACATAAAAATAAAACAAGATCGCAAAATAATGCTGTACACATTGATTATTAACATTTTCCAAATGTACGTAATTGTTGTATTGTATAACTTCTAATACTCTTTGCCTACGTAATCACACAACGGATAGAAAGTAGCTCTGAAAGGCATACAGATAGACTAATTGAATTCCAAATCATTCTTAAACATTGTTAGAAAATTTTAAAAACGCTTAACACTTAAGAAAACGTATCCCTTATATTCTAATTGCAGTCTATGATGCATCTATATATTTTAGTGTAGCCTTGTAAATCTAAAGGATAATAAAATCATCTGTTATACAAAATATTATTTTAGCATATTAAAAATCAATGTCAGTTTCTTTAAATGTAATTTATAAATATGTCTGCCCTAAAATTCAATGCATCGACTTATTTATTTATTATTATTATTATTTTGTGTGTGTGTCCCTGTACATAAACCAGTTGCACATAACCTATTAATGTCATTTAAAATAGGGAACATTCCATGGTGAATTTGAATGACATATATAATTTTGTAAAAATTCTGAAAATCTTTACGTACGTTGGGGCGGGCAGATGGGCATGCGTACAGATAGATACTTAAATTAAAATTGTATTCCCATTTAAAAAAAGTTAAAAAGTGTTATATCGCTTATTGCAAACGAAAATGCAATTTCAGCCAATTTGCATTAAAAGCCTTCAGTGTAACTGAATATTTTTGTACGGCCCTGTAACTATAATGCTAATCATACTACATTCTGTAGAAAACATTTCATTTTGTGCATATGAATAACATATTTCAATTTTATTAAGGTTTGTTCGAAGTAAAGTTATAAAAATTTGGTTTATAGAAATACCTCTCATAGAACGAATGCTTTGAAATACTTTCGGGTATCCCTGTAAACAAACCAGTGGTGGTATTTACTCCATTTTCTATAGCAAACATCCAATAGTGAACTTGAACAACATATTCCAATTTCAATGAAATTTGTGTAATATAAATGAAACAAAATATAATTCATTAAAATACCTCTCATAGAACACAATTTTTTGGAATATTTTTGGGAGTCGCTGTACACAAGCCAGTAAAGATAATCCCTCCATTTTCATTATGGAACAACCGATTGTAAACTTTAATATCATATATTAGTTTCAAAAAATTCCATGAATATTTACGTGAGTTAGAACGCGAACAGACAAACAGACAAACCGAAATCATTAACACTTTTGAACCTTATTGGAAAGTGTTAAAAACATTTAGAAAATTATAAAAACGATTAATATGAACGACAATGCAATTTCAGCGAATTTTTAATAATACCCATTAATGTAACTGAATATTTTTGTGTGGCCCTGTAAATGTAATGCTAATCAAACTGTATTCTATGGAATGCAATATATTGCGCACATGAATAATATATTTTATTTTCACTAAGATTTGTGCAAATTAAAGTTCCTTAAATTTAATTTACAGAAAGACCTCTCATAGAACACAATGCTTAGAAATATCTTCGGGTGTCCCTCTATACAAACCTGTGATGGTATTTGCTCCATTTACTATACAGCATTTTGTAACAAATAAGAGTAAAAAAAATGCCTATTCTTAGCTTAGTAAAATTCAAGCGTGATATAAATATACACGTGATTTCCCCTTCCTTCTCTTAATAAATTTATTAATTTTGTTCTGCAATCCCGGTGAATATAACTCTACACAGCTAGTGGACGGTGATCTATTGGTAACGTTCCTGACTAATAGGAGGTTGGATAAATCGGATCCACATACGGTCAAACATTACTATTACATTTAACCCTGTTGTTAAGCTTGGATCCATTTCGATCCAAAAGCAGTTTAATTTTGTAAATAAATAAGTAAATAAATAAAAATAAAATATAACATGCTATTTCGTTGTAGCTTAATAATTGTGCCCAATATATGTTCTTTGTTTTAATTACAGTATAAGCCTATTTGTCAAAAAATAAAATAAAATTAAAATTAAAAATATACATATACTATGTTTGTGTCCTTTTGAACTCTTATGCTATAATGATTAGTTTTATAAAGAAAAAGCACCATTTCCTCTTTTGAAATAAGAAAATTTTCAATTTGTTTATTTATAAACCGAAAATACATTTATTATAAATATATTTTGTAAATGATAGATATGAATTTATAATATTTATTTTATGGTTATAATCTATTGCTGGAAACATGTAATGATGACAGAAAGTCTAGACATAAAAGCTCATAATTAGTAGAAAGTTTCAAAATATTTCGAAAAGAAGGAATATGTCTCAAACCTTTCGCCTCGAGGCACAAGATTGTCATAGCCATTAAGAAAGTTTAAAAGATTTCTGAGAGGATTTCTATTTGTCTTTTAAAAAGCGTTACAGTTATGAAATCGACACGAAAGTTCTGTGTAATTAGTAATTCTTATGCGGGTTCCAGCTTATAACAGTATTATTATTTTTTTTTTCATTAGTTTAAAGATGAATAGATCTATAATAGAAGAAGAATCTCGTGACTTTTTTTTTTGTCTGCTTCAGATAACAAAACGATTTTGTCGGTATTAGAATATCACATTTCTGAACCTTCTGAATTATCTTGAGACCATTATGACCCCAAAATTGAATATACAGACAGCATTATATTTTCCAAAAACAAATCAATTCAGTATACAGGATGGTTACAGACCAGCCTTTTTTCCGTGATTCTTCCACCAGAATATATGTATATATATGATAATTTTTACTTAGAAATAACGGTACAAACATACCATTAAAAATTCCGATGAAAAAATATTGGTAGAAGAATAAGTGGAAAATATGGTCTGTGACCATCTGGTATAAGAATGAGCATTCGAGCTGAATTTCCAAGCAGGTAAACGTGACTCCAAGGATAATTTGAAACATTCACCTGAATTGCTAGATACGCTATTTCAAGAATTCATAACGAACACTCTACTTTTAGGTTGTTTATTACAAACGATATCGAGAGTATGATCATCATGAACTCAAATACATAAGGAAATCGTGTGTAATAACTCTGCTTTACTATAGTGGGCAATCGGATCCGACGTTCCATATAAAGGTTTAAAGCCATGAAAGATATAGCGTTGTCTAAACGCGTACGGGAAAAGCGCTGTCCAGGCAGTAGGACTTATTCCTGCTATAAACAAAATAAAATGAATGCTAAGCGCTAGAAAAAAAACGCTATCATAAACAAAGGCTATAAACTCTTAATGAGGTATGGTCCGCCTAGAAATCTGCTTTATCTTCCGGTAATATTATGCCAAATTCAATAAACTGCATCGTTCGTTATTGGCGTAGCGACAAAATCTGCTAATGTATGCATAAATATATTACATACTGCAGAATTTCTATCGAAATAAAAATTTTGTAAGTAGAAATAAATATAAGTTATAAACTTCATTTTATTTGTCTATTATTATTATTATTATTATTGATATTTTAAAATGCATCAAGTTTTATGCTGAATTATTTTATTTGAAAACGTTTTATTTGAAAACGTCTACTTTTTTTTAGGGAATTACCATACGTATTAATTATTTTTGTATTACAGACACACATACATAGTTATATATAATATACTCTATAACAAAAAAAAAAAAAAAAAAAAAAAAACGACGCACCAAGAAGGGGTAATGCGAACTAGACAAAAATTGACATACATACAGGTTTCGATGGAAAATGCAAAATTGTAAAGTTTGACTGCCATCGAATGAGCATGCGACTCTGCAGCGCATCTCAACTGCGCAACTGTCAGAATATTAAAAACAAGAAATTTTGATTCCAGGTCATACATTCTTCAAGAATTTTATTCCATCTTCTCACAAAGACAGTAACTATGCCTCGCATACAGGTGCGCAAACAACATACGCAGATGTCAACATTTCAGTATGGTGTGTAGTTGGGCTCAAAGAAGCTGGTTGGTCTAATCTGAGATTTTTTTTGAAAAAGGTACCACTATTAGATAATATTAGCAGGAATGGGTGAAATATGGTCAAAAACAGCGTCAGGAAGGAAACGGTCGGCCTAAAGAGAGGACAGAAAGTGAGAAGCAGTCAATCGTCAAAGCGATACTGAAAACTCCAATTCATCATTATCATCGATCCTACGTGCAACTGGTTCTTAAGAGAATTCAAAGACCCTTAATAAGTGGCTCAGTGAAATGGGGTTGAGCTCAATCCTCGGATCTCTCTTCCACTGAAAGCATTTGGAGCATCATAAAAAAGGTCCTACAACCAGCTCGGGATTTTACAAATTCAACGCACCAATTAGACAGAATTTGCCACGATACTTCACCTGAGCACATCTGACAACTCTATTAATTAATATCAAGCCGAATAAATGCGTATCTAAAGGCCAGAAGTGGACCAACGCGTTATTGACTTGTGTACTTTGTGGGACCCTTTCTCTTGATTAAATAATTCAAATTTTCTGAAATTGTAATCAATTCTTTTTCTCCACATGTACATCACATCTACCAGTTTTTGTCCCATTTGGATATTTCCTTCTTGGTGCGTCGCTTTCTTTGTTATAGAGTGTATGTGTGCGTGTGTGGTGCACGTAAAGAATGAGTAAAAACCATTTTTGCAAAAATATTATTGAATATTTCTTGAAATGAGGGGCTAATAATTAAGCAGCACAATGTACACAGTATTACCTA
Organism: Salticus scenicus; assembly: GCA_963930645.1. Lineage (NCBI taxonomy): Eukaryota > Metazoa > Arthropoda > Arachnida > Araneae > Salticidae > Salticus > Salticus scenicus. The sequence goes on from OZ005654.1 coordinate 327,160,651, forward strand.
ACATAATTAGCTTATAATAAAAAATTACTACGTTATTTTTATTTGTAATTGTATCCATGAGATTCTTAGATAAAATCTATTTAAACTGTTTTTCAGTTTTCGTTTCAATTTCAAAAATTCTGAAAAATAATTGAAGGCTAATCTTACCATTGTTTTGAAAAACTGTAGAAAAAGTTCAATTTTTTTTGTTAATTAATGATTTTTTTTATATAAAATCTAAATTAATACTTAGATTTCTATGGTGTGTTTTTATTCTCAAAATTATCTTGATATCATTTATACAAAGTGAAATTAATTAAACAAGTTTTGAAAAAAAAAAAAAAAATACTTATTCAAAGTTATTCATAGAAAAAAAGATATAGTAAATGAAAAATAAAAAGAAGTAATAATTTGAATAGCTTCCATAATGTGCGATTTCATTTTTGTCTTCAACATCATATTGACGTCGGTTGATTAAAGTTCCGCATTCGTAATTGTTATTAGATGTGTTTTCATTGTTAGATTACTTTCAGATCATTTGTGTCGTCTGTCATAGTAAAGTACTAACCATTATTTATTTTATATTAGGAAAGAACATATGGCACTTATATAATTTCTAGTTTTTCTGTACTTAATTTCCATACAGCATATTCTTATTCAGATAAGATAATTCATAGCAGATATTTGTAATACTATTAAAATACGTGCATTTTCTTTAAATAATTATTCATTTGATATGAAAAAATAATTTTTAATAATTATCATAGTCTTAGTACAGTTTTTCTTAGTATGTTTATACTATTTAGAATATTCATTACTAGCAAATCTTCTGAAAAAAAAAAAAAAAAAAAGTAAGATGAAAGCGGTTTTATCAATATTTATTCACAACCAACGAACATCGTATTACCATTGGGCATTGAATGAATCAAAATAAAAAATTGAGTAAAACCCCTTTTAGTTTAGCTTTCATTTTGAGAGAACTGAAATTCTGTTCATTCTATCTCGCATAACTTTTTGAATTAGCACGATATTTGTTTGGAGTTTTTGTATAAGTTGCTCAAACCTTTTGGCTATTAAAATATGCAAATATATATATATATTTTAAGAGTAGATCAAAATTATTTCGTAAAAATGCTCGAATTTCGTAAGATATTTAACGTTTTTGCCTTCTGATTGCAGTATGCCGCGTCTAATGTAGCATGCTAAATTTTCTAAGAAATGTCTCTGCACTGGGTCTAATACTCTACATTTTATAATTAAATGTGCAAGTTTTTTTTCGCAAAGTTTTATGAAAACCGTTATATATCCATGAGTATATGTGGTAGCCTCATACAAATTTATACAGATAATGGGAACAATCTTGAAATTTACATACTACAGCCAAAACACATTTAAAGCGCTACATTTTACAGGATAATCCAAAACATTTTTTTTTTTTTTTTGCTTAATTTTTTACTGATCACCTTTTCCTCTTCAGGACACAAATTTTACTGAAATATATGATGTATAACAAGTTCTTTATACTACCAAAGTTTTGAGATAATTCCTAAAGAACATTTGAAGATGTTTGACAAAACGTCTAACTTCGAAAGTGTCGAAATACCTATTGTTAGATAGTGTACAAATTTATTTTCCTTTAAAAGGTAAGTTTTTTTCTAAAAAAAAAAGTTGTTTACTTAGCTTAAACGTTTACTTTTTGAACCATTTCCAATTTGAAAGCAGGACACAGTAGCCCATTTAACAAAACGTCGGGCTCGTAATCTGATGATTGTTGGTTCGACACACTAGCCAGCGAAAAACAGTCCATGAATTTAATCGTAGTAGGTGCATGTTAAATCTGTAAATGGCTGCATCTGTAAATCCATGTTCCGTAAAATTTTAAGTGGAAGTTAAAGAAAAGGGAAGACATTTCCTACTCGAAGAATCAAAATTTTGAAGGGATGTCCGTGGATCATCCCTACGACTGAAATCCACTTTATCACCATTTAATAACTGAATAAACTCAGAGTGACGTTAAACACACTCAACCTCAATCAAAAACTGAATTGGAAGCAAGGCATTTTCCAATTCTTTAATTCCTAAGAAAATACACAGGTTTAAAATAGGAAACGTATCTTCGCATTTTGCACCAATCTTTCACAAATATCACAGAAAATGTGACAGTCGCTTTTTTTTTTTTTTTTTTGGTAAATTAAGTTGTATTATTTTGTAATTAAGAAATTAAATATCAAGTTTTTAAATTTATTGAACGATTAAATATGACGTAACAAAAATGTAAAAACACCATTAGGACGTGCGAATGACAATCTAAATGGTGATGTAATTATCAAAACATCCATTAAAAACAAGACAGAAAAATCATGCAGTACGCATTGATTAGTAGCACTTTCCAACTGTACTCAATTGTTGTATCAAATAACTTTTAATATCCTCTGCCTACGTTATCACACAACAGACAGATAGACTGAAAAACATATAGATAGAATAATTGATTTTAAAATTACTCTTAGGCATTTCGGAAAGTGTTAAAAAGGCTTGATCCAAAAGAAAATTCAGCCGTTAGATTTTAATTACAACTTTTAATCTCTCTGAATATTTTACTGTAGCCCTGTAAATCTGAAAGTTAATCATATCATATTCTATGCAAAACAATATATTAGAATATTAATAAAACATATCAATTTTTTTAATAAAACAATAATAAAACATGTCAATGTTTTTATGATTTTTATAGTAGAAAGTTTTTTAAATATAACTTTTAAAAAATTCTCTCCTAAAACGTAATACATTGGCTTTTTTTTTTATTGTTGTTATTGTTGTTGTCTCTGTAAACAAACTACTTGTACAGGACCTATTAATGACATTTTAAATACGGGACATTCTATATAGGGAACTTCAGTGTATCATTTTTTGAAAATTCTCAAAATAATCACGGGTGATAGGAACCGGAGACAAACAGATAGAAAGGTAGGAAATCGGACAGACAGATGCTCAATTTGAAATCATATTCCCACTAAAATTATAAGAAAGTGTTAAAACGCTCAAGTAAACAAAAGTGCAATTCTTAATGTAATTGATTATTTTTGTGTGGTCCTGTAAATCTAATGCTAACCATACTATATTACACAGAAAGCACTCAGTTGTGCATACGAATAATATATTTCAATTGCATTAAGCTTTGTGGAAAATAAAATTATTAAAATTTGGTTTATAAAAATAACTCTAATGCATCACAATGCTTTGAAATACTTTCAAGTGCCCCTGTACACAAACCAATTAGAAATGTACTCTATTTTACATAGGAAACATCCGTTAGGGAATTGAATAACATATTAAAATTTCATTAAAGTTTCTACACATTAAAGGTATTAAAATGTGGTTTATAGACGCTCCTCTCATAGAACACAATGCTTTCGAATACTTGGTTCTCCCTTTACACAAACCAGAAAAGCTATTCACTCCATTTTCTATAGCGAACATCCGATAGTGAACTTGAATAAAATATATTGGTTTAAAGAAATTCCATAAATAATTTCGGGAATTAGAGAGCAGAAAAACAGACAGAGAGACAGAAAGACGGACTGAAGAACAGTCAGACAGGTACACAAATTGAAATTATATTCACACTAAAAAAATTATAGAAATTCTCAAAAACGCTTAATGTAAAAGAAAGTACAATTCTAGCATTTTTTAATTAATAGCTCTTAATATAAATGAATATTTTTGTGTCACCCAGTAAATCCAATCATAACCATGCTATATTCTATGCAAAGCAATCTTTTGTGCATATAAATAACATATTTCAATATCTTTAAACTTCGTGTAAAGTAAAGTTATTAAAATTTGATTTATAGAAATATCTTACAAAGAACGCAATGCTTTGGAGTACTTTTCAGTGTCCCTGTACATAAACTAGTGGTGGTATGTAATCTATTTTATATAGGAAACATCCAATAGTGAACCCAAATAACATATTTCAATTTCATGAAGATATTGTACAGTAAATGTATGAAAATATGGTTTATAAAAATATCTCTCATAGAACACAATCCTTTGAAATACTTTCGGGTGTCCCTGTATACACACCAGTAGAGGTATAAACTTCATTTTCAATTGGGAACATCCGATAGTGAACTTGAATAACATATATCAGTTTCAAAAAATTCCTAAAATATTTACGGGATTTTGAGCGCGGGCAGACAGACAGACGGACAGAAGAACAGTTAGACAGGTGCACAAATTGAAATTATATTCAAACCAAAAAAATGTTAGAAAGTGTCAAAAACGCCTAATGTAAACGAGAAAACAATTCTAGCATTTTTTTATTAATAGCTCTTAATAAAACAGAATATTTTTGTGTCACCCTGTAAATCTACTACTAATCATGCTATATTCTATTCAAAGCATTCTTTTGTGCATATAAATAACATATTTAAATTTTCTAAAACTTCCTGAAAAGTAAAGTTATTAAAATTTGATTTATAGAAATATCTCTCATAGAACGCAATGCTTTAGCATACTTTTGAGTGTACTTGTATGTAAAACAGCGATGGTATTTAATCCATTTTATACAGGAAACATCCATGAAATACTTTCGGGTGTCCCTGTATACAAACCAGTAAAGGTATAAACTCCATTTTCATTAGGGAACATCCGATAGTGAACTTGAATAACATATATCAGTTTCAAGAAATTGCGCAAAAGTTTACGGGAGTTAAAGCATGGAAAGACAGACAGACAGACAAACGGAAGTCATTAACACTTCTCAACCTCGTTGGGAAATATTAAAAATGTTAGAAAGCGTTAAAAACACTTAATTTAAACGAAAGTACAATTTTAGCAAATATTTATTAATAGCTCTTTATATAACTGAATATTTTTGTGTCACCCTGTAAATCTAATGCTAATCATATTATATTCTATTCAAAGCATTGTCTTTTGTGCTTATAAATATCATATTTCAATTTCATAAATCTTCGTGCAAAGTAAAGTTATTAAAATTTAGTTTATAGAAATATCTCTCTTAAAACGCAATGCTTTGGAATACTTTTGTGTGACCCTGTACAGAAACCAGTGGTGGTATTTACTCCATTTTAAACCAGAAACATCCGATAGTGAACTTCAATAACATATTTAATTTCATTAAGATTTGTGTACAGTAAGGGTATTAAAATACGTTTTATAGAAATGCCTCTCATAGAATACAATGCTTTGAAATAATTTCGGGGGTGCCTGTACACAAACCAGTAAAGGTATAAACTCCATTTCCAACAGGGAACATCCGATAGTGAACTTGTATAACATATTTTAATACTTTTGTAAGTTAGGATATGAAATGTGGTTTGTAGAAATGCCTCTTATAGAACACAATGCTTTGAAATATTTTCGGGGGTCCCTGTACACAAACCAGTAGAGGTATAAACGCCATTTCCAGCAGGGAACATTCGATAGTGAACGTGAATACTATATATCAGTTTCATTAAATTCCATAAATATTTACGGAAGTTAGAGCGCGGACAGACAGACAGACAAACGGAAGTTATTAACACATTTCAACCTTGTTGAAAGTATTAATAAGCATTATATAAAACATTTTTAAAACAAAGAAAAGGAAATAAAATCTCACATCTTTATTTTTCTTTTCACTTTCTTAAAGATTTTACTAGGTTGGTATTGTCTCTTTGTCTAATAATAGAAATGGGATTCGTTCAAAGATTTTTATGCATGCGGAAATGTTCTCATTTTGGTTTACAGAAAGTTCCTTGGGTTTAAATACATTAGATTTTTTGAGAACGAAAAAAATTAAAGAAAGAACTTCTGACGAAAGTAAAAAGGAAAAAAAAATACGATTAAGCTTTTAAACTGTTAAATCTCTGAAAGCATAACAGTGTCTTCATGAAAATGGAATCTCAAATTATTATACTTATAATTATTACTATAGAGAAATCTCAAATTATTACTATGGAGATGCTGTACTAAAAAAGTCATCTGGTTACATATCTGTTTGTAATATTTAATATTTTACCAATATATTATCAACTTGAACTCAGGTTTTCTAAATGCATTACCTTTCCATAAATAACCGGAAATTTTCGATTTCAGATTTTTTTTTTTTTTTCGAATATCTCAAAAATAACTTGCCGAATCATCTTAAAACTTCAGGAGTGTGACTATCATCTCACACCTCATATATTTCAGTGAAAATTTTGCCCCGAAAATAAAAAGGGGAACAGTAAAAAATGAGATAAATGTGAATACAATAATGCTTAAAATGCAATCTGGCTGTAGTACATGATTCTGAGACTCCTTCTTCTTCTCTGTATAAACTTACATGAGGCTACTGCACATATTCATGGAGATATAAAGTTCACTTTAAAAAAATTGCAAAATAATTTGGCACTATTTTAACTATAATATTCAAGATACTAAGTCCAGTGAAAAGCCATTTTCAGGAAACTTGACACACAATATTAGACATAGCATACTGTAATCAGAATGTAAAAACGTTGTATATAAAATGAAATATGAGCAGTTTTACTAAATATTTTTTAACTGCGCATGCGCAGGTTTCACGGTATTTCCTTTGCATGATATAATAGCCGACAGTATTGAACTACTTATAAGAAAACCACAAACAACGATCATTAAAATTCAAAGAGTTTATTTTAAGCATTACTTTTTACAGGGTGATCCCAAACATTTTCATTTTTATTTAATTTTTTACTGATACCCCTTCCGTTTTCTTGGCAAAATTTTCACTGAAATATATGAAGTGTAACATGTTATGCCCCTTCCTAAAGTTTTAAGATCATTCGCCAAGTACTTTTTCAGATTTATTTAAAATATATGAAATCAAAAGCATCCGGTCATTTATGGAAAGATAGTGCACAATTAGTTTAAAGGTGCATGTGTTTCGGCTAAACAGGGAAGTCATGTATATATATATGTATTATTGACTTTGATTAAGATACCAAACAAAACTTCATAGATTTAGTTTAATATAATTTGTATGTCGTGTAACAATTGCAAATTTTTAACAACCTTTTGACCACACGCTTTTAGCAACTAAAGATGTAAGATTTTGTAATTAACGAAACAAGTATTAAATTGAAACTTTTATTTGAGTAATTTGAATAGAAATGTTGGCTACCCTCTTAGAATCTAATTTATTGCTCTTTAAAATGTAAATGCAAATCTACTTTGTGTAATGAATGCTGTGTTAAGCAAATAATTCGCCAAACGAGCAAAGAAGTCCAGTAATACGTCTTGATATACTGAACTTGTTAATAAAAACATCCTGTTAACATTTCACAAAAGCATCCCAAAACGTCAAAAGGGCTCTACTTAAATATTTGGAACCAATTGGAGAACCAATTTGCTGCATTTACCTAGAAAGAGTTTCACCAAAATTACTAATCCTAAAGTGAGACCCTCGAACTTCACAGATAACACAACTTTCGTACAAGTACATTTATCACTTCGCCTAAATCATTGTCACCTGAAATAAGTCACCATGGACAACTAACGCTTGACATCTCGATGGAGATTCGAGCTTTTACTCATGTGTGTGAAGCTTCACATACTTACGACCTCCTACGACAAAAAAAAAAAAAAAAAAAAAAAAAAAAAAAAACTTTTTTACTGGTTTAAACAGAGTTTGAACCAAACTTTTCAACTACTCTATCGTTAACTCACCACCCATTAAAAAAAAAAAGTCACACTCAATTTATTTCAACCCCCTGAACTTCACACTTTCTTTTATAATTGTGTTTCAATCGGAAAGTCAAGAAATATTTACTCTTTTGTTTACCACGTGAAATATAACCCTTCCACAAAAATATTTAAGCGATAATGTCTATAAAAAAATATAAACATTTTAACTCTTCTAAAAAAAATATTTGAACGGTTATGTTAATAGAATATAAAAAATAATAATATGGTGTGTCACTCACACGACTTTCTCTTACCCTGAAATTTATTACTATAAATAAAGGTTGGATATTAAGAGGTAAGTTAACGATTACTGTTATGTAAACCTATGTTAAACAATTCAATTAGGCTTCGGAAGAGATTTATATGATAATTAGTTCTGTGTGAGGGGGCGGATGCCCCCCTCAACACCCGTTTCATTAATGCACCTACATTTATATAAAATTTAATTCTGTTATTAAAATTAAAAGTTTACTTAAAATTATGCAGACAGTTTTCACACGCAACATTCATTGAAATTTATCAATCGCGATCAAACTTTTCCAGTAACAATCTTATATTAACTTCCAAATACAACATTTGGATCTCCAAAAATTATTCGTTTTTTAGTTACTCTAAGAGACAAATATCAAACGTTAAAAACTTGACTACGGTAATCAGGAAGCTTCAAAACGTGTAAATATAGAAAAAACAAGCGATGAATATTTAGCTTAAAACATACATTATTTACCATATCTCTATGATGAATTTATTTCAATTCCCGAACAGCTTTCCTGGAAATGCTAAAATGTTATTAGTAAAGCACATCCACTAACAACAAATATCTAGTGTGTTGTGGCCACCACACGAGTTTCTTCTATATTTTCCTATACAAATTCACTCAGTAAAAGTAATTTATTAAAATTATTATTGAAAAATATTATCTTCCATGATAATGCAGACGATTTCCATATTAGAAAAGTAGTATTACACTAAATATCCATAAAAAAGTTGAATTTATTCTCAATATTACATTATTATTAATATTATTATTTTAAATAAAAAAATCGATAACCTTATTTTAAATTATCGCAGATCGATGGTTCAACCATTCGTTTTAAAGGTGTTGGCGAGCTCTTTTGAAAGACACTCATCATGAAACTTTACTCCCCTCGAGGGGGGACTTTCACCCAGGGGTGAGGCGAAACTTCTACATAAACAATTTTTTTCCCAGTTGACTATCTCTATTACAAAAAAAATTTATATTCGTTTCATTTTGTTTACTGCAGTCTATAGATGTTAAACTGTAATTACCTGCAACTTCTCCCATAGACGTAATGTATTTGAGTACTTTTGAGTGTCCCTGTACACGAACCATTTGCTTCATCTCAACTAAAAGCTTAGTGTAGTATCCCTATATGATACACATTTAACATACCAAGTTTCAAAATTCTGCTACGATTTGTTCTTGAGGTATGCTGATAACACACACACACACAGACACACAGACAAACAGACAGACAAACAGACCATTCGCTAAAAACATGATTTCCGTATTCAGGGAACCTCAGAACGTGTAAATATAAGAAAAACGCCCGTTCGAAAATTTTACCCTAAAACAATACTTTCTCGAAGAGAAAGTAATAATAAAAATTACAAAATTGACCAGCCGATAAAAAAACATAGAACAAAATAAAAAAAATATCATAATACTATTTGAACTTTAGCGAAAAAAAGGAATACAAAAGTCTAATTTTTAACTGTTTTACCGACAAAAAACTGTTCTGGACTTAAATAGTTTAAATTTAAATATAAATAACATGAAAATGGGATTAGTAAAGGTACAAAAAAGGCTTACAATCAACCTGAACATTCCGGGGAATAAACCAATGATAAGATTTAAAAAACAAAATGCATTAAACTTAAAAAATTAAGAGCAAAATAAATTTTTATCTGAAAAAGAGCAAAATGACTCATTCTCGAAAGAATTAGACCAATGCGTCTTGATATAATTAATTTCTTAACAAAACACTTCAGAAATTCTTTCCATATCTCAAAAGCACATCAAAACTTTGAAAGAGCTCTGTTTGAGTAGTTTTGACTTGAGAACCGTTTCGCTACGTTTACATTAAAATATCTTTACCAAAAATTCTGGCATACAAGTGAGCTTTAAATCTAACACAATTTTCCACCAAGTACTTTCAACACTTCACCGAAACCATCGCCGTCTAATTGGAGCAACAAACACTTGACTGGCTCAATTTTCCAGGAGCAATTAACGCTTGGCATCAGACGTGGGAAAAACAGAAATGGAAAAATAGGACCAAAATTTAGTATCTAAAATTGCTTCTAGCAATTTTATTCAAATTTGTTCTAAAATCTTCTTTTTAGATGCCCTTTCGCTCGATGTATTACTTGGTTACTACAGGAAAATTGACAGGCGTCAGTTTTACATCCGAGAATAAAGTGTTTCAAAAAACGGCTCTACTTTTTTTTTTTTTTTTTTTTCTTTTTACAACTCGCTATGTAAACTTTCTTTTACATGTTAGATCCTGACGTATGTATAAGTTTGTTCTTACAGAAATGATATAGGAGTCTGATTTGTTAGTGCGCTCAGAATACATAAATTGGTCTATCTCCAAAGAGGGTTTATAATATTCGTAGAAATGGTTAAATTTCACATGATTGTTACGCCGGACTTCTTAAATGCTTTGTTAAACTAGTAAAATACAATTATCTATATACTGTAAAAAACATCCATATAAAAATTCTCTAACATGGACCAGTTATGATTAAATTTTGTTGGAATGATATGATACTGACGTAAAGCGCTATCTGATTGGTCAATCAAAATCGGATTGCTCAAAGCATAATTATGTTACTAAAAATCTCGGCTGCAAAAAACTAATCTAATACACTTGAAGAGTACATTTTCTTAAAGGAATTAAAAAAATATATATATAAAATTTTGTGCTCAAACATATGCTCAAAATCTCATATTTAGAAGCACATTTGGAAGAATTTAAACCAAGATAAGCCTTAGATTCCTTTAATCTCTATTCGACAGAGCTGTTGTAACGCCATCTATTAATCAAAATCGGTACCATATTAAGATATAAATGTATAAAAACCAAAATTATATAGATGTATAATTTTGGAAAATCTAAATCTAAATATAGATAGATATAGATAGATAGATTTAGATTTAGATTTTTCAATCATTATAAATAGAATAAACGTTATTTCTTTTTATTGCTTTATTTAATTTTTAGATACATTTATTAACTAAGAATGTAATTTCTTATATGTAAGAAAATGCGATAATTTAATTCTGACAAATTTTAGGAAGTATCTAATTATTAATATAAAAATAATTTAATTGATTTCTAAGAATTTTTAACTTAGGATAGAAAAAAAAATACTTTTAGAAATTAAAATTGTTAATATGGTAATTTACTTTCAGGAAATAATGGATTATTAATACAATAATAATTAAATTTAATTCTAGAGATTTTTAAATTAGCAGGGGAAACAATTCTTTTCTAAAATTGAAATTAAAATGTAAATATAAATATTTAATCCTCTTCTTTTGAAAAAACAAAAAGGGAAAAAAAAAAAAAAACTGAAAATTTCCAGTGATTTATTTGTGAGATTTTTTCTGAAAATCGTATTTAGGTATGTGGATACTATCTCTCAGATGTTCTGCACGGAAAAGGCTAGTTATTAGTTAAGTTACTTGGATAATTGTTGATAAAAGTTTTAGAAATTTTAAATAAACCCAATTTAAACAGACATTCCTTATGACTCTTATTTCTATTACCATATTTTATTAAATTTTCCTCAAGTAAATACAATTTATATTCAAGTAAAAGAACCATCGGAATGATGAGTAAAAACGTCAACAGCTTCAAATAGTCTTACATATTAATTTTTAATCGCTTAAATAATGATGACTGACGCATTGACACTGTCACATGGGTGTGTTTTCACGCAATCAATTTTCCACAGAAATTTCATTAGGAGAAACATATGAGAAAAGTTTGAGAGACTCATTTATATTTCATAGCATTTTATTTACATTTAGTTAAAGCATTTTCTCACCTTTGTTTAATTAGCAGTTTTAACGAACTAACTTTAGCTTGACAGTTTAAAAGTTCTTGGTTAAAATATATAAGTATCCCTTATTAGTAAATTTTTAGTGCGTGGATTTTAATTAATCGTCTTCATTTTAAAATAATCTCAAATATGTCGGTAAAATTATTATACATTTTAAAAAGATAAAGAATTAAACGCATTATATGTATAATAATAATAACTCGGTTTTTTTTCTTTTCTTTTGTTTTGTTTTTTCAACAATGAAAAGTTTAAATGTCAAGTTTTAAAGCAATTACCAGTTTCTTATTTTCATATTTTAATTAATTTTAAAGAATCTAATCAAAACTTGGTTACAAATAAGACACCAAATGGAAGGTGCGATTTTTCTGAATCCGTCGTCTTAAACGGCCTATCGATCGGACATTAGATTTTTTAAATTAACTAAAGTATGAAAATTTGGTGGCAACTGCGTCAACACACAGACAAACAGAGTCCAAGGAAATCTCTTAGCCACTTATAAATAGAGAGTTTTCAAATTAGGAGCATGCACACTATTCTTTAGAGTTTTAAAGGGGGGAATTGATTTGATATTAACTTGATACCAAAAGAGATACAACTTTCTTTAGTAATTAAAGGTTCGGGTTCTGTGTGATTTTAAAATAAAATAAACATACAAGAAAATATTTTTAACTGTTACTGAAGTATTTTAGCTTATATCAGAACCATTGTTGCACTTAGATGTATATTTATAAACAGAATATATTACAAGGATTAAAATTGCAAAATTATCCAGATTTATATTTAGTTATCATGCGAAAGAGAAGGTAAAGATGATTTCCCCTAAAAGGTAAAATTAATTGTTCGGTGAAAATTAGATTCGGTATTGTTCAAATAATAATTTCAGCTCAGAAATTTCAATTGTTTCAATTACCTGCTAATTGAATTTCTAGAAAACCATTTGTTATATGAAATATCTTGAATCATTCAGGATTCATTATCAGTGTTTAACAATTGCAATTATATATTGATTTTTTTTTTTTTAGTTTTTTTAAATATAGAATTACTAGTTTAAATATAAATAAAAACTTACAGCAGTTTTTTTTTTTTTTTTTTTTTTTTCGTAAAAAAAAAAAAAATAAAAAAAAATAAAAAAAATAAGCAATATATTTTAACCTTTGATTAACTGAATTTGAAATTAGGATTTAAGTTTTATTTCTTTGCTACTTATACAAGGCAGTGTAACCAGCAGTGTATTCAAGGCATCAGTACCTTGGGACATTGGCAATTTCTAAAAGGCAACATCTATTTAGTTTTTTATTTCTGAGTATAACTCTAACAAACAGATAACAGTACAGTAAAAGGCAGAATCCGAAACGCTGAGCACAAGAATTAGTGAGTAAAAGAAAATTTCATCACTTAGACGTAAATAATTATCTCATTCTATTATAATTCAGATTTCTGAACTAGTATCTCTAAAACCATTGTACTCAATTTTAAATGAATATTGAACAAAAGACTTTTAAATGTTTTGGTTATGAAAAAGTAATGATATTGAATTTGGATTGAGCACCATTTTGACTTTACTTAAACCGTGTGATGATTGTACCTTGGGACAGTAAATTATCTGGTACCTTGGGACATGTCCCGAGAAAAAACATATGTCATTCATTAGTTCTCAATAATTTAGGTATTGTTTTAATATAAATATCTTTTAGTATGTTTTAATATAACATTCTAATAATAATAATTTAATATATTAATTAATAATCTTTTAATATTTCATATATATCCGATTGAACAATTAATTCAACTCAAGTGTTAAGGGAAGCTGTTGAATCTACAACCGTAAATGCGACAAATCAGTTAACAATTGTACATGTGGCATGTCCATCTTCATATTCTTAAGATGTGACATCATCAATAGTGATTTGGAAATTTCCCAAAGCTTCATCTCGAAAAAAACAATAGCAATAAAAGAAAAGAAAAATGTTGCATTTAACAGATTCTCTTGTAAAATTGAAATTGAAACTACAGAGCAGAAAACTACTGCATCCAGAATGGGGGGAAAGAACCATGTATACAACAAATTGAGCAATTCAGAATCTGATATTGATAAACAAATTTTATCAAGTACAGATGATGACAATATTGAATATTATCAAACCACAGACACTTTATAAAAATAGATACAGAAAACATATTATCTTACAAAAGCATCTGAAATAATAATAATAATAACATAAATATATCAACTACTATGTTTAAAGCTCCAGAAGCTGCCTTTGTTTACGACCTTGATCTGAAGTACTGGAATTCATTAACAGTGAGGTTATTAAAGTACACATGGGACAGCCACAAATATATTATGGATATGAAAATTATGATATTTTATCCGACAATGAGTGTTAAATACCTGCTGAGGTCTGAACGAGAAATTTCACAGTTAACTTAACATCATATAATGTTAAAATAGGGACTTTATCCATACTTGGTTAATTTACGAATAAGATTTGAACTTTCAACATTATTATTATTTTTTTAAGGAATCTGTAAGTGTATGTTTTAATTTAATGCCTTAAAATATAATTTTTTTTTTTAATTATTTGCATGAAACTAGTTTGGGTTAAGGCTACTGCATGATTTTTGAAACATGCCCTAACAAAGCATGTCCCAAGGTACAACATGGTGTTGTACCTAGGTACAGTGTAAACTTCCTACTCAAAAGTGTTGTCAATTTTTTATTTTAAAATTTTTAAAGTAAACTATAAAATTATTATAGAGGAGAATGTTGGAATATTTAAATATTGTCTTTAGAATATAGAATTAACTCCAATTTTAGAAGTTAAAAATTGAATTGTAAAAAGTGTCCCGAAGTATAACACTCTCCCCTAACGTGTCAAAAAGTTATAAGCATATTGATTTTTTTTTCTCTTACCCATATATATGTAAACAAAGTATTATTTTTGGGTCAAACTTTCGAAATTGAGTTTTTGTTCTATTTACTCGTTTTGCGGTCTCTCGAGAAAAAAAAATGAAAGAAAGAAAGAAAATAAAGAAAACTTGTTTTTATCGAGGTTTTATTGTGTCTGTTTATATGTCTGTCTATTATAATCATATCTGAAGAACAAACAGTAGCTGGAAGTCCAAACTCGATATTCTAAATCTATATCATATTGTAACGCTACACTAAATTTTTCGCTGATTATCAAGCAAATGGTTCGTGTGCAGGGAAATCCGAGAAAATTTAAATATATTACGCCTGTGGGGAAAATTTCTGGGTAGTACAGTGTAACACAACTATAGGCTGTCCTAAACAAAATGTAATGAAATTTTTTTTCTTTTTTTTAATGCTTAAAAGCATGTTTTGTGTAGATTGTGGTACAAAAACCATTTATCATTTGTTTACAGGGCTACCCAAAGTATTTGAATGTATTGGGGGCTATTGCTGAAAGTGCATTTAATTTAGTGTTAGGTGTTTTTCATATAAGACTAAATTTAAGTGCACAATGTGTTGTACATATTTTCTATTGACAATATGCAGGTTTACCCAAAATTAAACTAAACGTACTTTTCTATTGAATGTAATTGATGGAAGTGCTTTGTTACATTTTACTATGTTGAGGAAGGAAAATTCGTTTTTCGTACCTATGATACTGCAAACAAAGTATTTTATTATTATTATTATTATTAAGTTCTATTTTCAACTCTGATTTTTTTTTCTTTTATAATATCACGTTTTGAGGTGTCTTAATAGGAAAGCGGTTGGATCAGTATGCATATCTCTTACCAGCATAACTTAATAAATATAACTGCAGAAAATTCAAATTTGGTATTTTGAAATTTGCATTAGTTTGGCACTTGGAAAATAGTATCAAGATTGAGAAATCTGAAGAAAAATTAATAACAACCTCGTACAAAAACAGTTGTGAGAATAAATATAAGAACTATAATTGAACGGGTTTTGAGGGGCTGGTCTCCCACTCCATCCACCCCCCCCCCCACACACACATACACAGAATTATATGTTAAATAAAACTATTTCTAAACATATTTTAGATTATTTTTGAAGTAGATTGAACTTTATTATCTTACCGTATTGATCTTATAATTTAATCTCCAATCTATGTTTATATTATTGAAATGCAGGTTAAGAAAAAATCGTGTGAGCGACACACTAGATTCTTTTCTTTAAAGTGAAACTAAAAAAATGAAATTTATATTAAAACATAATTTATAAAAAATTATATAAGTTCTGAAAAATAATAAATGTAAACATTAAAATAAATTTGTGATGTGGTAATCCAGCATTTATATATATATATATATATATATATATTAAGTGACACACATTCACAATTATATAATTTAAAATATATCAAAATATATCCTTAATTAAAATTGTTCTCAGATTGTAGTTACCTTTTAAGTTAACCTGTTAGCGCCCAGTGCCCTCATTTGAGGATATCTAACAAAATGGCACATATAATTTTTGTGGTTTTCTGGAATGATTTCTACTTTTTAGTGACAGTTTATAGCGTCACTCTAAATTATCCCTGAAAGTTTTATGTGCCTACTATTAACTATTATTTCATAATTTGGATAGTTATTTTATGATTTTTAATTTGTCGCACATATCTTTGCTTTTTGCGCAGGTATACTAACTTAAATCAAGTTGAATAATAATATATATTATAATAGTTTACTTTCGAAATCTTTATCAACATATAATAGGAAATTAATCTGTTATCTCAAAGTTTTTCTATCTTGAAGTTTTCTCGCTAGAACACTAAACGTCAATAAATGATGATAGGCTTTAAATTTAAAACTATCAAAAGAATTTTTTACGTTAACATGTTTTACTGTCAGTTGTCTATATTAACTTAGAAATGAAATAATCAGCTAATAATACTTTGCAAAATTAATTCGGACGTTAACAGTTTAATATTATTGAACAACTAACTGTTTATTTCTTTATTTTGAGGGATAATATGCGAAATATAGATAAAGTAATTCAGTCAACTTAGTCTATTTAGTAATAATATTAATTAAAAAAAGAGTTTTTGTACTTTTGCTTTGATTATTTTTATTTTGTTTTGAAGTATGTGAAATATGTAGGTAATTTTATTCATTCCATAGATTAAAGTACTAATTTTGTATTTTTTGATAGATTACAATGGTGTTATTGTACAAGTTTAACGATATTAATTATAGTATATACTATGTAAATGGGACACCATTTTATAACAGTTCTATAACAAAATGTAAAGTCTTTTGGTGTTGGTTAACTTCTGCTTTTAACAATATAGATTTTTTTTTCTTTCTTTTGAAAATGTATTAACCACTTGCTTGTTTTGCCCGAACGTCGTTCGGATACTTGAAATGATATTTCTTTGAGCTCGGCCAACCTTTTTTCTACTCTAATCCACTGATTTGCCGTTTTTTTTTTTTTTTTTTTTTTAGTGTGTAATGTTTCTAACAGATGACTCTAGTAGTTCCAGTAAAGTTAGAATTGCAAAAGCGGTTGTTAGAATTAAAGTTAGAATTTCAGAGTCTAATTTAAAGTTAGAATTGCAAAGTCTAAAGCGGTTTAAATGTTATATTTTATTGCATTCTTGTATGCGAGTACAGTCGCGAATTTTCAACAAGGCAATATATTTTGTGTGTTGCTCGAAAAGAAACGATTTTAGAAAACGAATGAGGAAAGGGACGCGATATTTTTGTCCAGATTGTGATGTTGGACTATGCTTAACTCTCTGCTTTAAAATTTACGATACAAAAACTGAATTTTAAAAGGATAATTGTGTAGGGGAAATGGAAAAGGCTGAAAGTTCCAAAAAATAAAAAATCGATTTTTTGCATGGAATGTGTTGTAAACGACATTGCCAATAACCTAGAGAAGGTCCAAAGTGCCAGAAAAATTCCTACTAGTTTTCTAGAGCAGTTGCAAGGAGCAGCACAGTGAAAGTGCCCGCTGGCCGTCAGTGGGAAAGGCTGAAAGTGCCACTAGCCATGATGAATGTGCCATTTTCTACCGGCAGGTAGGAGGGGGAAGAAAACAAACAAAAAAAACGATCTTCGAAGCCGCGCGCAGGCCGGAAATGTCAGAAGACCAGGTGCTTTCGTTACAGTGCCTTTCCAATGCAGTAGTTGCTTTTGGCGTGTGCGAATAACAAGTGTTTCGTAGTTCCTGCGTTTTCGCGTACTGAGAATAGTTTGTGCGCTTTTGCTGTTATAGTGTGTGTTTTGTGAAAAGTTTACGTTTGGTGTTATTTCAAAATGAGTGAAAATCAAACCCCTCCGCCGAAGAAAGCCCACGTTCGAAAAGAGAGGAGGAAAGCACGAGAAAAAGGACTGCCTTATACGACTAGTAAAGAAAAAAACGTACCTGGTAAACCTACCCCCCCCTGATGTCGCCACTTGCTCGTGTAAGTACTTTTGTAAAAACTTGACTCATGACCATAAACAGTTACTGTTCATGGATTTTTACAAAGTTAATGAACAAAACCAAGGTACCTACTTACTAAACCATATACAACTTGTACCTGTCGGCCGTAGCCGTCATGGAAACTACGATGACCCAGAGAAAAGTAGGCGTTCTTGCAGTTTTACTTACTGTGTGCCAGATGGTTCGGGTAAAAATGTTCAAGTGTGTAGTAAAACATTTCGTCAGATTTTCGGACTAACTCCCAGGAAACTGCAAACTCTTCAAACAAAAAAGAAACAGGGTTGCTTGGTTTACAAAGATACTAGAGGTCAGAATCCACATTCACATAAACATAAAGTTAAGTTCACAGAAAATGATCGAAAT
The DNA here is from genome assembly GCA_963930645.1 of Salticus scenicus. Classification (NCBI taxonomy): domain Eukaryota; kingdom Metazoa; phylum Arthropoda; class Arachnida; order Araneae; family Salticidae; genus Salticus; species Salticus scenicus. The sequence goes on from OZ005654.1 coordinate 327,179,222, forward strand.
CTAGTTCGGCACCACATTAATTCGTTTCCCAGGTATGAAAGCCACTATTCCCTTTACAGAACAACAAATGAGTTTCTATCCCCGGACCTAAACAAAAACCGTATGTTTTAATCTTTCAAAGTCCAAAATCCAACAACTAAAGTAACTTACAAATACTATGCTCAAGTTTTTCAACAAGACTTTCCCAAACTAAAATTCAAATGTTTAGCAACAGACACTTGCAAGAAATGTGACTTGTTTAAAGTCGAAATTGAAGCAGCTGTCAGTGAAAAAGCCAGAAATGCCATAAAAGTAAAGCAGGAGTTACACCATAGAAAAGCAGAAAAAGCACAAGCGTGTATGAAGGAAGACATTGTATCATCACAACTTCCAAGTAGTAATAATAACTGCTTATGTATGGACTTGCAACAAGTAATGTTTGTACCAATGCTCACACACAGTGATATTTTTTACTGCCGGCAGCTCTCATGTTACAACTTGGGAATTCATGTGAGTAACCATGGGTCTGCATATATGTGTATGTGGCACGAAGGGATTGGTGGTCGAGGGGCCAATGAGATATCATCTTGCTTCTTTAAGGTTGCCACTTCTGAGGCCTTGTTAACAAGAAGAAGGTTAGTTTTATGGTGTGACAACTATGGAGCACAAAAAAAGAACCAGTTCCTCTTAATGGCAGTAATTTACTTGGTAAAAAAAGGGTTTTATCGCTCAATAGATTTTAAGTACTTGGTTAGTGGACATAGTTACATGAACTGCGACCGGGACTTCGGTCTCATTGAAAAGCGGCGCCAAACATGCAAAGCAATTGTCCCAAAAGATCTTGAACATGTTGTTGCTACTGCATGTGTAAAAAACCCCTTTACTGTTGTTTCGATGAAATCTGAGGATTTTATTGACTTCAAAGTGCTTGTTAACAAGTACCTCAACACTAAAAACCTTGGAATCAGTAAAATTTCACATTTTCGTATTTCGCACAAGAATGCTGGTATTGTAAAAGTGGCATCAGTTTTGGCAAAGGAAAATGATAATATGGTAACTTGGGACAAGGTAGATGTCTTAAAGAAAAATACAAATCTTGAAGACCTTCCCGATGTGGATGAGTTACCAAAAATTCAGTTTAAATGCAAGATATCTCAAGAAAAAAAAAGGATCTAGAGGGAATGATAGAATACCTGGAGAAAGAAGAAGACAAGGCATTCTACAGGGCCATTGTTCATGGACGTCCGCAGCCTGCAGTGGAGGAGGAAAAAGACGACGACAATCAGGAGGAAGCAGAAGACGACTTCTAGAGGACTACTAGAAGGAGAAGGTGGGGGATAGGAGAGAAGAAAGAGAGAGACAAAATGTATATGATAGTCTTTTTTATTTTTAAAATATAAGTTTATTTTGTAATATTTTTTAAAAACTTGACATTCTAAAGTAAAAAACATAAATAGGGAAAAAATTTAAAAAAGTAGGCCTAACAAATTAGTTTGTATTTAATTACTTTTGTATTTAATTTTGAAATACATTAATTTGTTCGTAGTTGTTTGAGGTTTTTTTTAAGGATTCCGTATTTTTTCAAACCACTATGAACATTCATCCTTTACGTGTAATGAGCGCTGGACTATAGCCTTTTAACTAACAAGGTATGGCACTTACAGCGTTTCCCAAAAAAATATATGATGGCACTTTCAGCTTTTCACATGAAAAATCAAGTTATATATGTACAATAAAAAAAAAAATCTTGAAAAACAAAAATAAAAATATATTTTGTATTTTTAATGAATTTTATACGTTTTTAAAGGATTAAGTAAAGTTTTAGGAAGTTTTTTTTTTGAATACTGAAAATTTTACTTTGTGGCAATTTCAGCCTTTTCCATTTTCATTACACAATTATTGTAAGTACAATAAGACATTTTCGATACTAAGATCCATTTTTGAAAGTGTTCTTTCCAGTTAGCCTTTTTCTTCTGAGAAAAGCCAACTTTAAGAAAAAATGTATTTCTTTCAATGAAAATAAAAATTAGCATAATTTCTTAAATTCAACACTTGTAATAGTTCTGACTGCTAATTTGAGTTTATATAACCAATTTCACAATCAAATTGTGTATCAAAAACATGCTTATTTTTTGACATAATATGACGGTAAAAAGAAACAGTTAAGTGGTTAATATAACAATAATTAAATTATTATTTTATTTATCTATTGAAAATATCTGTTTCATGTTAAATAATATATTGTGTCATTTAAAATTTTTATAATTACAATATTTTTGTTCTAAAAGATTTACTTACCTTAGTTTTATAAAAATTTAGCCAAAATGGAGATTTCTTTGTCAAGTTTATATCACTATTACGTGGTTTATTCCAGTGGAATATGACTATGTCATACATTGTAATGAATGCCGGATATGTTATATAAATTCTGTGCTACATAGCTTTTCAGTCAGTCGACTGATTTTTTTAGAGTGAGTGTGACTTGCTGCTAAGTTTGATTATTATTTGCTATTGGGACCTTCAACATGCCTGGGAGTGAAGTAAAGATATTATTGGTTCATTGTAAAGATATTGCAATTCATTTCTCAATCATTGTAAAGATACTGCAATTCATTGTTCAATTCATTGTAAATCTATTCATAGAAACAATATTGGGGTGTTCATATTTTTTATGTGGAAGATATAATAATGTAGGTTTCACTTATTTTTATATTTACTACTGTAGAAAAACATGTTTCTTAAGTAAGGGTAATAAATTACTCACATGAAATTCATTCTGTGAAATGATGATAATAAATTTGAAATAGAACTAAACAATTTGCTTTATTATATGAATAATGTTTATTATTTTCATATTTTGGAATAAAATTTTGTTTATGTCTTTGAAGATTATGATAGAATTGTTTTATTCAACTGAATTACACATAAAAGAAAGATTTTTATGTATAAACAGGAAATGCCTTTTTTCTTTTCCTTTTTTTTGTCCTCATTTACACTACATTGCTGCCCAAAACGAAGCTTAGGTGACAAAATACATTTATCCTGATTGCCTGATTTTAGAGAATAGATTGTATTAGGATGATATTGTCATATTTTTTTAATAATGCGAAGAGTGATATATATATATATATATATCAGGGATGGAACACGGGCGCAGAATTCATACCGGAATCTGTTTAAGAAATTTTCCTAACTATAATATCGTTGATTTAAGAAGTAGAAAATTTTCTTACATTCATAGTGGTATGAATACTGCGCCCGTGTTCCATCCCTGATATATATATATAAAGTACTATAACATAAAGAAAAAACTAGCTCAACATAAAATACACTCAAATCAATGAAAATCAAATAAACCTATCAAATCTCTCGTAAATCCTCATAACGTAGCCACAATTCAACGTAAAATACACTCAAATCAATGAAAATCAAATAAACCGTTCAAATATTTTGTAATTCCTCATAACGTAGCTCCAGTTCAACGTAAAATACATTAAAATCAATAAAAATCAAATAAACCAATCAAATCTTTTGTAATTCCTCATAACGTAGCTCCAGTTCAACGTAAAATACACTCAAATCAATGAAAATCAAATAAACCATTCAAATCTTTTATAATTCATCCAAGATTCTCCATTCTGCGTCATTATAGAAATTGGAAGTTTTATTTTCATATTTTTATTAATTAAAAGAAAACTAATCAAAAATTCGAAAATCTGACATCGATGCGCACAATGACCCTTCGGAGGGCACCTTTCTGTTAAATCACGTGACTGTCCGAGCTACCGTTTTCGAGAACAGTGAAATATATATATATATATATATATATACAAATATTGTTCACTTAATAGTATAAGATGAACTGTTGGACTTAATAACAGATTTGAATTCTCTATAAATGTCGGTACAGTAATGAAACAGAGGTTTATAATGAAACAGAGGTTCACATAGAGTTATTTGTCAAATAAAGCTGTTACGATCCCAAATTTGAGTTGTTTTAACATAGGTTTGCATAAAAGTACTCGTTATCTTAAACCTTAATCTCCAGTCCGTTCTTATAGTATTAAATTTCAGAGTAAGAGAAAGTCGTTTGAGTGACACACCAGATTATTTACTTTCTCTTACCCATAAGCTAGAGAAAATATTGTTTTTGGGTCAAATTTTCGAAATTGAGTTTTTGTTATATTTACACGATTTGAGGTCCACTGGATTCAAAAATCTTGTTTTTAGCGGTTGGTCTGTGTGTGTGTCTGTATGTTTGTCTGTGTGCCTGACTGTTATCAGCATATCTCAAAAACAAATTATAGCAGAAAGTCCAAACTTGGTATTCGAAATGTGTTTAGGGAAAATTCGAAATATTCGAAAGAGTATTCGAAATGTGTATTATATAGGAATGCTACACTAAACTTTTCAGTAAGATCAAGCAAATGGTTCGCGTACAGGAACACCCAAGATAACTCAAATACATTGCTTCTATGAAAGTAATTGCAGGTAAGTAAAGTTTAACGTCTGTATACAGCATTAAACCAAATGAAACGAATATATACTTTTTATATTCGTAAAAACATGTTTCATGTAGAATATGGTATAGAAATCATTCACTGTTCGTTGTTCGTTTAGTTCTACACAAAAGAACTAGATTATAGTGCGACAATACTTGAAAATTGATGGAAATGTGCTTCAGGTTGTGTCGTGTGCTAGTAATATAGTATTATATTTATATTCACCTTGTGATGTGTACATAACTTTCAGTATATATACAGGGCTTTCAATATTTAAGTCATATAATTCTTTTTTTTTATTGTTAGAAGAAGTGATTTACTGTAATATTTTACCATGTCCAAGAAAGGTGCTCAGGAAATGAAATTAATTCCTCATAGCCACATGGTAAATAATGTATTTTTTAACCTAAATATACATCGCTTGGCTTTTTAAATATTTACACGTTTTGAGTCTTCCTGCATACCGAATTCAAGTTTCTAACGTTTGATTTTTGCCTGTATCTGTTAGAGTAAATTAAAAACAAGTAATTTCAGGTGATACGAATATTGTATTTTGCAGTTAAAATAAATTTATTACTTGAAAAATTTGATTATGATTGATAAGTTTCAAGAAACGATGTGTGTGAAAGTTGTCAGAATAATTTTAAATGAACTTCTGAAATTAATAACAGATTTGAGTTCCTTATAAATATAGGTACAGTAATGAAATGGGATGTTGAGGCGGGCAGTAGACCCCCTCACATAGAATTAATTGTCGAATAAAGCTGTTTCGAAGCCTAATTTAAATTTTTTAAACATTAGTTTGCATAATAGCACTCGTTAGTATACCCCTTAATCTCCAATCTGTATTTATAGTATTAAATTTCAGGGTAAGAGGAAGTCGTGTGTGTGACACACCTGAATATTTACTTTCTGCAGTAGAGAAAGAATTTTTTTGGACAAATTTAAAAACTTGAATCTTTGGTAAATTTACACATTTTGAGGTCCCCTAGACCAAAAAAAAAATGTTTTTATCGGCTGATCTGTGTGAGTGTCTGTGTGTCTGTTTCTGTGTGTGTGTCTGTTATCAGTATATCTAAAGAACAAATAATAGCAGAAAGTCCAATCTTGGTATTCTAAATTTTTAACATATAGGGGTGCTACACTAAATTTTCGTTGAGATTAAGCAAGTGATTCGTGTACAGGGACACCCAAGAGTATTCAAATACATTACGTCTATGGGGGAAATTGCAGATGAGTAGAGTTTAAAAATCTATAGACTGCACTAAACCAAATAAAAATATTATATATTTTTTATTGGCATAAAAGCCTATTTCCTGCATTACATGGTATAAAAATCATTTACTATTCGTTTACAGGGCTACACAAAAGAACTAGTGCGACCATACTTGAAAATTGGTGGAACCGTATGTCAGGTTGCGCCGCGTGTTATTAATTTAAGATTATATTTATTTGCACTATGTGGTGTATACATAATATTCAGAAGATATGCAGGGCTGCCAATATTTAAACCATAACATTATTTTTCTATTTTTAGTGAAAGTGCTTTATATAATATTTTACCATGTTCAGGAAAGCTGTTTAGAAATTGACGTTAATTCCTCATAGCCATATGGTAAATAATGTATTTGTTTAAGCTAAGTATTCATCACTTGTTTTTTGTATATTTGCATGTTTTGAGGTTTCCTGAATACCGAAGTCAAGTTTTTAACGTTTCATATTTTTCTCTGTCTCTTAGATTAAATTAAAAACAAATAATTTGAGACCATCCAAATGTTGTATATTTAAGTTTATACATTTGTTACTAGAAAAGTTTGTTCAAGATCGATAAGTTTCAAGGAATGTTGCGTGTGAAAGTTTTCTCTATAATTTTAAATGATTTTTTAAATTTAATAACAGATTTGAATTCTCTTTAAATGTAGATACAATAATAAAACGTGGGGTTGAGGCGGCACCCCCCTCCACATATTATTATTTGTCAAATAAAGCTGTTCCAATGCCTAATATGAATTGTTTTATTATAGGTTTATATAATTGACCTCGTTATCTTACCCCTTAATATCCAATCTGTGTTTATAGTATTAAGTTTCTGTTTAAAAGAAAATCGTGTGAGTGACACACCAGAATATTTTCTTTCCACATTCAACTTGAATGAATAATCTCAGTTATACTGTGCTTATTTTACTAAATTCCGAAGGATAAAAAAGCAGTTTTCATTTGATCTATACTGTCTGAAAGATGTAAACTTCTGTTCCAAGGAAAACCACTTTACAATTGACAAAGTCTTCGTCAAATCTCTTTACGCATATAAAAATAATTCTTTTTCTAAAAAGAAAATAAACTGAGGCTTTATATTGAATTATCATTTAGTTATTCAGTAACAAATAAAATTTAATTATTCGTATATATAATTACTAAAGACGTAAATCTGTGTAGTGCATTCTTCCATATTTGAAGCACAAAAACGATTTTAAATGCTTGCAACAAATTTTTTCTTGTTTGTTGTCAGTTCTTGAATAAATGAAATATTTTGAAAACAAAATAATTTAAGACTTTTTCATCATTTTATTTTTGCTTGATGTTTATATGATAGGTGATACGTTACTCTTTATAGGTGATAAAATTTTGATGTTGAGATTTTTTGAGTTTTAAACGTCGAACAAGAGCTACGTAATGGGAAATCTCCGATGACGAGGATTCAGCCATAAGAGTGAACCATAGGAAAGCATCACAATTTTTATTCTTAGTGGTTGTGTTTGGTACCCCCGCTTCGGTTCTAGACTTTTTAATTATTTAAAACATGAAGGATATTGTAGCAGGATGGATTTTACGTGCACCTGCTGCCAAACATACACGATATATTAATTAGCCAGCTTGAAATACTGAAAAAGAAATACTCTAATTATGAACACGACGCTTTGCTAATCGCGATACTGTAGCCCTGTTTCATAAGATGGAGTATATAAGAAAATAGTGAAAAATTAAAGCAACAAAGCATTTTATGCATGATTTTTACACAGATAAATGCAGTTATTATTAAACAGAACACTAAGCTTTGTACAGTGATCAGAGAAGAGCGTTTATTAAATAAAATTTTACGACACTTATTTGACCAAAAGAAAACAAATTACCACAGTTATTAAAAGAAAAAAAAAAAAAAAACATAAATTAGTAATTGTTAAACATTTTAAAATAAAAAACTCAAATATCATTGCTTATGTTAGTATATGTTTATATTAAAGTAAGATAAACTATCAACAATATATCACCAGCCAATTTATAAAAACTTGTACATTTTTAATTATATCTCATGTTCTTTTTAAATATTTATATTTTCTAATTTGACATTTTATGTAACATTATTCTAGGTATTTCCATTGTAAGTAAATTTAAGGTGATTTACTTACGTATTATACAATATAATACTACTGGTTAAAATATTTCTGCCTATAATATGCGTATTATGTAAACATGGGAATTTAAAGTTTCAAGGAGGAGAATATATTGTTTAATCTCCTCCTCTTTTGTTTACCTTTCAGATATATTATAGCTTAAGCTTGTATTTGGTAGGTTGTATTATTGATATGAGATACACTCTCCAGCGGAGATGAATAATGAGTCCTCTTATTTTAAATAATTTCAGTTCAGAGTTTACTTTAATGTTATACACCTTAAGTATTAAGTCTTAAATGTTGGTAATTAAGGTCAAAATTTCGGGTGCACTTTATTACGTTGTTATAATTATGTCTTCCTCGTACTGCTTGGAAAGGAAAAGTATTTGTCAAATTTAGAAGGTATTAATTTTCAATAAACTTGTGTTCAAATTATGATAAAGTCACTCTTAAAATAATAAGGCAATTTTTATCAGTATTTTCATGAAAAATTAGATTTTAAGTAATTTAGATTAAATTGGAACGTATATTACCATTTACATTTATAGAAATAGACTTTCAAATTTAAATAAAATGATAATTTTATGTTTTATTTGAATTTTTGTTAAAAGAAATTTATTAATTTACGTCATTTTTTCAAAATAAACATGAATGAATTATTTTTCTAATAAATGAATTATTTTTAAAAGTTTAATAATAATCTTACTGGAATGCCTTTTATGCAGTTAATGTACTTCAGTTGAATTGCAAAAGTAATTTAGTTCATTTACATTACACACCGACTTCAGTATATAAAAACCATGAAATAACAAAAGGATTTTTTATTATTTGGCAATTTTGATTTGTATAAATAATAGAAAAAATCCTTCATCTGTAGCAATCAGAATTCGAAGTCTCAGCCTTTTTTTTTTTTTTTTTTTTTTTTTAGGACACTTTTAGAAATGAGAAATTTCCGCCTTCATTGCGACCACTATTTTTATATAGAAACTTTCGCAGTATTTTTGCAGCAATGCGTAGTGATTAAATAGAAGAGAAATTATCTTGAAAAAATAGTGGTATCAAAAAAGGAGATATTCTCTCATTCTTGAAAGTGTCCTGAAAATAGAGAAGAGACTTCGAGCTCTGGTAACAATTGCATTAAATATTTTCCTTTTATTAAAAAATCAAAATTTAATCTTAAATGTATTATATATGTTACATATAATCGAATTTCATTGTTTTGCATTTCTTATAAGGTATTATAAATTCAAGAGTTAAAACACTAGCATATTTTTCTACTTGAGTACTTTGACAGTTGTATTTTTACAATAACGATGAAATAACTGTCCTTGTTCAAATTTGTAATAATAAATAAATATAGCATATACAAATTAGAGAATTTGTGATAACGTCCCAAGAAAATTTTGTGTTTATGATTATAGAGTACACTAGACTATTTTTTTTTTTCCCTTTGAATATTCAGATATGCAGCAATATGTTTTGTTAATGCACATATATTAGAATACTGTGATTGTGTTTACGAAAGGACCAAATTTTAGTACATTTAATGATGTTTCTTTAAATCTGGAACAATTTAATAGCAATTACTTATAAATGTATTTGTGCTCTTTTGCGAAAACTCGCATAAATTCAAACTACAGTAAAGTCTCATACAACGCGGGTGCATGTTTGACTCATGGATATTACAATTTTATTTTTTAACACCACTAATTTTATATCAAAACAACTGCTTTATTTTAAAACTAAATTGAGTGTATGAACCAATTGATTGGTACTCTTTAAAAATTAGTTGTGTTAAAAAATAAAACTGTTTTATTTATTTGTCATCTCTGCCACCGCGTTGTGCGAGACTTTACTGTATATGGCAACTTTATGAGAATGAAGAGATACATCTTGTGTAAATTGGATAGATTCAGAATTGCGATGTTAACGAAAGTGAATATGAAAAGCAAAGTACTGACGTTATAAAAGTTACTAAATGTGCGTTTAAACAAATGGTAAGTAATAAAGAATATTTTATTTTACTTAATTCAAAATATTAAATAAAATTTGTTTCACCCATAACAATGTAATAATATAAAGTTTTATATAGAATTTATATATACAATATTTTGTGTTCATATATAAAAAAAAAAAAAAAAAAAAAAAAAAAACTTATTAGGGTAGGTGCTCCAGTAATTGACATATTTCCCAAAATAATTAATAAATAAGAAAAATAAGAAAAGCCCATATTTTACATATAAGAATTTTAAGATTGTATGTCAAACACTGGCGCATAGGATGCCAATCACTATTAAAATGAATAACTAGCAGTATCAAACAGTGGAATATAGGATGCCAATTAATGGTAAAATAAAAAACTGGCAGCGTCAATTACTGGAACATTGAGTGGGTGTCAAATAAAAATTCATCAAAAAAAAAAAATATTATTATGCATATATTTTAGCATATATGTGTTTCTGAAATTATTTCCGGCCATGTGCATTAACTTGAGATTTCTAAAAATAGTTTCTGATGACTAGAACATTAAAAACATCATAAATTGCTCTAAAAGTGTCAATAAATGGAGCACGTACCCTATCTATTGTTCTGATTTCCTTCCATTTAAGTTATTGTATTTTTATTGTATTTTTATTTTTTTAATAATATAAAAAATATATATCAAATTACATATTAATAATACATTACTATTAAGGAAAAAAATAAACACGTTTAACATATGTCAAACTAACTTAGAACAATTTCACCTCTTTATTATTTTACCAAGTTTTTGTTTTGGTTAGAAGACATGTTTAAGTACTGATCATAAACCTAAAGGAATCTCTTCGAAGGAAATTGAACGGCCTTCGTAAAACACTTAAGTGGTAGTTAAACTTTCGATGAAGTTGAGAGCTAGAGATTATTTTTGTAAGGAAATAAAGTATTGTTTCTTTCTTCTTTCTTTCTTTCTTTTTTTTTTTTTTTTTTTAGGAATAGGAAATTAAATCATGTACATGATTATTTTGCATTTGGGTTAACAATTCTTCTACTTAAATAAATTCTTTAAACTTAACACTTTTAATTAATTTTTACTTTAATAAGTTTAAAATCATTTAAAATCATTTTACAGAAATGTTAGATTTTTTTTTAGATTTTTTTTAGTCTTTAAGAGTAACATCGTTTTATTAAAAATTCTTAGCATTCACGATAATTAACATCGTTTAAATTTCGGTATAAACGTATTAAATTTAAATGTCAACATTGAGACATACATTTACTAATGGTGAATACGCTGATAAAAGTTTAGTTTTGTTTGTGTTAATGTTATGATTATTCAAAAAATAAGTATTTATATTAAATGTAAGTTTCTCTACGATGGAGTAAATTTGAGCAATTTAAAATTAACTAACATGCAAAAAAGGAGAAGTAAGTATTAAATTTTAAATTGTATATATAGTGCTTCTGTTTAATAAGCAATAATTATTTAGGGCACTTTGATGGATTTAAGAATATATATATATATATATATATATTCATAATTTATTTCGTTTCAAAAATTCAACAATGCGGTATTTTTAATGGCTATTTTTGGATGAAAAATGAATAAATAAATAAAATTCTATTTCACTAGATTCGTTTAGAAAAATCGTATAGTTGTGATAATAATAAGTAGTATAATAATAATAATAATAATAATGATAATGTTAGTAATAATAATAATAAAATATTTTGAAAAAATAACAGTCGGATTATTTTTTTAATTCAGACTTTTCTCATATCTTATTTTAAACTTTATTTATTTATTTTTAATTTACTCTTTCCACTTACTTCTAGCATATAAAAAATCAAGGTAATTTTTTTTTTCAAACACACTGTGATTTGATATTTAAATGAAAAATATGCAAAGCATTTTCTTGCTCTCTCGATAATTTAAATTAATCAGTTAAATAAGTCTATGTAAGCTTAAAATACTTACTTTTAAAATGCTGGAATAAACTGAATTTATTACAAGTCCATTCAATTTATGACTCTGTCAGTAAAAGTGATTAATATATAAGTTGATATAATTTTCCCTTTAAGCACTTTGGAAATTATCACCATCAAATCCAATGACTAATAGTTTTAATTTAGTAATTTTTAAGAAAAACACTGCCAAAACATTTTAGTTAATTGTAAAATGTATGTTTTATTTATTTTTATTTATTTATTTTTTTTAGAATTTTCTAGTGTTTCCCAAATTACCGTTTCGTAGCAAATGGATTGTGTTTACAAATAACCATTAATGAATGTCATAGGTAATTTATTACTCTTTAAAAGATTTTGTGTTAATAAAATATTAAAAATTATCAAAATTGTTTACGGAAAGATTGTTTAATGTGCTACACGAAAAGCCTTTGCATTAATCTTTCTTTACATGCTCGGTTAAATGTAGTAGCGTAAGCAGATTTTACGGTTCAGGGTAAAGTTTATTTTCATTGAAACTTATTTATTTTTTATTCTCATATAAATAAATTTAAAACACGTGACTAGTAATTTCTTTATTTCTTTATTTATTGTTATCATTTTGAATGAAAATGATGTAAAATATAAAATGAAATATGAAATGATAAACATAGTAAATCTAATTGCTCAGTTCATAAATAACCAAATACTACCAGAAAAATAAAAAGTAATAATTTAATGCTAATAATTATTTTTAAAAACGCAAAAAGAAAAAAATGTATGCGTAAATTTTTGATTAAATTCATGAGAATTAGTTTATTTTATTTTAATTTTTTTTAAATTAAAGTCATAGTAAAAAATAATAAGAAAGCACCACAAAACTGCCGTTTTAAAGTAATAATTACAAAACTTGAATAAACACTACAAATTATAAAATTCAATAAACTCGCAACAATTGTTTCGAGTTTAAAGAACACACAACATCTCGTAAACCGAAAAATGTAGGCAGAGTGCTGCAATCAAAGCTGCAATGTACAAAACCGTTTTAAGTGAAGAGAAAAATATATAAAGACGAATGCAAATATAAATACTCGTGTGGTCAGAATTATCAAATGAAAGAATAAAATTAATAAATAAATGAAACTAAAAAATATAACATAATCTAAAAATCTTAAATTTATCAAAATTAAACGAAAATCGGAATTATGTGAGTAATTTCCAAGCATCAGACAAGAACGGAGTGAAAGAAATATAATTAACAAAATTTTTCGACTCTTTAAATGTGTAAAAAGTTTCATGGATGTCCAAATGTGAAGAGGAGAGAGGAGATGAAATAATGTTAGTTTTAGAGAAATCAAAACGAGGAAAAAATGGCGTAGTTAGAGAGATTCTCTAACAACGCCCCTCAACAGAAAATGATGCTTTCTATAACTCTTTCATGCCTTACAAATTAGTTCTGATCCGTCTAGTCTTTCGAAAGAAATCAATTATTTAAAGTCACTTGCACTTTCTCGAGGCTATAATCCCTCTATTATCGATAAAGTTCTATGTAAATTCAAGTATTTTAAATGTTCTGCTCCCAAATTTAATGATCAAAGTCTCACCCTAGTTGTTTTTTTTTTCTTTTTATTTACCACTTTTATTTAAAATTTCTAAATTCTTTTACCATTTGGTTTTAAAGTAATTTACAAACCCGTCAAAAAAACTAAATTATCTTCTCTTAAAGATCTCACTCCTACTGAAAACCAATTTGGCATTTACTGAATCCCGTGTTCGTCGTACAATTTATGTTATATTGGTCAAACTAGGAGTTTGAAATGTAGAATACATAAGCACCGTCGGAACTTTCTTAATGAAGATATTTCCAAATCTTCAATTGCTTCTCACTGCTGGGCTCTTGGTCATCATTTTCATTTTCCTAAAACTAATGTAATTTCATCTCCTGCCTCCTCTTCCCATTTGGATATCCATAAAGCTTATTACATATTTAAAAAATTGAAAAATCTTATTAATGATATTTCTTCCACTCCGTTCTTGTCTGGTGCTTACTCACATAACTCCAATATTCCTAAAATTGAAACTTTTAAGATTTTTAGATATTGTTATATATTTTGTTCTTATTTATTTATTTATTTTCTTCTTTCATTTGATAATGCTGATATCACCAATATTTATATTTACATTCGTCTTTATATATTTTTGCACTTCACTTAAAACAGTTTTGTGCGTTGCCGCTTTCGTTGCAGCACTCGTGCCCACTTTTTTCGCCTGACGCATACTTGCGAACCATCTCATTAATAACCGTACAATTGTTAACGCCCTCTGAAAAATCACCCCTTTTCTCACACCACTATATTTTTAGAGTAAATCTCTCCAAATGTTGTTACGATTAAATAAGACTAAAATTACTCTAGAAAATTATTGGTGTGGAAAAAAAAGGCGGGTACTAAAAATTGTATGGTTCATAATGAAATGGTTGGCAAGTGTGCTGATGAAGTTTCGCGCATTCTTTCGACGAGATCGAAATCCATAACAACATTTGGGATTATAAAAAAATATAATTTTGTTATCTATGTAATGATCGCCGAATATAAAAGTTGTACATTTTTGCTTTATTTTATTTATTTATTTATTATTATTATTATTATTATTATTTTTACAGAAAATCAGTGCTTGTATATGACAGGTATTAGGAATACAAAGGTGAAGACGTTATTTTTAGAAAACAAGATTAAAATAATTAACAATCAAACATTCCTTAATACTCAGGTTAGAAGTGTATGATGAACATTTTGGTGTTTCTGTAATTACAGAAAAAATCATTTGTATTCCCAAAGCCTTGAAACTATAATACATTCGAAGACAAAAAGCCACTCTACAAGTATTAACAGAATAGGAATTAACATTTTTCCTTTTAACATTTCTTTTTTTTTTTTTTTTTTTTTTTTAAATATGTTAAAAATCGAATACCATTTTTTTTAAAGTTTTAACTTTACTCAGCTTTTGCCTGAATTAGATAAAAGTATAAGAAACTATTTGATCCTTTAAAGTGCTTTTACCCCTCTTATTTTTAATGCTTAAATGAGTTTAAAGCTAAGTCTTCCAGTGCATAATGACACACTTTCAGTTTTTTTCAACATTCAGACCAATTCATTACCAATTTATATATATATATATATATATATATATATATATATATATATATATATATATATATATATATATATATATATATAAATTGGGGGGGAGGGGGTTGTTATTGAGAAATTATCACATTTAAAAAATAAAAAATTTTGCTTTTTTAAAATGATACATTAAAATTTCAATAATTTGTATGATATGCAAAATTGTTAACAGTTTTGTAAAAATTTGTTGTAATGATTTGACTAGAAATGCCGTTAAGTTGTTGGCAGAAAAAAAAAAAAAAAAGACAGAGAGAGAGAGAGAGAGAGAGAAAATCATATCCATCAGATACAAAAAAAAAACGGATTTAAAGGAGAAAGTAGTAACATTAAACTGAATTCTTTCCAAAACAAAACAATTCTCTCTCGGACTGTGTAATGCAGTTATTGAAAAATGTAATGATATTTGTCAGATAAGGCATCAGTAACAAAATGTTAAACAAGTGTTCATTTTGTAACCTATTTCAGTACAATGTAGCATATAAAATTTCCTTAATTGGTATGGGAAAAATCTCAAAGTTCTACTATGTTTTCAAAGAAGCTGCAAGTGCCTTCAGAAGCCATCACTTTTTTTTTTTTTTTTAATCAACACTAATGAAAAAAAAAATCATTAACACAAAAACTTTAATGTGTAAGGTGGTTCTGGAAGTATGCATGTCTAAGTAAATATTTATTTTTAAATGTTATACATTTTTAGGGATTTGACACACGTTTGGCATACTGTTCTTTTCTTTTTTACTTTCGTCTATCTTCAATAGAAGAAAGTATTGGATTCGTAAAAATTTTCGATTTCGGGTTTTTGATGGATTTACACGTTTTGAGAGCTGTAGAACACGATTTTAACATTTTTAGAAAATGTCTGTCTGTCTGTCTGTCTGTCTGTCTCTGTGTGTGTGTGTGACAAAATTTTGTGGCAACCGTATCTCTGGAACTACTGCACAGAATTTCATACAAATTGGTATGTAGTTGCACCTTGACATAAATTAGTGCCTATCAACTTTTGGTAAAAATCGTCTTACAGGTTACGTTGCCATCCCGCTTCTTCTAAATTTTTAACAGGGTGATATAGGGCAAAAATTTTCAAGATGGGTATCTTTCGAAAGGTCTCGTCAGTACCTTTAAAACGAATGGTTGAACTATAGATCTGTGATAATTTAAAACAAAGTTATCGATTTTTTTTACTTTTTACGAAAAAAAACTTAGAAAAAAAATCTTTTTTTTTTCTTTTTTTTTCTCCCCTTAATTTTATCAAACTCCCACGGTTTCCGTGTTCTGACAAACTTAAACTAATTTTTGCTTTTTTCCCCTAATTTTGTCAAAGTCCTACGGTTTCCGTGTCTTGACAAACTTTGACAAAATTTTGGGTAAAATGTGAAAATTATTCTAAGTTTGTCAAAACACGGAAACCATGGGACTTTTGAAAAAATTGGAGGAAAAATGCAAAAATTTTTTTAAGTTCGTCAGAACGGAAACCGTGGGAGTTTGATAGAATTAAGGAGAGAGGAAAAAAAAAAAAAGTGGGACTTTGACAAAATTTTGGGTAAAATGTGAAAATTTGTTAAAGTCCCACTTTTTTTTTTTTTTTCCTCTCCCCTTAATTCTATCAAACTCCCACGGTTTCCGTGTTTTGACAAACTTACAATAGTTTTCACATTTTACCCAAAATTTTGTCAAAGTCCCACTTTTTTTTTTTTTTTTTTTTTTTTTTTTTTGTTACTGAGTGAATTTGTATAGGAAAAGATAGAAGAAAGTCTCGTGGTGGCCACAACATACTAGTTTTTTTTGATAGAACAAATTCTTGGGTTAAAAAAAAAAAAAAAAAAAAGACAAACCAATAACGCCTAGGGCTGCATTTTTGCAACACTTAAAATGTTCAATATTTATTATAACTAATAACAGTAGTTTTTTTTTTTTTTTTTTTGAAAATTTTATGTTACAGAATAATTTTTAAAGTTGTATTTGAAAAGGAATTCTCCCAGTAAATACTGATGAATAGGCTACTTTTGTACACATCCCTGATTTCATTTAGTTACTATATGCACCCAATTGTCATATTACACCATAATGGCTTGAAATATGGATTAAAAAAAAGAAAAATAAACTTAATTCGAGTGATGATTTAGTGAAACTTTATTCCACTTAGTTAGGATATTAAGATACAAAGTAAACATTCAAATAATTTTTATTTACAGTTTAAAATAGATAATATGAGCAAGATACCAACATTATTCAGAGCAAAATGTCTATCATCAAATTTATTCATACAGTCTTCTTTACAATGATACATGTGTTTATTTTACATACTTGCCAACAAAAATCACAAAAAACAATCAGTTTAGAAAATACGATATACAAATGTATAAAATAAATGGATTATATATAAAAATACTGCCAACTCAATAACCTTTTCTAAAATAATAGTTCAAAAAGATCTAATAATAAATAATAATCCATAGCAGTTCAATCAAGCAAGAAAATATAATGAAATTAAAGACATTCAATTATGTTTTGAACGATATACAGTCGGTAACAAAAGTGTCCAAACACTAGCAAAAATTCCTATGTAAAAATAGTACACTTCATATGGTTTTGTTAAATAAATCCTTATCGAATCCTTATCTTAGTCAGTGTAAGAACATGATTCGATAAGGATTTATTTAACAAAACCGTATGAAGTGTACTTTTTTTTGCATAGGAATTTTTGCTAGTGTTCGGGCACTTTTGTTACCGACTGTACGAAGATATCAAAATAATTGAATATGCATAAAATATTGCTCACTCTGTAATAAACTAATCACGCACTGATTAATTTAAGTAAAGTAGCTTCTCTTAGTATATTATCCAACAGTTGTTAATATAAAAATCAAAGCACATGCGACACACGTGAAAAAAGTTACGAACGATACGAAGCCAAGATGGCGATCCACCGATATCAAAGATGTTAGCACGCAAAAGAAACACGTACTTACTGAATTCAGGAAATTTTTCGCCCGGAAACTTATTTTTCCCATGTATCTGAAAAAAAAAAAAAAAAAAAAACGTGAAAACCAGGAACGTTGCTTGAAATAATGCGTAACATTACGGAATTTTCTTACAGTGTTGTGTTTTTACTCTATTATATTATATTATATTTATAAAAAAACAAATTAAATTTTAACAAATTTTTATAAAAAACCAAAAGAAAACAAAAGTGTTTTTCACATCCTTTTATATTATTGTTTTGATAATTTGAGGTAATATACTTAACTTTTCACGATATATATTCAACAATTTAGCAATATTTAAACTATTCTATTATAATTGCGGCTGTAAATATACTAACATTGATGAAACGTGAATGGATTTGTAGTTTCATTGTAATTTCATAGTTCCTCTATCAGAATAATTTTTAAAAAATTTTTTAATAAATTTGTTAAAAAACAGATTAAAAAAAAATAATTTATCATAATAATAACAATAAAATATTTATACAGTTACACCATGTTTGATCCTTTTAAGATAATTTAACAAATCTCTCAAAATTGAATGCAGATTTTAAATTTATATCAGAAAAAAAAAAAAATAAACAAAAACCATTTTTATTGCTTTGTCTTATGTTATATTTCTAACATTTAAATGTATTTGCTGTCATGTTACCAAGAAGAAATTCTAAACCTTCAATAAATCGCAATTTTCTCCATTCTTTGTGCGTCATCTAATTTTTCATAAACTTAAATTAATATGACTATTGTATGGAACTGAATAGCAATCAAAAACAAATTCTTTATAAATTTTTCATAAAAAATGAGTTAATTTCATTTTTCTTTGAAAATTCTTGAAATTTTCTCTTTCCCAAAATAGCCGACAAATTTTATTTCCGAAAAGTCATTTTTTTTTCAATGTTAAATTCTCAAAACCTTTTTAAAATTGAAAATACATTTTTTTTTTTTTTTTTTTTTTTTTTTTATGTACGTCTACTAATTTAAATGAATTGCACTATTATATGAATAGAAAACGTGCGTGTAATTAGATTATAAGGAAAATGAAATTAAAATAACTGATGCATAAAATCCAGAAAAAGACAAAATGTAGGAATAGCCTAAATCTCTTTTATCTGGAGATTCAAATTCTGTTCAAACATAAACATTTCATCTATTGAGAATGGTATTTTAGGATTTTGAATACGAAATCAGCACATGAAATTTGATCAAATAGGAGACGTTTCGAAAAAGTAAAATACAAATATCGTGTAAACTTTAACTTAATCTGCATATATTTATCTTGAAAGAGGTTTCTGATAAACTTAATATCTGTTCTGATATTCTGGTACGAAACAAAACGTGTTGAGAATGAAAAAATAGAAATTATAAAATTGAAACATGTTAAATAACAGAATTTATTTATGTATATAAACGAATAAAAATATGTTTTATAATGCTTATACAATTATCTTTCGCATAATATTCGTGAACAATACAGACACCCATTCCCACATATTAATGTTGACGTGCTATTTTGGAAGTATAAAAATACAGATACTTTTATCGGTAATATTAATAAGAGAAAAATGTATTCAAAAATCGTCCAATAAGAAGAGGGCTGTTGACAGGTAAGCATGTTAAAGATTATGCAGGCATGAGGAATGCAGCATACAACTTGTTTGACGGTGTAGGTCACAGTCTGCCATTTAGACGCAAACAGACTGTGAAAGGTATATATGTTTGCAGTTAACAAATGATGAAATTTTTATAGAACATTCAATTTAATTAAACGAATCAAAACTTCGCATTTGCACAATGGGTGTACAAATACCTATTTTTTTTTGTAAATTACAGCAGACCAACATTTCTGTTTTCGTCATTGCTTCTATGTTTAGGCTTTCCTTTTTAAACAACACTTTCTATACAATCACGTGTGTTTTAGATATATTGCAGCAATGTTTAATTGTTATATAACAAATATTCATACAATATAAGTATTTCGTTTATGTTATTTTGTTATGATTATTAAAATATTTACATCTAAAACAAATTTCGGAGATAATTTATACATTTTAAAATGTTTCTATGATGGTGAATATGTTCATTGTTTCGATGACTGTAACATCATTGAAGATTGAATGAAAACAGATGATAAAATGGCATTAAATCCGCAAGAAACATCCCAAAATATAGATGTAACTAGTAATAGTTTTGTTAAATATATGAAAAATCCTCAATACTCATTTCATTATTATCCAAAAAATCTGGTATATTAAAAAGAAACTGATTCAATTACCAAATGTTTAGTAACTGTAAATTATCAAAGATACAGGAAGTCAAAAGAATACAAGACCTACGCGTATTTGCATATATTTATATCAGAAGAGAGGAGTAATATTTGCCTGATTACTAATTTATGTTTATCTGTAAAACTATCCAAGGAAATAAATCAATTAGTTTACCTTTCCTTTAATACGCATATAAGCCAAATGACGATAAGTTATGTAATTTAAAGATATCCTAGAAAATAATTTTAAAGTAAAATAAACTATATTTTTCAGAACTTTAATTAACAGAATAATATTCGCAAAACCATATCTAAAAAATTATGAAACAATGCTGTCATCTGTCGTGTATTATTATATTTATACTTATCTAATATTAGAAACTTAGCTTAACATATTTTAAAATTTAGATTTAAAAGAATATTAATGACTATAGATTGCTTTCGGATCCAAATAATGTAGTAAAACTAATTTTGATGTATAAGCGTTAAAACAGGAGTAAAATACATAAATTAATTTCAATACAAGCTTAGTTTCAAGCATTAATAAAGTTTATTGCATAAGCTGTTCTGCATAATTCTAAAATTTAAATATATTTTGAAAAAATGAATATGTCAGATGTATATTTCAAATTACTAATAATTGTAATTTTTTTTAGTTCGCGAAAACACTAAATTATAACTGGCGTACATTTCTAAATGTTATAGGTATAAATCTATATATAAAAAATCGTTCTTCCTGACTGACTGACTGACTGACTGAGTGAGTGAGGGGGTGATTCATGATCGCCCAGGCAAAAAGCCTGGACCTAGAAGCATGAAATTTTGTGACGATGTTCTTTTTATGACGTAGGCATCCACTAAAAAGAGATTTTACAAAATTCGCCCCCCAAGAGGGGGAAGGGGTGCAAAACGTGATTTCACAAAATCCTTCATATCTCAAACAAAAAAACTGATATCCGTAAAATTTTTACTTTAAAATGTAGCTAATGCAAATATCTAAAAACCAATTTCTGGAATTTTAGAATTTCAGCCCCCAGTTGGGGCAGCATGGTGGGGGGGCTATGGTGCAAAAACAAACAGAAATACAGTTAGGGCGTTCAAAATTGGTACAGTTAGGTTTTAGATGGCTGCAAGTCGAATGGGGATATTTTCGTTTGTGTAAAGTTATTAGGAGGGGCAGGAAGGGGGGGAGGGGAGAGGGGGCAAAAAATAAAATTAGTGTCAGATCATTCAGAATTGGTACATAGAGGTTTTCGAAACTTACAAATTGATTGCGGATATTTTTGAATTTGTAAAATTATTAGGAGGGGCGGGAAGGGGGCTATGGGGCAAAAACAAATAGAAATAAAATTAGGCCTTTCAAAATTGGTACAGATAGGTTTTAGAGGCCTGCAAGTCGAATGGGGATATTTTCGAAAGTGTAAAGTTATTAGAATGGCCGGGAAGGGGGGGGCGGAGGGGAAAAAATAGAGTTAGATCATTCAAAATAGGTACATAGAGGTTTCTGATAACGCTACTGTTTTAGAAAACAAAAGTAGCGACTTTACGGGCTAGGGGTATAAATTTCCGAATCGGTCGAGCCCCCGTAAATATAGGGAAACGGCTACAGGCCATGATGGCATTAATAACATTTATTACATAACAAAAGGGACAATACATAACCGCTAAACATACATATATTTTACGAGCGGAGATACCGTCTGCATCTCACAACAGCTCGACGTCGACTAACTAAGAAACGGGTGCGCAGCAGTTGCGCGCGCATACAGTGACAAAATAATCTCGTCATAACTACATAGCAGTGACGTCACACAACAGAAGAAAAGCTAATAACTGAGAAATACAATTTCCCATATTAATGTTCAAAAGTACTATAAAGAATTACCTTGTGTAAAGGATTCACTACATTTAAGATTGCTGTAAGTCATCTCCATCAATTTATTTTCAAGTTATAGATATTTCATTATAGTCCATATAAGACTTGCAATTTTAAGTTCAAAGAGAGTGTTCATAGGTAGTGGGGGTTGTTTATGAACTAAATGTTTTATAGAGCTCAAATTTTGAATGACTTTATTACGAAAAAATTAATTTTCATAAATTAATAATTTATTAATTAATAATTAATAAATTTTTCTTTTTTTAAAAAAAGTTTCTTTTATTTCTGCTTATATTAGAATTTCTCATGAATACAATACTCACTTTATATAATATAAGTTTAAAAAGTAAAGAAAAACTAACCATAATAATTTATTATTGGCCGCATGCTTGCTTTACTCGCCTGATGAAGTGTCGTGAATTGTTTCAACCCGAAACAATTGTTGCGAATTATTGTATTTTACGGGGTTTATTCAAAGTTTTATACTTATATTTCATAATAATTTATATTAACACTTTCGTGACCGCTGACGTGAACTCATGTCATTTGAAAATTTGTAACTCTTCCAGTGGGCGGTTCTTTAGGTTACATAGGTTACATTATTTCTGGACAATATACCCAATATTCACATTTGTGCAATCAATGCACCATGGATACAAGTACTTTGATTAGAAAGACTATAATTGTAACAAATGTTCATTTATATTATAAATTTGAATACAGAAAATATTCAGTTAATGTAAAAGAATAACAGCGAAAGGCGGAGCTTACTCTAAAAAAGACAAAAAAAAGGCGGTCAAAAAAGTAGTAAATAACAAAATTTCTTTCACTTGAAATCAATAAATTATATATATATATATATATATATATATATATATATATATATATATATATATATATATATATATACTAGCAGACCCGGCCACGCGTTGCTGCAGCTAAGTAATACTTTGATAATTTGATAAGGTATATAGTATTTCCCCACAACTGGATTTGGCTATTTTTTTTTGGCGCCTTTTTGAACGATAACGAAGCCGTTCTGGATTCTTTGCAATAAAATATGGTAACCTGCATGCTTTTATTTTAGATTTATGATTTAGCTTATGATTTTATCATTTATGATTTTTAGATTTATGATTTAGCCATAATCGCCAAATCCAGTTGTGGAGAAATACTATAGTTGTTACCCACAACTATAACTTATAATATAACTTCAGTAATTATATTCGGATAATTATAACTTCAGTATATCCCCACAGCTGAATTTGGCGATTTTTCTTTGGCGCCGTTTTGAACGATAACGATGTCGCTCTGGACTGTTTGTGTTATAATATGGCAGCCTATGTGTTATTTATTTTGGATTTATTATTTTATGTTTTTGATTTATGATTTAGATTATCATTTATCATTTATCATTTATCATTTATAGATTTATGATTTAGCCATAATCGCCAACAAAACATCGCCAAATATCGTTGTGGGGATATACTGATTAATATATTAATGAAAAGATTAATATATTTTAACGAAGTGGTGAGAAGATTCTGAGTATGTTAAAATTTTAATAGTAAATTCAAGTTAATCAAGAAGGAAAGCATTGAGGATTAAGATAAGAAAATTGCAAGATTTTAAGATCGCATTTTCAGCAATAAATATGAGTCAAAATTTAATGCAAAATACATATATAAATCGCAAATTTAATCAGGAACGTTAAATTGGCAAGTTATTAAAGAAAAAGTAAAGAAAAATAAGAGAAATAATTAATTAAAGTTTCGAACATCGATCATACAGATTAGCGTTACAAAACAAATAAACAGACTTAAACTCTTCCAGACTTTTAAATAAGTTTTAAATTAAGTTTTAAAATTTAATGTTAAATAAAACAGACTTTTAAATAAGTTTTAAAATATTGAAATGGTTACTTTTTATTTAGAACGTTATGCATAGATCACAAATTTCTTAAAGAAAACCAAGTAATACAGATTAGAATAATGCAACAAAAATTGAAAAAGCAAGGTTATGTCGTAAATAAATTTTTAACACACGTGTCACGTGAAATAAATTGTAGCATATACACAACGTATCTGATGTAAGATATAAACATGTCGCAGCGGAATAAATTTCATATCTATCATCCTTGGCGGAAAAAAAAATAATATCGCCAAATTATCTGGCGCACACATTTAATTCCTTTCAAAAATCATGGTTATTTTAACAATTTTAAGAGAGTAATGAATAATATGAAACAATATTTCGCACAATACATATTACGAAAATATACAGCTAGTTTGTACATTTTCGTGTTACGTTTTTGATCGCCAAATACGAAAAACTCCAAGGACGACAGAGCTTTGAAATTTAAAATAAAAATTTGTCAATTTGACAGCAAAATAACTCAATCTAACGTATGCACATGATAAATAATACATATCTATACAAAAATATGGGGATTAAAATCCGGAAATAATTTTCCTCGTTTTTTAGTAATTTTTTACAAAAAATACAATGGGCGATTAACATAAGAAATTTTTTTCTTGATTTCATAGACGGTCAGTGACGTCACACTTCGCTTGTGTATAACTACATACTTTATCAATGCGAATAAAATCTTTAAATTGATTATGACGTCAATTTTCGTGAGATGTATAATTTAACTTTTTTATAATTTTTTAACGTTCACGTTTGATTAAATGTATTTACTTTTATGTCGAAAAAAAATGAACTCGTATTTTTTTCTTTTTGTCAACAATTAAACTTATGGAACTCACAGATATTTTGGAGCAACTGTAACAAAGGTCTATAATTAACAAATAATTGCAATAAAACAATATTGTGACAATAAATTGAGATAAAAACTATCCTATCTCTCAAGTTGGACGAAACTGCACACAGTGTGCAAAATTTAATTAAAATCGGTTCCTTAGTTTAGGAGTTTATCGCGGACAAACATCGTGACACGTAATTTTTATATATATACAGATATATATATATATATATATATATATATATATATATATATATATATATATATATTCTGTATGTTCTAAAGATTATATTAGAATTTTCTTTTATAAACTGTGCAAATATGAAATTAGAAATTCAAATTTGGCGCTTTGAATTCCATATCTAGTTGCCACTTGAAAAGTATCAAGATTTGTAAGTTTCAAGGAAATTAATAACAGACTTGATTTTTGTTTTAATTAATGAAGACATTATAATTAAGCAGAAGGGCAGTAACCCCCCCCCCTGACATAGAAACATATACATCAATACCATATCATATTCCACGCAAAAAACAAAAATTACACTATTAACAATAAATATTATTTTCTTTATGATTGTTACACTAAAATGTTAATAAATGTAATTTTTAAGAATATCTGTCCCAAAACGCAATGCATTTGCCTTTTTTGTACGTTCCTGAACATAAACTGATTGTTGAGAATATATTAATGCCATTTATGGAATATTCCATAGTAAACTTGAATAACATATACCATTTTTTAAAATTTCTGAAAATATTTACAGACGCTGGGGGCGGGTAGGCAAATGGACAGTCAGACAAAAAAATATGCAAATTCAAGTCATACTCACAGTTAAAAATTGTTTGAACATGTTTAATGTAAACGAAAATGCAATTTCAGTAAATGTTCAGCAATAACCCTTAACGTAACTGAATATCTTGTGTGCCCCGTAAATCTAATGCTAATCGTATTATATACCATAGAAAGCATTCTTTTGTGCATATGAATAATATATTTCAATTGCATTAAGAATTATGCAAATTAATCAAAATTTGGTTTATAGAAACATCTTTCATAGAACTCAATGCATTGGAACACTTTCGGGTGTCCCTGTATACAAACCAGTGATGGTATTTACTCCATTTTCTATAAACAAATTCCGATAGTAAACTTGAATAATATATTTCAATTTTATTAATATATGCGTAAGTTAAATATATTAACATATGGTTTACATAAATACCTCTCATAGCTTTGGAATACTTTCAGGTGTCCCTGTACACAAGTTAGCAGAGGTATTCACTCCATTTTAATAAGGAACATCCGATAGTGAATGCAAATAACATATATCAGTTTCAGGAAATTCCATGAATATTCACGGGAGTTAGAGCCTGGACAGACAGAAAGACGGACGGACAGACAGACAAACCGAAGTCATTAACTCTTTTCAACCTTGTTGGATTTGTTAAAGAGCCGAAGTCATTAAAATGTTCAACCACGATGGAAAGTGTTAAAAAGAAATAAAGTGCGAAAATTTCACACGGTTTTGCTAGTCTTTTAATTTTCTTCCTCTCCTAACGTGTTTTAATTTGCAGGTGATCCCCAAAGAAATTTAACTATTAAATTTTTTAGCAATGCTGAATAATGTAAATTTTCATTAAGTTCATAAAACTGTTGATTTCATGTGTTTGATTGATTTTAGTTGTCATTTTAAAATGAAGGACCTTTTTTAAATTTTTCTCATCTCATAGATAAACCCCTAAACTGAGCACTTTGGCGTCGAAGAATAGATGCCGAAATTGAAAATAAAGTGGTATAAGTCATCATTTTCAAATTGCAGTAGCTCAGCAATATTTTGACTTAGAGATATTATTATTTTTTTTTCTTCTTAAAGCGAGGAGAATATTTTTCTAAATATAACTTATATGATAGGAGAGACCGTATAAAGATTAAATTTCGTTTTTAATATGTATACAGTTCTTTGTATTAAAAAAAAGAAGGGCCATATTTGAGATCTACTCTTAATTTGCACCAGTTTTGTAATTGGAAGTATGTTTATATATTTTTTAGTTTACGAGATAATCGCTGTAACATCTATTTTGAATCACCCGGTATAATAAGAGCATTTAAGAGCATTTAATTACTTCTAAATATTAATAATTTAAAAATTATCTATATTCGCAAAGAAAATTTTAAAAACTTTCATTAGAAATTTAAAAATTATTAATAATTCGGGAAATGCAATTACGAAAAGAATTTGTATTAAAAATTAAAGTATCCTTTCTTAAAATTTATTTTGTTTAATAGTAATATGTTTTTGCTTTGCAAAAATTGCATAATTATTTAAAAAAATAATAATAATAAGAAGAAGAAAAGCTAATTTAATTTTCACAAATACATTTTTTCAGAATTAATCACACTTTAATCTTGTTGATTTTTTTTTTTTTTTTTTTTTTTTTTTTTTTTGTGAAAGAAAGTATTTTAGGATCATAAATATTTATATTAACTCTATTACTGTTTTTGTTTTTGACAGGCATTGTTAAATAAATTTTTTCTCAGTTATTCATACGAAACAATCTTTATTTTATTCTTCTGGAAATGCAGACATAATGACATAAATCCCTAAAGCGATTTAATTCACAGTAAAGTGTAAAGCGTCATATTTCACACTTGCATACATTGTTTACACAGATTCATATAGACACAAAAAATGTTGCAAAAGAAGCCGTTAATGCAAAATTTGATTCTACTAATAATATTTATAACATTTCAATCGCTTCTTTTGACATTAAGTGTAGCACTGCTTTAAGTACCTAA
Source organism: Salticus scenicus (assembly GCA_963930645.1). Classification (NCBI taxonomy): domain Eukaryota; kingdom Metazoa; phylum Arthropoda; class Arachnida; order Araneae; family Salticidae; genus Salticus; species Salticus scenicus. The sequence continues at coordinate 327,206,882 of OZ005654.1, forward strand.
AAAAAAAAAACGCTTCTTTAACAGCGAGGTTTGTCAATTTTTTAATTTTTTAATATATATATTTTAATCTCTTATTTTGACATTCAGCTTTTAGCTATCTTAACGTAGCACTGTTCTAAGTATCTAAAAAAAATAGTTTTGAGCGCTTCTTTTGACAGCGTTGTTTGTCAAATTTTAAATGTCTTTTTTTTTTTTTTTTTTTTTTTTTTTTCAACTCACATACAATTTTCAATTGCAATAAATCAATCCTTATAAAAATAAAAAAAAAATATTTTTTTTTTTTTTAGAATAAATTGAATTGAATTCAGGGCTTACAGATATGTTAATCATAATTTTCAATAAACTTTATTTTTTTTTTTTTCTGTTTCATTTTTTTCTAGTTACGTATACATGGATGGAAATTTGGAGTATATTTCATAGTACTATTTATGAATAAAAATTTTCTTGCTAATAATTCTTAGGTTAAACAAGAAGTATAATTTGTTTTCGTAAATTGAGGTAGGAGTTTTGTGACAATATTTCATCCCTGCGGATATCATCGCTTAAAAAAGTATTGTGCTTCATATTACATTTTACGTAGTTAAATTAAAACCTCCCGATAAGATAAAGCTCTTTAAAATGTCACATTAAAGTTTGAATGACATAAGATTATTTATATTCTGTAAAATTATATAGGTCTGTTCTGTAAAATTTTATAGGTCACTATAGTAATAATTTATTTTCAGTTACTAAATTGTTTCCGTTTTAATTATTTATGATTATAAAAAGCCTAAAAAGTAACAAAATATTAAGAAAAGACTGCTTTATTTCATTTCACACAACTTCTTTTATTAAAAAATTAGCGGAACAATATAATGTCATTTAAATAATATAATATTACTGTAATATGTTACAGTTATACTTACTTATTATAATATAATAGTACTTATATAGTATTTAAGTCATGTGTTCTCTTATCACATTTATAAAAAGAACCCCTACAGAGGACCTTCCATCTAAACTTATGACCCACCCACGTACAGCCAATCGGTCTTACCCTTTCCTTACCTAAATCCTCTCTTCCAACCACCTTTATTGTTTTATATAGAAATATTTCTTTTTAAATTTACTGTCATTGTCCCTCGTCCACATTTTCTTAAATTAATTTGCCCTACTCTTTACAATTGCTGCATTTGTTGCTAAATAGAGATGAACGAGTAGGTCAAAAATCTTTTTAATATTAAATTTTCGTATTTCACCTAACTGATGCTTGGTGTATTTGACTTTAAAATATTGTAGTAGAACATCTAATATCAGATACTCTTTTAACCAAAACTTTCGGTTAATTGAAATCCACTTTAAAGCTTTTATTTATTTATTTATTTATTTTTCTATTTATTTATTTATTTTCTTTCTTCCTTTCTTTTTTTTTTTTTTTTTTTTTACAACCACACTCTTTGCGTGCAAAGTTTGCAGATATTTCCTTGTGTGAAAAATCTATTTTCAAAGTAATTTCATTTTACTTTAGTGTCTCATTACTTGTGTGCATTCTGCGCTTTCCGAACCATGAGTAGCGATAAATATTCCGTATCCCCTTCCTTAGAATCACTTTAAATATGCGACAAACAAAACTTTTATTTTCAAATCCTTGTGAAATATGTAGGAGGTGCTTAACATTTAAATAATATTTAAGGAGCTGTAGAGTGATATAGTTTTTTAAATATTAAATTGCTTAGTATATTCTATAATAATTATCTAGATATACTTAATTGCATTGATTTTGATAATTTTCATTATCCCTTGTCCGTAAAGAAGATTGGAAATAGGTGACATCATAAAAAACAATATTATTGTAAAAGTCACCCCGCCCAGCAAAAACTCTTACCTTTCTTAAGCAGTCAAAAAAAAAAAAAAAAAAAAGGATTGATATCAAATTTCGCCGCCGCTATTGAATCCCGGGAACTCAATGGCTAATTTAATGAAGATCTGCCAATAACACTGCATGTGTCTTTCTAATAAATCCTAATCTCTTTTAACGTTCTTGTTATCGGTGTTAGTTTTCTGGCTGCATTATAAAGTTATAATTTAAAGTGTTTTTACAGCGGGGTGCATCTCCTATGTCTACGTTTTAATTAATAAAAAATTTAGTTAGTAAAGAATAAAATATTATTATGCACCCCGCCGTAAAAATACTTTAAATTATAACTTTATAATGCAGCCAAAAAACTAACACAGATAAAAAGAATATTGAAAGAAATTAGGATTTATTAGAAAGATACATGCAGTGTTATTATCAGATCTTCATTAAGCTAGGCATTGAGTTCCCGGGATTCAACAGCGGCGGCGAAATTTGATATCAATCCTTTTTTTGGCTGCTTAAGAAAGGTAAGAGGTTTTGCTGGTAGGGGTGACTTCTACAATCGTTTTTTTTTTTTTTTTTTTTTTTTTTTTTTTTTTATGAGATACTACTTCTTTTTGCAGATTTTGCACATACTTTTATAAGTATAATACGTATGCATAAGAAACGTAAGAGTTTTTGCTCGGCGGGGTGACTTTTATATTAGTCTTTTTTTTTTTTTTTGAGATATAATATATGATCGGAATTTAATTATATGTGTTCTTCCATCATCCGTAATTTTATAAAGTTAACGAATCGCTCTTTTACTTAATCTGCCACATTACATTTGTTAAAAGTCTGTTTAGCGCGTCCTTTCAGCATTTATTTATTACGAAATCCAAATTTACCAATTATTTATTTTTTATTAATAAACATGTTTCTTGTAATTTTTTTTTTAAAGAAAAAATTGTCTTTTAATTTATTTTAATCCATTTTTGTAAAAAAAAAAAAAAAAAAAAAAAAAAAAATGTTAAGAAAGAATGAAAAATAAAAACAAAATTTATTACTATTTAGTGACTTATTAAACTACAAAATTAAATTCTTTGAAAACGAGCGCCATCTCTGGACGAATTCACGAAATCTTGGGGTTAAATATCACAAAATTGAAAATAACTACCCTGTATATCGACCAAAAAATTTTTTGATTGCAAAAGCCACTAGTACAGGTCAGAAGGAATGTCTGTGCAAATTTTCAGCGCATTAGCTGAACTCTAGGCTTACTCGCTGCCAATCTTAACAATAACAAGAAGAAGAAGAAGAAGAATATAACCGGCAAATTTTGGGGTTTCAAAGTTATATAACTTAGGGCCCTTTATTCGGAATGAAATGCAAATTTGTATGCTGTGTCTTAAGGGTATGCTCAAGATCTTTTCAAAAAATCATAGTTCTTGGGGATCAGGGAACTGAGATACAAGTAGTCGAAAAGTCAGAGATGCTATGTCGACTTAATATACACTTGTACCGTTTCGCCATTGACTTTCCTACTTTGTAAATTTCAATTGTTTTTCTTAATGTTTGTTTTAGCTTGGCGGAGCGGAATGCTACCGCTTTCCTTCATACGGAAAATGTTGGCAAATTTTAAGAAAAGGTTGCTTTTATGTAAATACAATCAGAAAAATTGTGCAAAAACACTGAAACAACTTGGACTTCTTGACGGAATTTGAAATTTGGAACTGAAGTAGCTCGGACGCTCCTCGCTAAGATGTTTACTTATTCGTTTTCGATACCTATCAACTCATCGGTGAAATGGTAACAAAATAATAAATAATTACAAGATAAAAAAAAAAAAAAAAAAAAAAAAAAAAAAAAAAAACTTTTGTATAGAATAATTATTAATTTTCTGTTGAATCTTATAGCTATGGAACTATATTAGCACTTTATCAATGTTTAGAAAATTTTTAAAGTGACAATGTCGTCAACTTTTGTGAGACGCATAATTTAATTTTTTACAATTTTTTAATTTTCACGTTTATTTAAATATGTTTATTTTTATGTCAAAAGAAAATGATCTCGTATTTATTTATTTATTATTATTGTTTTTTTAGAACAATTAAATTATAGCTAATATTTATTTTCATATTTTAATAAATTAAAAGAAAACTTTGCAACGTAATATTTTTAAACCTAATGACAGGATGTATATAGTATCCCCACAAAACATGGACGGTTTTTAGAAATCTTTTAAAAAATTATAACATCTATGTAGTACCTTTTAAAAAAAATTTATTAGTTTTTACTAAAAAAAAAAAATGGCCGACTTTCATTACCAACGTAGTTAAATCTAGACCAATCAAAAATAGGAGTGGTCCACCCGGATGTGTTCCACCGACAAACCCTTTGCTTTATTTATATAGATAACAATATTTAAAACATTTAATAAAATAATACATTGACATTTCATTAACAATCTCCTCTTAGCTTTAAAAGCCATATAATTAATAATTAATCTCATTATTTTTTAAGTCATATCAAATTAAATACAATAATTTTGTTTATGGTTTTTATAAATGAAAATTAAAGCCGTTTGTGTAGATAAAAGCTTTTCCTATAATTAATGCTACCACAAAAATAAAATAAAGAATTATGCAAAATATTAAAACACATAAGACAAAATTTATCATTTGTGGCATCATCGCGAAAAATTATTTATATTTCATCATTAAAAAGATTTAATAAATTTAAAAAAAAAAGAGAAAAAAGAAAGAAAGAAAGAGAGAGAGAGATAGAGAAATATTGGTCGACAAAGTAGTTATTTTAACGTGTAGCAGAAACAGCGTTTTTTATTCTTTAAAAATGTAATAATTGGAATTCATCTTTCTTTCTGTAATTTCATTATTTATCATTTGGGTTTTTCTCGAAACGATTAATGTCATGTAGTTTAAAAATTGTTTTTTATTATTCTTTTAACTCGTGTCTGGCATTTGTATTGTTGGATTGGATACGAATGTTTTTTTTTTTTTTTTTTTTTTTTTCTTGTTCGATTACAAAAATGAAACAATGAAATTATTTCCTTTTTTTTTTTTTTAATTGTTATTTTTTTTTTTCATATGTAATTTTATATATAATTCATTTTAATTTCTCTTAACTTTAATTTCATTTCAAAAAAATAATAGTTTGATTAATAAAATAACTATTCCAATTAATTAATCCAAATAAATATTTAACTAAATATTTAATGCAATTTTCTAGTCTGGTGTTCAATACTGCCAAGAAAATAATCATTGAAGTTATTTGTGAAAGACTTCGTTAAATAAAATCCAAAGCAATTCAGGTATATATTTAATTAAAAAAGACTGTTGTTTCCAGAATTATCTATTTCAAAATAAGCCAGAGTATTTTATGAAATTATACAAAATCAGTCAGCAGACAGCATTTTACTGTGTTATTTACTGTTATTAACTGTGTTAATTACTATGAAGTTCTGTTTTATCAAATTGTTTTTAAAATACACATATTAAGTTAAAAAAACATTGCTGTAAAAACTCAGCAGCTCCTTGAAAAATTCCTTATATTTTATTACTGCCAAACAATGTACCATACTAATTTTCTCCATCACAATAATTAACTGGAAACTTACCTGACAGCATTTGGCAACTTAATAACGCTTGTTTATTAGCACCAGTAAAATATAAAAAAAATATTAAATACTTTTATGTCAGGGTACATTTCAATAACTTAAACTGTTATTGATTGCATTTAATTAACTGAAATTTCCGAAGCAGGGCATTAAAATGTTTTCAGACTATTAATTGTGCCTATAATCTGGCAGAGCCATCAAGCCAGGCGTGATACGCTGACTATTTATTAGGAAAAATACGTCAAAATGAATGTTAAATTAGTTGGGTAGTAATATATTAACTGACTCATGTCATTGTTTTTTCTTTTATTTTGTGGGCTTAAAAATATGTTTTTAGGTTTTAAAGTACAAAAATAAATTTCTGTTATTGAAAATTAAATTTGTTGAAAACCAGACGTACGATAAATTGTTAAATAAGGGGGGGGAGGCGAAGAAATTTTATTTTATTAATACGCATATTTTTTTTTTTTTTTTTTTTTTTTATTGATTGATTTTTTTATTGATCTTTAAATATACTTTTGTTAGTTACAACTTCTTTTGCCACCTTTGTTCCATGTAGTACTTATTCTATAAAATGACCAAGTGGTATATGTGTGATAGTGTGCTATATATGTGATAGGGTGATGGTGTTGCTCTTAAAGATTTTATAGAATTGCATTTAATGCTTTGAAATAGTGATGCAGTGGTAGGTAAAAATTAAACTTATTAAGGTAATCCATAAAATGAAGCGTGTTTTAAAAATTGGTAAAATGACGATAATCGTCAAATTGACAATGCCGAACAGATAATTTAAAGGAGAAAATATCATACGATTTTCGTGAACTTAATCCCAATTTGCATACTCTTTTACAACGGTAGACTTTAATGTAAGATATCCAAATCATTTAAGTGTTAAAAGTTATTTTTTAATCTAATTTTGATTATATATATTGTCTACGCACCCTGAAATTTAGCATAGATATAAAAATAAATAAATAAATAAAATTACAATATTTTTTACCTTTCAAAGAATAATCTTAAAAATTCAAAAAGAAGATATGTATAATAATAAAGGAGATATATGTATATTAAATTATAATATAAATAAATAAAAATATCATTAAAAAATGCAAGTGTAAATTTTCGTTTTTACAATGCACCGTAATGTATTCGAATTTCTATGTGCATCATAGTAAATTTAATATCAATTAAATGTTTAATAAAGTAATTCGTATAATTTACTAATTCTTCTAACGGTTAGAAAATAATTATTATAACTATCAGAGTTACTTGTTGATATTTTATAGTATGATTATAAGAAAATTTTAAGTGAGTCTATATGAAATTCTAAAAATATATCAGTTGAAGTTTACTCTTATTTTTGTATCTCGGTAAAATAATTATAAATTATAAAAATCCATACAAATTGTGCGATTGTAACCTATAACATGCCTATTAGATTTGCACTCATTCAAACACAGAGTTTAAACGAAAATATATTTCCTTGAATAAGTTGAGACAAATTTGTTACACACTAGAAGATTAAACAAACTTAAGTCAGTAAATATATGAAAAAAAAAATAGCAAACATTATAATAAAATAATAGTGTAGTCTATTGCAGGTTCGTTTTTTTACAATGAACAGCAACGCATTGTACATTCTTGTAAATTTAGTACAAATGGTTAGCATATAATCTTCAGTAATTATCTCGCTGTAGTAATACTTTAATCTATTAATTTCCATCAAATAAATAAATAAAAAAAACTAATATAATTCAGGCAACTTAGTCCTATTGGACATAATTTGTATAGTTTTATTTCATGTTTCTCTGTAAAATTTTCCCTGGCATAATATTCATTTACTATCTGATGGTGTAATTTTAATCTATTTTTAATAATAATAATAATTATTATTATTATTGATATTATTATTATTATTATTATTATTATTATTATTATTATTATTATTATTAACAAACTCTCATGACGTCTAGGGATTAATAACTTAAAATAGGATTAAAGCATTTTGGTAATAGTTTTCCTTTTAAGTTTACTCTTATTTTAAAACTTATTTATATGGACTCTGAGTATGAATTATCTTTGCATCCCTGTAAAATAATTGTAAATTATAACATTCCATACAAACTGTGTGACTGTAACATTTAACATTGAATTTAAACTCATTCAAATGTAGAGTTTATGCGCAAATATCTGTCCTTGAATTAATTGAGAAATATTTTGCATACGTTATTTAATTTAAAATGGCTGAAAACATGATATACTTGTATACTAAAATTCCATAATCAAATATTTTAGGCTACAATACTAGACCACTTATATTTTACATTTAAGCAAAATGAATACGTGAATGTGAATTTGTAATGATATAATCATATTATATATACAAATTGATAAAATTATACCTGAAAATAATGAAAATCTTTTTTTTTCTTTTTTATTTATTTAATCCTTGTTTTTTAGATTTTTTTTTTTTTTTTTTTACTGAGTTTGTACTATCGTCATCGCTCTAATGTATATGAAAAACACAGAAACATAATCACACACTTAGTTCATATTTTATAATAAATTTCTTATATAGTGTATATTCATAATGTCAAAAAGAAAAAACGGTTATATCAATAAGTAGTTATAAACTTTAATATTAAGAATTATATGATTGTCTTCGTTATACTCTAGGTCTAGCATATATATAAATAAAGTTATTCGAAATTCAAAGGGAAACAATGACATATACTTTCTGGAAGAAAATGAAAGTATCAAATAATTGGAAACTTTAAAGAAAAGATAAGAAGAGAAAAAAGAACATAAAATTTATGTGACATGAATTTGGATAGTTGCCAAAGAAGTTAAGAACGTTTTCATGAAGAATCATGATCCAAATTGTCTCTTAATTGGTGTTAAATTTCATTATTTTAAAGAAAAGATGAGTTTAAATATATGTTTACTCTTGTTTGATATTCTTTAAACACTCATTTTTAGAGTAAAGAAAGTAAATTTAGGAGAAATATGCATTTTATTTTTTAAATTATCCAGCAAAAGATAATTTTGTTATATATATATATATATATATATATATATATATGGTACTTTAATATATCTTTTATACAGTGAATAGTAAAGTAATTTACGTGATATTTGTTTCGATAGATAGATAATTAGATATTGATACATAAGATACATAATGTAAAAAAGCATGGTACTTCAATATATATTTTACGGTGGAAATAAAAATTTAATTTATGTAATATTTTTTAATATTTAGATTTTTAATAAAAACTAGTTGGCATAGGTGGACTCTGCTCAGTTCCCCATCATATTTATGTTCTCAGAAATTTCTAGTGCGAGACATATTATAATCATGTTAAAAGAAATGAATTTGACCAAAGTTTGATACAGTGACAGAATGAAATCCCCGCCTAATAGGCTATCCACCGTTCACTTCGATATAATTATCTTATTCTAATCTATTAATTTATTTTATCGGGGTCAATTCCGTCGTTTAGTTTTCATGCTGCTTTTTCTAATGCAATAATCCTCAAAATTCATATTTATATGAAAAATTTACAATTTCGCTATGTTGATAAAATCGTAAATTAAGAATAATTTACGAAATTTTCCTATTAGAATATTTGTATTCAATCATGTTCAAACCAATATCATAAACGTAATTTTGGAGTTGTCTAATGTATTTAAGATCCTCAAAATGGAAGTTTATGCTCAATTTTGCGTTATTCCGACATGTTAAGTAAATCGTAAATTCCAAATAACTTACGAATTTTTTAAATTGGAAAAATTATGGTCTATGATATTCATGCCAGTATCCTAAATAATATTTCGAAAGTGGTTTGACATCTTTACGATGAAAATATCCCTCAAGATTGACGTTTATGTGAAATTTTGCTCTATTTTCCCATGTTAAGAAATTCGTAAATTTCCAATAACTTACGAAATCTTTATATTAGATAATTCATAGTCATTAATATTCATGCCAGTGTCCTAAATAGTATTTCAAAATAGTCTGACATCTTTACGATTAAAATATCTCTCAAAATTGACGTTTATGTGAAATTTTGCCCTATACTGCCATGTTAAGAAATTCGTAAATTTCCAATAACTTGCGAAATTTTCAAAGTAGCATATTTATAGTTACTGATGTTCATTCAGGCATCAAAACTGATATTTTAAAACTGGTCTGACATTTTTACAGTAAAACGTTTCTATTTAATGCACGTTTAAGTGAATTTTTGTCCTATTCTCCCATGTTAAGAAAATCGTAAATTTCTCATAACTTACGAAGTTTTTTAATTCGAATGTTGCAAAAGGGTTCTTGTCAGTATCGAAAGTAATATTTAAAACTGATCTGACCTCTCTGCTATCATTTGTTCGTGAGATATCGTGTTAACAGACTAACAAACTAACGGACTAACACACTAACCCACTAACAGACTAACAGACTAACAGACACCCTACAGACAGACACCATAGAAATTTTGTCATTTTCGGATTCCTCACACCTGAAAACGTGTAGAAAAGTCAAAAAACCGAGGTCGAAAATTTTCACGAATACCTAAGTTCCCCATACCTATAGTATGATGGGGAACTAATACCTATTTATTTATTTGTTTATTAAGTCTGCATGATGAAAAAGAAACTATTGTTAGGAATTATCAATGAGAAATTACTCTCTAAAACTGGTAATGGAAAATTCTATCAAATTGAGCCAATTTTCACTCAATCGCATGTCGAAAGGCAACTACTCACGTTGAGAGAAATCCTCTCAAATCATTGAGCTGCTACGAGCGGCTCAGCTTTCAGCCACTTGAAACAATTTATTTTTGAAAGAAATCAGACCAAATTTGAGTTGAAGCTATTCGATGATGGAAAAAATATCATATTCCCTCCGCCGGTATCGAACTCGGGTCCCCTTCCGTGGCAGATGAACATGCGACCACAACGCTACTGTTTATGCTAAAAGTGGTTATATAGCCGTTCTTAATCATTCTCAAACGGAGAAAATATTATTTATAAACTTTTACTTGTTTAATACATGACATAAAGCTATGAGAAAATCAATAAACTTCCTTAAAATAACACTTTTGTTTTAAAATTGAGAACAAATTCTTTAAAACAGAACCTATATGACAAGCAGAAAATTTAGAAGCTTGCAAATTAATTCTATATAATTTAACAAGTTTAGGAAAATAAATTCTTCTGCGCAACGTTGTAGAATTACTGGAATAACTATGAATCGAAAAAAGTGTATGTACTATGTTTTGTTTATTCATATTATTACCGACGTTGAGTTTATATATAATTAAAATATTCTAACACATTTTTTTAAACATTTAACATGAATTTTAATAAGTTAGTTTCAATGAATATAATAAAAATATTTAATAAATTTAGACCTAAATAAATTTCTACATTATACAAATACATTGTTCCTTTTTCTTTATATTTCACATATTTCTTTTGTCAGTTGTATATAAAGCATTTGTTTATATTATTTGTTTATATTTGTTTTTTATTTAATAACAATAATAATAATTTGATATTTTACTTTTCCAATCATCAAAAGTCCTCATCATATTTTTTAAACAATATATAAATTAATGAATTATATATATATATCTAAAAAATACTTTTTATGTGCCATTTAAAATATGATCGAGAGAAGGCACCATCATTACACATTTCTGTTGCATCAGATGAAACATGATAAAAATTCAATAAGAACTGAGCTGGTATTTGAACGATCATTTTGACTGAAGAGATTGGAAAAGACTGATTTTACTCAAATTTAATTTTTCCTAAAAATTCTTCTAAAATTATATATAAAACTATCCGTTCATTTTTGAGTAAGCAGTTCCGGTCAGATATTTTAAGCGAGTAAAAAATTATCAAAGTTTTCTAAATTTATAAAGTGAAATTAGTTTTTAGAGTAACACAGGAAATCTATCAGACAGGAAATGGTTTGAAGAAAAATGGAAATATAATGAGGTTGAGGTACATTATTTTTAAACAAGATGGTGAGGAAAATAGATTAATATAGAATACCAGTACAATTTGAATTTCCCATAATAAACTGAGGTGTTTTGATCATTGTGGATTTAACTATTTCAAACTTTCAAGTTCTGTGAATGTGTTTTGATGGTATTATGTTACAAAAAATAGATTTTACATACAAACATTTTAGTTAAGGAAAAAAAATGTTTTCGAGTAATATGGATGAAGTAAGTAATACTAAATAGCCATAAAGGGATATATGTAATACCCATTTTATTAAAGATTAATATGGAATAGCATAGTATTTTTACAGAACACTGAAGAATTGCAATAGAAACATTTTGTTTTGAAATTATTATTGAAAATACACAGTACTGAAAAAATTTTCAATATTCAAGTTTTACAAAAATTTTAAACAATATGGAATAGTTGGTATTCAATAGTACTCGAATCGCCATCTTGGAGAATGAATCAACCTCAACGACCAGTTGGTAGATATAAATTCATGATGATCAGTCTACTAACAAATTCTACCTATCTACTGGAAATTAAATTCACTCATTTTACTGCTTCGTAAATAGATTACTGATTTCTTACCCATGAGTATCTAGTCTGAATCTTGATAAACAAAAACTATATGACACAAAAATTGCCTTTCTCACTTATACAATGTGAACCTTTGTTCCTATTTGAGGCCCAGTGGAGACGTTTAACGTGCTTCCGAGAGGCTACATCACAGTACAGGAAAGATATAAATATATTCCATTTTATTCGATAATTCTATATTTCTCATCGTTCCACTAAGAATAAATTGCTATTCTCAAGAAAAAAAAAGTATTAGAGGGTGATTGAAATGAAGACTTTTAAAGTGCATAAAGTAATATACAGAGAGAAAAAGCCAAGAAAAATATAATTAGTAAAATATTTTAATAGAAAATTATTAATTATTATCTTTTTAAGAAAATTAAGAAGTTGTATATTTTAAGATAGTCTATTAAACATTTGTAAAATATTTATTTATTTATTTTGTAACAAATAAAGAAAACTCTAATGGCAGTAAAAATAATTACCCGACATATGTATTCTAATGTTTCCTTTTATTAAAAAAAAAAAAAAAAAAAAAAAAATGTACTGGTTTTATTTCTTTCAGAAAAATATTTACTTGTTCTCAACTTCTTTCTTTTGAATTTCATTTTTATAATTTTATCTCCATTGTCTATAAAAATATAACTAAAAGAAGGCGCAACAACCTTATCAAGATTTATAGCAGTTTCAATATTTTCAAAGAGTTCTTATGTATTATGTATAAGTTTTCACAGGAATTAAACAAATGTGTATTGATATTTTTATTTGTCGTTACCCTTCTAGAAAATAAAAAACTATTTTGTATTTTTAAATAAAAGGTTTAGCGATCGTTAAAAAAGAACTGAGAAGCTTTAAAAGGAGAAAATGTTTACTTTTTAATAAATCTTATTTTAAACATTAATATTTTTTCTTTAATTAAACTATATTTATGGATATAAATGAGCCATATTTTAAAATATGAAATACAAAAGCTTTTTAACATGTTTAGATGGTTGCTATGTGTTATTCAATGTATGTGTATATAATCATTCTATTAGGATAAGAACGATGCTATCACAAAAGTCGTCAGAAGAAAACAAACACAGCGTAAAATTTTCTGCCAATAACTTATAAGTCTACGGCAGCAACAGTGATGTCAGCTGTCACAAATTAGCGATGAAGATACATTTTTATTTAGTTCGTACTAGTGTTTAGGTGTTAAGAAATGAATCAGCAAGTAAAGATGCACCATTTTGCTGTAATTTACGACTGATGACTGCAAGTGTTACCACTATAACTAATTTTTTTACAGAATATTATTTCAAGCATTTCAAGCATTATTTTTTTCAGTTGAGATAATTTGAAATGCCCATGTTACTGACGAGCACATTCACGTGTTAGTAAATTATGAAGCGGAACTTCGAGTAAGAGTCATCAATCAACGAGGTTGATTTCGGATATCTTCGATAGACACATGATTTATGTCTACAGACAAAATTTAAAAGCATAAAGAAAAATATTATTATTATCAACATGGTTTTTGCATTTCACTTCAATTGTTTACAATGCAACCAACAGTTGGTCTTCCTACTTGAAGGATCTTATTTTGATGTTTTTTTTTTTTTTTTTTTTTTTTTTTTTTAATGATTTTTTGTCAAGGAGAGAGTGTATACAATAAAACCAAGCGAGATCGATAACCTTATTGAGGTTATGGCAACAGAATAAAGTTCATAACCGTACATGTGCTCGAATCTACGGTTACCAATTGAGACGTTCTTCCTATTACGCATTCACTAATTAGGGATCACATTTTGAAGACTTTGAATACGTGATATTGCAAATTCCACGTAATGCAATTCCACACAATACTTTTTTTTTCTTTCAATTATCGCATTATCTATAATAATTTAGAAACAGTACAGTTTTTTTTTTCTTTTACTCTATATGTACTAGTATATCATACTACTATTTATAGCGTCTGTTTATACAATAATTTACTAAATTTTATCCCAATTATCAGAATCAGAATTAATTTTTATTCACCAAATGTGATACATTAATAATTACAGGTGCATAGACAAATCATAGCTAATGAATGGGCCATTAGTAAAGATATAATGTACATCTGACAAGCCCATGGCTCCTTTTATTTATAAAGGCCGCCGATTTGGCTTAATATATAAGAAACAATATATATATATATATGATGATGATGAATAACAAACAGTAATACAACCAAAAAACAATAAAGAAATACAATTTGAATAACATAAGATTATATAAATATATATAGATATATAAACTGTTTTATCAAGTTAAAAAATAAATTTTCTATGAGCCAAAAAACAAATATTTAAAACCATAATATTTACTCAGAAAAGTATTGTATTACAGGGAAGGAGAACGGTCAAAGAAAAATCGCACAAATTTAAAGCCATGATATTTACATAAAAGAGTATTGTACACTCCTGCTTAAAAGTTTAGCTAGATTTGCAAACGACTAGTTTTTCTCAGTTTGAAAATGTATCTCTAAATGAAATGTTTTCAAACATTGGGTATTTTAAAGAACCGCGCTTTCCTCGTGTTTTTCAGTGAAGATCGTTTTAAGACAAAGTTTAGGGAGCCGGTAACAAATTGAGCAAAATCAATAATATTTGTGCTCACCCTGTATCATTAAATGAACAAAATTATCCGTAATTTCAGTATATGTTAATATACTCCCACTACACGTTATAGATGGATTTGTGTGATGGTAGCATGTTAGATAATGAAGATATAAGCATTTATTTTAAATCTTCAAAAAAAAAAAAAAAAAAAAAAAAAAAAAAATCAACATTTCCCATAAAACGTTGATCTTCCTGCATCGCGTCCTGGGATATCCTGAACCTCCTGGATTCTTCCTGGAGGAAGAACGGACATGTTTGGGAAATCTGAGGGAAAATCGAATTTGATATTACTAGGAATGATTTGACAGAGGTAGTTCTCAGGAACTACGACGGAGCTACGAAATGACGATGGTCCTACGGAGTCCGCTACAGCGGATATTTTGCATTCTACGGAATATGCTAGGAGGAGTATGGTTAATCCGGATCTTACCGTGAGAGTTCCTACGGAAGAATATTTGCTATATGGGTTTTTAATTTATAATATACAGAGTTTTAAACGAAAATTATTCCTACTTTCATATAAATTGTAAAAGCACGTATGAAACAATATACTGCAATCTGAATACAAATCTATTAAATATCTCATGGAATATGAGCATTTTTATGGAAAACCTTTTCACTGCTCATGCGCGAAAAATAGAAAATATTTTATTACACAGGTTGAAAGTTAGATATATTGGTCAACTTTTGTGAAATTAGAATATAGTAAAAATTAAGCACATTGTCGGCAAAAGAACAAGCTGGATTTTAGGATTTTTTCCAGAGTTGAAATTTTATAAGGGGTTTTTTACATGCCGCGAAATTAGTTTAAAGATCCAATTTTTTAAACCTCTTTGAAAAAGTTCTTTTTCTATGCGAAAAATCCCTTATGATTTCACAAATCTTAGTAAATAAACAAAATTATGTTAGATTTACAAGCTTATAATTTTTTTTTTTTCATAAAAAAGTACTTTTAGAGCGTAGTTAAAATAATTGGATCTTCAAATTAACTACGCGGCATGTCAAAAATCCCATATGAAATCTCAAGTCTTGAAATATATCTAAAATCTAGCTAGTTCTTTTGACGACAATTTTCTTACTTTTTACTCTGTTTAAATGACCTTTTGATAAAAGTTGACCAATATATCTAGCTTTTAACCTATGTAATAAAAAGTTTTATATTTTTCGCGCATGCGCAGTGTAAATGTTTTTCATTAAAAAAATTTTTCATAGAAAATAAAAATGTTTTTCATAAATATTTTTCATATTTCATGAGGTTTTTAAGATATTTGTATTCCGACTGCAGTATATTGTTTCAAAAGTGTTTTTTAAATTTATATCAACGTGAGAATAATTTTTGTTTAAACCTCCATATATTATAAACACTAAACTTTTTTTTTTTTTTTTTTTTTTTTTTTTTTTTTTTTTTACGTTTTAAGGTAAATGCTTATATGTCTTTTATTTAATATGCTATCGTCACGCAGATTTATCTACGAATTTTACTAGGTCTATATTAATATATCTTAAAGCTACAGATCCTTTTTTCTATATAAAAAAAAAACTGATCGCTTGCAAATCTTGCTAAACTTTTGAACGGGAATGTATTAGAAGAGTATTGTATCAACTACTAAAGGAGAAGAAGTTAGTTGTTCAAATAATCTGTTTTAATATGATTAGTTAAATATTTTTTAAATACAAATTTGAAGTTTATTTTTTGTAATTTTTCTGGTAAACTATTCCAAAGTCTTAGAATCCATATTCATTAGCATCCAAACCACTAAACATAACGTAAGTTTCTGCAAATGCTGGAACTGTATTTGTTTTATATCTTGTATCGTGGGAGTATGTTGGCATATTCACATCTATAATTTCTACTAATTTATTTAATTTTATTCTTTCAAACATTAAGATACATGTTTAAAAATAAATAATTTCTTGCATATTCATAAAAGATTTATACTGCTTGGGTGAATTTGAATTTTTATTTTAAACGTTTTTATTAAAATTTCGGGACGATAGTAGTGATATAATGGGGATTCTGCACCAAGAGTTGCTGAGGTGGGATGTGCTGATATGCTAACGCACACATCGAACACAACATTCCCAATCACTACTACCTTTTCGATAGCTATAAGCTTGAAAATAGCCATCTATAGTATATAGCATAACAATTTTAGGTATTGCATCATATTTTTAGTGTTTAAAAATAATTTTTAAAAACTTATAATCAATTATAAAGTATGTAATATTTAAATTGAATCATAAAATTACTTTTCCGAATTGTAATATATTTTCCCTGCTAAAATTTTTACAAAAAAATTTCCCTTCTTGTTCTTTCTAGCCCAGTCGGTAGAGCACCGGCCTAGTAATTGGAAGATTGCGGGTTCGGTACCCGAGCCGGTCATGTACACTAATGGTGGCTAGTGCACGTAAAATGGCTGGTGCACGTGTCCTCCATGTTCACATAAAAAATTATACCTCTGGGGATCACCGAAGCGGGAAACATCCCTTGCATGGAGGATCAAAACTGTGATGGCATGTCTCCGGACCAATACTTAAAAATATTGCGAAAATGTTGAAATACATTAAGATTTAATACTATAAACTTAGTTATATTTGATGGAATTGTATTATATACTAATTATCGAGATGTCAACTTACTGGATGGATATTTAGAAAATACTTGTAAAATTGCTTAAGATTTCATACTGTAAACTTTGTAATGAAATTATGTGTATCTATAATAGTACTTTTTATGATGTAATGTAACTTATTAGATGAATAATACTTATAAATATTGCAAAAATGTTGAAGTACATTAAGATTTAATACTATAAACTTAGTTATATTTGATGAAATTGTATGTATATACTAATTATCGAGATGTCAGCTTACTAGATGAATATTTAGAAAATACTTGTAAAATTGCTTCAGATTTCATACTGTAAACTTTGTAATAAAATTATGTGTATCTATAATAATTTTATGTTGTAATGTAACTTATTAGATGAACAATACTTATAAATATTGCAAAAATGTTGAGATACATTAAGATTTAATATTATAAACTTAGTTATAGTTGATGAAATTGTATGTATATGCTAATTATTGAGATGTCAACTTACTAGATGGATATTTAGAAAATACTTGTAAAATTGCTTAAGATTTCATACTGTAACCTTTGTAATAAAATTATGTGTATCTATAATACTTTTTATGTAACTTATTAGATGAACAATACTTATGAATATTGCAAAAATGTTGAAATACATTAAGATTTAATACTATAAACTTAGTTATATTTGGTGAATTTACATGTGTATAATACTTATTATGATGTAATGTTAACTTACTAGATGAATAATGCTTGTAAATATTGTTATAATAAAGTTTTTTTTTTTTTTTAATTAACTGTAAACTGTGTCTGTTTTATTTCTAAGTTACTATTTTTAGAATGTGTGTGAATTTTATTGATATAACATAAAAAGAAAAAAAGAAAAAGAAAGAAAAAGATGGTTGGTTGGGTTTTATGTCGCACTAGTGCTGCGTAGAAGGGCAATTGACGACGATCTGGGACACACCGCCTAGAGGTGGTCCGGAGGGTTGGTTGGGTTTTAAGTCGCACTAGTGCTGCGTAGAAGGCCAATTGACGTCGGTCTGGGACACACCGCCTAGAGGTGGTCCGGAGATGGCTCTCCCACTTCGGTGATCCCCAGCGGTATAATTTTTTATGTGAACATGGAGGACATTGCGGTGTTGCTTTTTGTCGTTTGACCCCATGCTGTAACCCCATAATTTAAATTAGAATAAATAATAGCACGATATAAGGTGTTAATGAATTTTAATGGCAGGATATTAAGTAAATTATTAAATACAACTATACCTTTTGAAATATTCTTACATATAAGTTGTACATGATAATTTCAACAGAGATTCTTATGAAAAGTTAATAGGAGAAATTTATTTTATTAGTGTGTTTAATTGTATTACCAAGAAATGTTAAATTATTTTCCAGCACTCTTTTATTCTTATTATCAAAATAAATCAATTTAGTTTTGCTGAAATTAATAAAAGAATTATTGTTTTTAAACTACAATAGTTAAATATCAATGGCAAAATTGAATTAGCCACATTAATTATTTTGCTGGCATTTTTATGTTTGAAAAAAATAGTAGTATCATCAGCATATAATAAGATAGATGCACCATTTGTTAACGAAAACAAATCATTCAAATAAATAAATAAAAATAGAAGATCGTAAGATCGTAAGATAGAACCGCAAGGAAGGAGTTAGAAGTTAAGTTAATCTTTCCTTGTCAGTTCGAACGAAATGCTCTCTTTTTTGTAAATAACTATGAATTAAGATCTAAATAAAACTTTTATGTAGGGTTTTAAATAAAAAATATGTTAAAGAAAAGATATTATAGAAGAAGACATTGTACCTTTTCAAGATTCATGGTACTTTTATACAAATGTATTTCATGGATATCTATCTATCTATCTAGGAATCTATCTTGGGTATTTTCCAAGAAGATTAAACTGCGCATTTTTCTATTGGAAGTGTCTTTTTGTATCGTTATTTTAGTTTTTAGATGCTCATTTTTTTCGCATATTCAACGACGACATACATATATTCACAAAAAAAAAAAAAAATTCTTCTTTCATTCTTTTTCTTTTCTTTCATTTAATGAAAAAAATATGTTTAGAACGATTCTCAAAACAGTATGATTATATAGCTAGATTAATATTCTGTGTTACTATTTTACAAATTAATGAATTTTTCCCTTCTATGAATTTTAGATTAAAATGTAATGATAATAAGATTTTCTTTTCATAAAAAATATTTTTTTTTTTTCACATAAGTATTAGAGAAAGAAGATAATATCTTTTTTTTTTTTTTTTTTTTTTTTTTTTTCACTAAAATTTGAAGTTTTTTTTTTTTTTTCTTTAATGAGAGTTTTACTTATAAGAAATATGTTGTGTACTTTTTCTTAAATAAATTATTAAAATTTCTTTCATTATTTTGAGTAATTTAAAAAATATATATTAGTTCTAACTTATTTTATTTTACTATAATTTATATTATTTTTTTATAATACATTTGACTTTTTGTGACAATGCTGTATATTTTCTTTAAAATTCTACGCGATGTATCTCAAGCTACATATAAATATACCGGGTCTTTCATACGTCTGTGGGCATTTCAAAAATTCATAATAATTGAAGGAATTGGTAAAATTGAACGCGGTTTAGGAAAAAGTTATTCCTGTGAAGTTTTTTTTTTTTTTTTTTTTTTTTTTTTTTCCCAAGGGTGGCGGGGCGTGGGATGTGGGGGTAAAGAAAAATATAATAGTTTAAATTTTTGTTGATACAGGGAACTGTATTTGAGAAAAATACACGTTTCCATGAGAAACTACGTATGTGTATTTGCATGCAAAAATTTTCAGGCATATAAATCCTATTCTATATGTACGCCATCACCACAAATTACTGTTATCAAATGCGTTACAGCACCGCTAAGTGCAGATTCAATCCGCAGTTCTTACCTGGGGAAAACATCTCCACTAATAACACTTTATCCACCAAGGCGCATTGCTATTAAAACTTCATGTATTCGCAAGTAGGAAACAAAAGAAAGAAATAAGCTGTATTAATTGTAAAAGCGTGCAATTTATAGGTTTTTATTTGCATATATTTCGTTACGCATCAGTGCAGTGCCCTTTATCGACGAAATATTTAACTTTTTTTTTTTTTTCTCTTCTAAAGAAAATTCACGGTAATAACTCTTTTGTAAACCGCATTCAATTCTACGAATTCCTTCAATGTTTATGGATTTTTAAAATGCCTATAGATTTATGGGGCAGCCGGTATATATATATGTGCATATATAACGCAAATTTTCAGTACGCGGCACTTATGGAATCAAACTCAGCTAAATGTTAGTTATGATAAATCGCTTGGTGCAGGAATGAGAATGTTCCTTATATATATATATATATATATATATATATTAAAAAGAAAAATCAAACGATTACCATTACAACTTTATTTTTAATTTAAAAACATACAACAAATTATTTTTATAGCTCTAAAAGTTCTATAAAATAAGTAAGCATACAAAAACATATTTCATTTTTTACGATAGAAGAAGGATTCTCAAAACACCTTCTTCATAATTTCCTTAATAAAGAGAAAAAAATAAAAAAAAATACCTCTAAGCAGGTCTAAAATTTTCCAATACACCACATAATTTTCAATGAAAAAAACACTGAAAATTAACATTAGCCAGATCAAACAATTAATATTAAGAATTAATTATCACTAACAAACTCAGTTTTTTAGAAAAAGTTTTATGTATACCATAATGCATTTGAAGAAACCAATCAGTTAAGTTAGACATACCTTATTCTACAGGAATAATATTTTGCGTATCTTAATCATGTATATTAATTTAGTTATGTTGTGCACAGTATTATAAAGTTAAAAATATATATTTAAAAAAAAATGCACATAATAGATCGTATTGCATCAAAATGCATACGTAAAAACCGTTATTAAAACAAATTGAACTATTTATACAATTTTACATAGATAACATCAAACCATATTAGATTTATTTTTTAATTATTGGCTAAGGATTTTCACATACAACATTTATAGCGTGCAAGAGCATATCATACATTGTAAAAAAAGAAAAATTAATAACAGCAAATCCTTTAAATTAAAGATCATACGCATTTGTTTTCCCAAGGGAATTTCCTTACAAACTTACAAATAGCTCCTTTCTTTTCTTTTTTTTTTTTTTTTTTATACTATAATAAAAGACAGCAATTTAAATAGATATTTCTGGCATTTTTGCTGCTATTTCTAAGTCTTTTTTTTTACAGTGTGGTATTCTTTTAAAATCATATTGTTTATTTTTTGCAGTTTCTATTAGAAACCAGAATGTTGATTTCGAGTACATATTTTTTGTTAGAAAATCTGCGAAGTATATATTTTTCAAAGTTAATATCCTAATTTTCAATTTCCATTCAACAACAGTCACATATCATAAAAACTGCATATATATTCACAAAAAGGAGGAAAATTATTTTTATATAAGCCAAAAGTTATAGTCAGATACTAATCATGCTTTAAAGTAGGTAGAAGCTTTAAGTGTTTAACTAAAGAACAAGAGTTCAATATGTAGTTTTTGGATTAGCCGCTCTTGCATCAATTGATTCTGTTTTTAATATAAAATCTCGAATAAAATATATACTCTTCGTTATATTTGTTTTCAATGATCTAATATTTAATAAGAGGAATTTTTGAAGATTTTAAAAAATTAAATTGAATACTTTGCACATATTTATTTTTAACAATTTGCTATCATTTTCGAATTTATATATATATATATATATATATATATATATATATGGGGGCTCGAAATTAATAGTGTACTGTTGGTCCGAGACTACAAAAATATTCTATGAACCAGCAAGATATAAATTCCAGTGGTCCGTCGGACCAGTGAAGCTTTTCAATATTTCTGTTTTTTGCTTTTCTTTGAAATTTTCTGTAAATATGTCATAGAATAGTAAGTGGGTGTAGTATCTAATTAGAATCGTCAGTATCATCTATTATCTGTAATGTTTCATTTAATTTCACTTTAACAATTTTTTTATTAACTTTTAATACTTATTATGATAATTTATGATAAATACATGACATTTAGCTCATTTATTAAAACATAAATTTTTGATTTATATAAGACATCATTTGCATATTTTAATTAATTTACAAAATAATAATAATAATAATAATAATAATAATATCAATCAATCAATAAATAAATAAATAAATATCCTATGTGCCATGTAAATATATTTTAGATGGCAATTATTATAATTTTACAATTGTTTAAGTATTTTTTAAAATATAATAGTATGGATAAATGGATCTGTGAAGTATGTACTGTCTATTAATGTCTTAAAGTTACTGGTCC
This sequence comes from Salticus scenicus, assembly GCA_963930645.1. Taxonomy (NCBI): domain Eukaryota; kingdom Metazoa; phylum Arthropoda; class Arachnida; order Araneae; family Salticidae; genus Salticus; species Salticus scenicus. The sequence goes on from OZ005654.1 coordinate 327,229,534, forward strand.
CGCAGACCAATGACTTACTTTTCTTACCTCTGTTTATGTATAATTTAATCAGTAATTACAAATCTAAAAAAAGAAAGATCATTTATTAAACACTATAATTCATTTTAGAGACATTTAGCACTTGAAGCTAAATTATTTATTTCACGCTTTAAAAATAAATAAATAAATAAATAACACATAGGAAAATTCAGTAAAATAATGTTGCTGTTGTAAGTCTCTAGTTCAATGAAACTCGCTTAAATCTAAATCTATCATATAAAAATATCTTCAACACATTTTACCTTTACCAAGTTAATCGTTAGTTGCGTTGAAAGATAAAAAAGAAAGATCATTTTCTTATTTCAATCTTTAAATTGAAGTTTTATTGTGCTTTATTCTACAATGATAAAAGATGAATTTATCAACCTAGTTGGAATAACTCCAAGATAAAACTGAAGCATCTTTTTCCCTCAAACATCCTATGAGTCATAAAAATTATATTACTTTTCAGTAATATATGTTAAATGTACCTAATTGAGTAGGAAAATACCTATTTTCGATTCTCCAAAACAAGATGAATTTGAATTCTTAGAAAAAATGAAAGAGAATATGGAATGATAATAACATATAATAGTTTATATATAAAAAAAAAAAAAAAAAAAAAAAAAAGTGTTTAGTATCTATAAATGAAATATTTTTTTATTTCCTCTCTTAGGGGAGTAACAATTTAAAATTGATTATTACGAATTATTCTAAACACATAGTAGACTTCACTCTAAATAATAAATCTCTTTTAAAAAATTCATTTTTTATCATAGTGTTGATTAATACCATACATTTAAATTATATTTTATTCTGTTAATTAATCCTTGTTGAAAAATCGATTATTATGGATAATTTTAACAAAATAATAAAAAGTTTTAAATAAAAATTTAAGCCTTATGGTATTTACTAATACTATAAACTATATTTTACCCTATTTAAAAATGAGGATTTAAAATATGGTTATAACCGTTTGTTTTAAACACTTTATGACGACTTACCTAAATTTCCGTATGTTTTAAAAAACAAACTTTCGTTAAACAAAATTCAGTTTAAAATACGTTTCATACCATTCTTAAAAGGTTCTTTTTAACCCTACTTTAGCATTATTTATATTATTATCATCGTCAATTGTAACCTTTATCAATCCCCAGCAAGATGCCTAGGTGATTTCAATCTGCTCTGTTTTTTCGTAATTCTTCTCCATGTCGCTCTTCCAAACTTCTCAATTTCCTCTCTACAACGACACTGAAGTATCCATATTGAAAGAAAATAATCATTTAATAAAGATTTCATTTGCGAAAAATATTTGTGCATAAATATTAAACAGTTCTTAATTATTATTAAGATGCCCTATATAATTCCATCATTGTACATCTACATAATTTATACTAGAACATCAATATCAGAAAAAAAAATAAAAATAAAAATAAACCCGAAAAAGTAAATAATAAAATAAAATAAAAATAAAATAGCAATAAATGGTTTTAAGTAAAATCCAGTTGTTTGAAATTCAAGTCACGTATTGAGCAATACACCCAACGTACTTGTTTTATGTTCACGACAATCTTTGAAAATATGCTTAACGGCGTTCTTTAGAAATGTTCCAGCTGAGTTCGTAGCATTTAAATTCAGTCTATACAAAACTTTGAGGCTTAAAAAAAGAAAGAAAAGAAACTAATAATAATAATAATATTTTTATGCACATATTTGAAAATTAATAGGCCTTTTAAAAGACATTGATTTATTTTAAAAACATAAAACAGAAGAAAAAACTTTCAATAAAGACAAGATTTGTTAGTATAAATTTTAATGGATTTTAAACGTTACCCATTAGTTCAAATAATCTAACTAATGTATTACTTTTTTTTCATATATTTGACATATTTTATTTATTTATTTATTGTTCTTATGCTTACAGTTTATTTTCCTTAGTGTTTACATATTTCTTTAGAATTTATTCAATATAAATTTGATTAATTGTTGATTGATTAATTTTTTCATAATTTATTTTCTTTTATAAGGTGCTTTGAAACATTCAAGAATACCATTTTGTCTTTCCATGTAAAAAATTAAACAACATCTACTTTTAAATGTTTTTGGTTACTTTCGAGAATTTAGTTTCATTTTACTAATCTATAGATAAAACAAAAATATATCTAAATTTTGAAATTAAGTTCACAGCTTATTTATAAAATAATTGAGCAGAAATTTTGAAAAATTGTAAGTAAACAATTAATTTGTTCATTAAACAAAATGATTTATTTACTTTTAAAGATTTAGTATGTAGACACAAAGAAACATTTACGAATATTATACGAAATTATAAACATAATCGAAGTGTAACAAAAAATCTAAACATTTTTCAAACTAATTATATATTTTAATAACGAAATTAATATAGTGAACATAAGTATAATTTTATGTCATTTTCAAAACATTTACTGTTTAATTTCACATTCAGGATTATTGATTTATTAAATAGCTATATCACAAAAATAACTATTATAAAACAGCTTTGCATACCTTTTATATGACTAGTTTTTTAGTTAGAAATTCATTTATATTTAAAATTTAAAGAATAACAGCTTTTCAGATTCAATGTTCAAACCACAGTCAATATTCAAATTAGTATAAAATTTATGCGTAAATAATCTTTCATTAATTATTGATTTAGATTTTTGTTTATTAAAAACAGAAATAATCGAATACAGATTTATTAAGCTTCCACATTATAATTATATATAAGAAAATTCGAATAATACAATTAGTTAAACGATGTCTATGCTTACGTTAATTTTTGTAGTTATGTATAAACTTTATCACAATTAAACTATATTTTTTGTCTTTTTTCATATTTTAGTATGATTTTCCAAATTCAAGTTATTTAACTGACAGTATTTAAACCCCCATATTTAAACGATGCGGTAGTAAAATTATTGCGTAAACGATATTTTAATACTTGTATTAATTTTTTCTTAATTTTACAAAGTATAGAAAAAACTAACGTGTGTTAAATAGCGTTAGAAAAAATACTTGCATAATAAAATATTTTTAAAAAAGCCAATTAATGCCGGTAATTATTTTCTTAATACTTAAAAAATCATTTAACATTTATTACTATTAAGAACCATGAATGTATACTCATTCATTTCCTTTAACAATAAAATTAAGATATAGAAATAGTAAAAGAAAAGAAGTCAGTTTCATTATTCCCATCATGGCACCATTTAAAAGATAGCTACGGATATGATCCAGTTATTAGCAATAACCACTTAAACTGATGGCCTACCATTAACAAGCAATACAAAGTCATTAGTGAAGATATTTAAGGACATATTAAATTCATTTATAAGATCAGAACACAAAAAATGATGAAATTAAATTATTAACCAGATACGTTTTTATTTTATTATATAAGAATGGAGAAGCATATATTGTAAAGTAAAAAATTACAATGATATTAAGAACGTTTTTATTTTTTCACGTAAAAAAGGCGGGGTTTATAAAATATTTTTTTTTAGCTATTTTTTTAATAGGAATTTTAGCATTTTTATTTATGTAAAAAGTTTATGAATATCAATCCATATAATATGTATTACATTAAATGATTTGAAAATTATATTCATTTTTTAATAAACGAAAATATTTAAAGAAAATAAAATATGTTTGCGATTTCAAGTTACATTTAAAATAAAATATTTTTTAGGTACAGCAATAAAATATAATAAATACTTTAATAATTAATGTTAGTAATTTGTAACATTTTATGAATTTTTGGGTCATTTGTACATAATTACAAAGAGAGAAAAAAAAATATGTCACTCACACACTTGATATTTTTTATCTTCAGCTGTATAAAAAACGTATAACATAAAAATTTAATTATACTACTATCGCCCAGTGGTAGAACCTCGTCAAATTGTTTTAGTAAGCTTTTAATAATAAATACAAAAATTCAACATTTTTGTATAAATGACGTTTTTTGTATACTCTATTCTTAAAACAGAAAGAAAGAAATAAAACACTTTTAGCATTTTTATTTACATGATAAGGCACATCCCTATTAACTTCTGCATCTATTTTACTCTCAGCACGACCGATTAATGTTTTTCTTACATGCATTTCAACAATAAAAGACACTTTATTTCGAAAAAAAAAAAAAATCAACAGTTTGAAAAAATTAAAATTATATTCCCATCTCTTGTGTACATTCCGCAGAAAGAAAGCTTTAAGTAATCGTAATTATCATGATAATAGTAACAACTCTACATAGCAACATTTATCAGTTTTGCTGAGTTCAATACCGCATACATACGAAATGTTTACATTTTGTTCAGATCTTCTACGCATGTTTTTTTTTTTTTTTTTTTTTTTTTTTGTAAGAGGTGAGTGATACAATATTTTCTACAACGTCTTTATTTATTATAGACAAAAATATAAAATAAGATAGTGTACATAGCAAGTTTGTAAACTCAAAATTTTTTCTGACTCCTTTTGGGTTATAAACAGAACTTTCCAATTTGGAACATTGCTTTACACAAATATCTTACAAATTTTTACGTATTTTAGATTTTTTTTTTTTTTTTTTTTTTTTTTTTTTTTGTACTATTAAGAGTCAGCAACACAAGTTTTATCTTAAAAATTTTGAGAAAATAAAATTATTTTTCAGTTAACACGTTTGTTGTTCTACAGATATTAGCCATTTGAATTTCAGAAATATTTGGATAGTACCCGAATATTCATAGATTATTTAATCTAAAACCATTCAATACTTACTATTCAATATTTTAAAATGTTTGTACCTGTTGCAAAAATACAATTGGAATGTCGAGCATGTAATTTATTTTGTTGTGATGTGTATAAAATTCTTCAATTTCACTGAAAAATTTACTTTTTAGTTCCCCATCATTCTATAGGTATGGGGAACTTAGGTGATCGTGAAAATTTTCGACCTCGGTTTTTTGACTTTTTTACACGTTTTCAGGTGTGAGGAATCCGAAAATGACAAAATTTGTATGGTGTCTGTCTGTAGGGTGTCTGTTAGTGTGTCAGTGTGTCAGTCCGTTAGTGTGTCAGTGTGTTAGTCCGTTAGTTTGTTAGTCTGTTAACACGATATCTCACGAACAAATGATCGCAGAGAGGTCAGATCAGTTTTAAAATATTACTTTCGATACTGGCAAGAACCCTATTCTTTTGCAACATTCGAATTAAAAAACTTCGTAAGTTATGAGAAATTTACGATTTTCTTAACATGGGAGAATAGGACAAAAATTCACTTAAACGTGCATTAAATGGAAACTTTTTACTGCAAAAATGTCAGACCAGTTTTAAAATATCAGCTTTCATGCCGGAATGAACATTAGTAACTATAAATGTGCTACTTTGAAAATTTCGCAAGTTATTGGAAATTTACGAATTTCTTAACATGGCAGTATAGGGCAAAATTTCACATAAACGTCAATTTTGAGAGATATTTTCATCGTAAAGATGTCAGGCTACTTTTGAAATATTATTTAGAACACTGGCATGAATATTAATGACTATGAATTTTCCAATATAAAAATTTCGTAATTTATTGGAAAATTACGAGTTTCTTAACATGGCAGCATAGAGCCAAATTTCACATAAACGTCAATCTTGAGGGATATTTTCATCGTAAAGATGTCAAACCACTTTCGAAATATTATATAGGATACTGGCATGAATATCAAAGACTATGATTTTTGCAATTTAAAAAATTCGTAATTTATTTGGAATTTACGATTTACTTAACATGTCAGAATAAGGCAAAATTGAGCATAAATTTCCATTTTGAGGATCATAAATACATTAGACAACTTCAAAATTGCATTTATGATATTTGTTTGAACATGATTGAATACAAATATTCTAATAGGAAAATTTCTTATATCATTCGTAATTTACGATTTTATCAACATAGCGAAATTGTAAATTTTTCATATAAATATGAACTTTGAGGATTATTGCATTGGAAATAGTAGCATGAAAACTAAACAATGGAATTGACCCTGATAAAATAAATTAATAGATTAGAATAGGATATATATATCAAAGTTAACGGTGGATAGCCTATTAGGCGGGGATTTCATTCTGTCACTGTATCAAGCTTTGGTCAAATTGATTTCTTTTAACATGATTATAATATGTCTCGCATTAGAAATGTATGAGAACAGAAATATGATGGGGAACTGAGCAGAGTCCACCCCTGCCAACTAGTTTTCCATGAAAAGCATAAGAATTTGTGCTAAATGTTTTAAATATAAAAAAAATTGAAATATGAAATAAATAAAAAGTTACTCATCCAGGATAGACCCACACTAAATATTAGTTACAAGCTACACGTAAGCAAGTGAAAGTTTTTGGACATAATAAATAAATAAATAAATAAATAAAGGGCTTAAATTTTATAAATGAATATTTTAATGATAAACGAGGATTTCAAAAGTCTATTTCTAGACTCTTCTCTTTAAAAGTCAAGGTGTTTGAGAGTAATTCAGTTATAAGTTGAATAAATTTAATGCGTTCGTTTTGTTAAATGCTACATTTTTAATACATTTTTAAATTTATTTATTAATTTACTTATTTATTTTCTAAAACAGATTTTTTTAAATATTTTACATCATATTGACAGGAGATATGGCACTAGATAAATAAACAGAGGAATACTAAACAACGCCTTGAACGCCAAAGGAAATAATATACAAGCGGACGGCTCTTTCGGTAGTATATACAGTAAGCAGAGAAAATATTTTGAAGCACACATCCGCATTTTTCTTTCTTTCTTTTTATTTGTTTATTTATTTATTTTTTATCGCTATTTTTCATCATCAGTTTTCTTTTTCATAAACAACATAAAGACACAACACTCGAAAAATATTTATTTAACAAATACTTTTATGTGCACATCTTTTAAATACGTATTATTGCTAACACATTAATTATTTTGCTGCCGACTCTAAATCTGATTATGATAGTAATGTGCATTGTTTATAACAATGTATATTGTTACAAAAATCAGTAATATAAAATGTGAATTTGAAAAGATTTGATTCCAAAACATTTTCTAATAGCATCGAGATAAATATTTAAATTAATCATATAAAGTATATCATTTTAATAAAGCTTTGGGGAAAAAAATACTAACTAATATAAAAGAAGGAGGTACTATGTAAAGATACATAAAGATTTGACTAGAACATTACCCAAAGTTTACAGAACGAAAATAATATAATGTTTAAGTAATTTTATATTTCAAAATATACTTTATACTAATCAAAATATTAAATGTACAACATTTTTTCAAATTCATTTAAGTTTGATTAAAGATTCTGACTTTATCAAAATAGATTATTTTTTAATTAGAGAAATAAATTATATAAAAATCTTTAATATAATAGTTCTAAATAAAATAACGTATCTCTCTCTCTCTCTCTAGTTTATATTCAGTAATACAACTCGGTTATGTGACATGTACTTCCACAAGTTAAAAATCTTCGATGTTAAAATGCCGCCTATCAAGAAGATTCCGAAGAAGACTTGAGCTATAATATAAGAATCGCAATAAAAACTCCAGGAACGATAAACTGTAGGCCGTGATGAAGAAAAGCTATTAATTTTGCAGCAAACATCTTTATTAGGCAGCATGGAAATCAAACAAGTTCTTTTAATAAAAAGTATTTTAAAAAGTCTATTATTAAGTCTAACAGACATACAGAGGGTTAGATGAGAGAGAGAGAGAGGGCTTCGCGATTACGTGTTTTTACACCAAGATTTTAGAGCGAATTCTTGAAGTTGATTCTATTGCAACTCAGATCAGACTGTTGAATTACGCCAAGAATTTTGAAAAAGTGCCAAATTTATAGCCAAAGATATTCCTTTGTTTGTAGAATAATTTAATGTAAATATTTTGAACTTAGTACGACCGTTAAAGAACTAACGCCAATCCTCAATGCCAAACTTTATCGCCAGAAGGCCGTTATTTAAGGGAGACACTCAGACTAGGATTTATTGCACATCCCGTGATAAAAAAAAATAAATTACTCTTTAATGATATTAGAACGGAAATGTATTGCTTAATTTAGCTTCGAATAAATAAACATACGCAATTTAAAAGAATGAAAATGTAATTATGTATCCAACGGCTTATGACTGGAAATAATGTTATTTTTATATTTTATTTATTAAATGATTTAGAAGAGCTTATAAATGTCATTTAAAAGGAATATGTTTTTTTTCTCAGACGATTTATTAATAGCATAAGGGATAAAGTATTATTAGAATTAAGATATTTATTATAGACAAAAGCGAATAAATAAAAGTAATTTAGAATTTCGTTATCTATTTTTATTAGCCATTTAATTTATTGAAAATATAATAATTACCCATTGTCTTTATATTAAGTTATAATTAAAACTCATATATGTGAAGGAACGCCTTCACACCGCCTTTTATTTTTTATTTATTTACTTATTTACTTGTTTACTTGTTAAATTTTGTTTAATATTTCCCAAACATGTTTTACGTTATTTTATTTTTAAAAACATTTATTAGTTTTAGAGGGTACTTTCGAAAGAACTGCAAATGAACTTGGATGAATTCCAAACTTTCAGTGCATGATTTTTACTTTTAATCTTTTAAAATTCTAAATATTCTCTCTGTCTTTTTCTGGAACAAAGACCATTAAGGAAATTTCAATTTGGTTGAATTATTTTGAGCTGAATGTCAAGGATTTCTCATTCCTGTTGCGTATTCAAATTTCAATTAAATAGAAATTTCGAAATATTATATTATATTTAATTTTTAATGGGAAAAATTTACTTTTAATTATTAAATATAAACAGTTTAAAGTAAAATGGAACAATTTATATTGTTCTTCATGCTACTTTAATTACATAACATAATATTTCATTGTTGCAAGCTAATGATTTTACATTCTTCTTTTAGTTTAACTTCCCATTAATAGCAACGTATACATGGATACGCCGATTGTTACCATACTTCGTACATGAAAGTTAAAAATAAATGTTTCAGTATCTACTAAATCACTTTTTGCATGGAAAAACCACAAATTTAATCCTTTAATCACCTTTGAAAAAAAGAAAATTTGGAATGCTTTCTTTAATTTACAGATTTTGTAATATACTGAAACAACTTTATTTCAACTTCAGATAGAAAAAAAAATTATTATTATTATTTAACTTAAGATGATAAAATTTATGGCTTTTGTTTATGACTGTTATACTTAAAAATAAAGTAAAAATTAATAATTGCATAATTTTTTATCGTAGATGAATGGAATGTAATATGGAATAGTCGGGTAAGTTAGAATATTTTTATACTGTATGTGTATGTGAAAGGTGCTGCAACCTAGAGAAAGCATGTCAAACTTCTTTACTAGGCCTCATATATGAACAGTAAGCTAACCCAATATCTCTAGCTAACCCAATATCGTAAATAACATAAAAAATCATAAAATCATATTTTTAATGCCATTTACGCAAACACCATTTTCATTTTTTTTTTTTTTTTTTTTTTTTTTTTTCGCGGGAAAAAGTTTAAGTTTTTGTCGATAGAGAACAGAAGACTACTTACAAAAAACTACACACATTCTTGGAATATTATGATTACTTTAATGCAGAAAAAATTTTGCGAAGAAATCATGATTTTACAATTTTCTATTTTTAACATAAATAATAATGTCCAAGAAGGATATATTTAAACATCAAAAAGTGTTGTTAAATAAAAAGGCAATAAAAGCTTTAAAGGTTTATAAAAATGTTTTTTAAAGATATGTAAAATAAGATTCTTTTTGCACAATATTTTTTATTACAATTTTACTATTATTTCCCTTCTTGTTAAATGTTAGATATAAATAAATAAGAGATTTAGATATATATTTATTAGAATTTTAAACAGTTTATCTGAACCATATATAATTTTAATTGAACAAAGTAATTATAATTTATCATTTTCTGGCACATTAAATGTTTAAATACGTTCTTCATACATAAAGTGGGGCTGATATTTTACACCACTTTACAAACTACAGATACAGAAGTCTCTTATTTAAGATGTATAAAGGTAGTTTTACTTTAAAAGCTCCTTATTTGTGCTTCATTAACACTATCTTAAATTGTATTTTAATTAAGATTTCACTGAACAATTAAGATTTCAGAAAACTGCAGGAATTGATAGAAGAAAAGAAAATAAATCCCACAGATAATTATAATTTAGCTCATTGATGATAAAGTTCTTTTAAAATTTAATTAACTGCTTATCTCCAATGATAGAATAACAATCAATAAAATATTAATGAAAAGATTTCTATCTAATGTACTCTAATGAACGTTTTGTAAATTTACTTAAAAAAAAAAAAAAAAAAAAAAAAAAAAAGAATAAGAATATGCGGAAATTAAACATTTGCTTTATTATAGTTAAAATGATTTCAGTTAAATTTAAGTGGCTTTACATACCAAAATTTTTCTAATTTTCCCTTGTTTATTAGAATTTTTGAATTCATTTTGCAATACCTGTTACTTTTAGAAGTTAATTATATATATATATATATATATATATAACCTGTAATACGTTTTAGATTTATTTTAGATTTTAATTATGTTGTACATTTTTTAAAAGGAAAAAATGTTTAAAATGAGGAGAGTACAAGAAGAATCGTACGAATAAAGGGGAGTATATATGAACATTTTACTTAAACTGCAAATGATCTATAGTTAAAGCTATAAAAATTGTAAAAAGAAATATTGCTTATAATGTAAAATTGTAATGTAAGGTAAGAATACTAAATTTATTAATTGAAAATTTGTCTTACAAAATAATCTTTCAAATCTCCCACACGCTCAATTACAAAATAATTATTTCAAGAAATATTTACAACCATACTGTAGTATCTTCTACTTAAATTTTTATTCGTCTCTTGATCAAAAGTCTTTTTACGTAACTAATCAGGACTTGTGTTAATACCAACCCCAGCTTCGTTCACTCTGTCTTTATTAGGTAGTTGCTAGTAACTTGAATCTGTTAAATGTAATTTACTACCCGTCTAATAAAATATTTCTGAAATGAAGTTTTCTCACCTAGGATTTTATATAATAATCAATATCTAAAAAGAGTAAACATACTAAGAAAAACTGTATTAAAAATATGATTATTATTAATATTTTTCAGTATATCGAACAAATATTTATTTTTAAAAATGCACGTTTTTTAACATTATTAAAAATATCTCCTATGTATTATCTGATCTAAATAAGAATATGCTGTAATAAAAATAATTAAATACAGAAAAAAATAGAAATTCCATGAGTGCCATATTTTTTTTTTTTTTTTTCTTGACATAAAGGATAAATAATGATTACTACTTTACTATGGCAGACGACACAAATGACGTGCAATTAAGTAACAATGAAAACACATCTAAATAACAATTACGATTACAGAATTTTATTCTACCGACGTTAATATGAAGTTGAAGACAAAAATGAAATCGGTCATTATGGAAACTATTAAAATTATTTTTTTATTTATCATTTACTATATCTTATGTTCTATAAATAACTTTAAATAAGTATATTTTATTTCCTGTTATTATTTTTTATTTTTTTCGTTTTTAGATAGGCTAGACATATTAATCATATATATTTTACTAATCAACATACAGGAAATTACTGATAAATAGACAGAATCACTTTTTTTTTTTTTTTTTTTTTTTTAAGTTATTTTATAATTATTTAATTGTAACTACATTTGGGGATAATTACTATAAAAATATAGTGGTATGGAAAAATGGGCGCGCACTAAAAATTTTCCGATTTATGATTAGGATGTTAGAAATTATTTTTGCGATAATGTTTTATTAATATACATAATTTTAAAACAAAAAAATAATAACCCTTAAAATTAAGTGCAATATTACAATCGGATGTAAACAATTAAACACTACTTGTTCTTTTCTTCTTTTCCTTGCTATTATTTCTGTAATTTAGACACAGTAGAATAAGATCAACGTTTTGCAAAGTAAAATTGTAAAATTAACATATAATTTTATTCCACATTTAAATAAAAATTATCATTGTTAAAATTATTTTTGTTATTTTAATTTTAAGAAAACGTTAACAAAAATTAGATATACATTATAAATCTAGCTTTATATATACATATATACACATAAACATGGTTAAATATAAAGAAAAAAATACGAAACCCAGTGCTCCTCTGGCAATAGCGCTAATTAAAAAGTTTTTCCTGAAATGAGTGAGATAATGATTATTCGTTGTTTTAAATCTACTGTTTGTAACATGACTTCCGTGCTGTTAATTGGAAGCTTTAAGCGTGAAAGTAAATTAGGAAATGATTTGAACATTCGATTTCCTGCTAATATATCATTTCCAGACTCTTGGTAGAACACGCAATTCGCTATTCCTAATTATTGGAGATAAAATCGAAATGCAGAAATTATTTGAAATTTTAGAATTTTTTTATTTGATAACATTAAAAACTTTCTATTTTGAAATCACATTTAAATAACGTAAAACAATAGGGAAAAGTGGGGATGAATAGGACAGTAGCAAAATTTTTATGTTTTGCACGCACCAGAAACTCGACAATTTTTCTAATATGTGGTAATACTGGGGTCATTCATCAAGTGTAGTTTCATAGTTGTGCTATCTATAGAAGGGCAGAAAAAAATTAAAGTGTCTTTTTCTGCTGCCAAAGTAACTTTTACTGATTCAATTAGGCAGTAGTTAAGAAATTAACTGTTTGCTTAAAGTTAATATAACTCTTATATGGTGAAAAAGCATAATCTTTTATTGTGTTTAAGATATTCAAGAAGAATATTGGCAATTGTTGATTAAGCCTATTTCCTGTTTTATATGATCGTGTGGTTGTTGGGATGAATGGGACAGTTTGAATGGGGATGAATGGGACATTTCCCACTATGTCCTAATTTAAAATTATACACAAGAATTGTATTAAAACAAATCTTAAATAGATTTTCAATATTTTTATAACCTATAGCTTAGTAGTTAAAACATGGAATCCTAAAAGTAGCATGGATTTAGTAAAAATATAGATTGAAAATAATTGCTCTGATTTTTGTTTATAAAAATTATGATTAAAAAAATTATAAGTTAGAATATTCAATGCAACTTAAATCAATTATTGTAAATTTTTCTTTACCTTTGTTTTTAAAATCACTTAAATTAAATTCTATTTTGAACTACAATATTTTAAAATTGTAATGACCGTATAGTGGCTTTTATTTTCTCTAGTACAAAACGTTTACCAGTACTCATTAGATAACCCGGAATAATTAATTTAGCATTAAACCCAGTTACATTACAAATCTCGGAATTAATTACAACCTCCCTCGAAGTAAAAAAAATAAATAAATAAATAAATAAACAGTTGGTGAATATACAGAGCAACACAAAATCCCAATCCTGATCCCAAAGAAATTAAAGAAAGTTTTAAAACTTTTAACGTACAAAATATTGCTCCTAAACTCATTACATCTAAAATTATTAGTTAACTAATTAAAAACCTTGTATAATCTGGAATTACTTCACAAGACCAACAATTCATTTCTTGCCTAAAAATCAAAATTTATCTTTCAATTAAATTTCCCAAGCAAATTCACTAAGGAAACAGACTTGACTTTTAATTTTTTGTCTCAAAGCAATTGTATTCCAGATTATACAGTAAGTATATTCACCACACATGCAAAAGGAAATAAAAATAAAACATAAGGAATAACATTCTACAGGTTAATTAACTCCAAATTTTTAATCCTTTTTTTTTTTTTTTTTTTTTTTTTTGTTTGTTAAGCTCTAATGAGTACTATAAAATTAATAACCCATTTTTCGAGGTGAAAAAGAACTTTTCACATAAGAAGAATTTTCCTTTCATTCCTTTTAGTTTTCCAAGCCAAAAATTAAAACTTAAATTATTCGAATAAAATCCCTCATATAGGTAAAATTAACTTTAAATCACACAGTAAAAAGAAAGGAGTATCTATATAAAACATATAAATAAAATTAATTTTTAAAACTGAAAAGGGTTTATTTTAAAAGTAGAATTTTGATTTACACCCATCATATATTTATAATCATTATTTATAATTTAGTCACACTCAAAATACAAAAGTTTCCTTTTTATAACATATAGTTTTTTTTCTTACAACAGATAACTCCTTCTAACAATCACTAAACATTGACGCGGACAAGGCAGTGATATTTTTTCCTTTTCTGTAAAACATATCTCAAGGTTAAAACATAGGAAAAGTATATTAATGTTATTTTTTGCTCAAACTTAATTAGTTATGAAGAAAAAGGGGTAAAGCAAAATGAACAAAAGTACTACTTAATAGGCTGCCAGGAGGAGTCACATTACTTCCAATCGCTAGTCATCACACTTCCTAAGAAGAGAAGCCAAATCGTAGGAAGCCATCTGCTAACATTACTACTTCCTTTTCTCTAGGTTTTCAGCCTCTCGATTATCAGCAGTAAAGAAATAGAGCGAAGAACCTCCTGTTCTAAAAGCCAATTCAAACATCTCGACGAGCACTCACTGAAGGATGCAGCTTATCGTGATTTTTCCTCATTCAACTACGACTTAGCTCAACAACACCTCAGGCCACGTGAGCGATGATGGGGATACCGGCCAGCCTTCGAAGAGAAGTACAAAATCACACGAGCAATCCCAGAGATGAAGACTCAAAAAAAAGGCACAGCGAGACACAAGATAACATCTGCGAAGGTTCTCAAGTCGTCTCTGAGAGAGGTACAAAGCCCCTCTCCCTTAAAACAAAACACAGAACAAAAAAAATTCTTAATACCTCTCGAAAAAGAACACTATTGAACTACGCAATCATTTTGAACAAAACTCAGCCAACCTATGATTCGTTGCCATTCGCCTCAGCTAAAAAGAGAGATTCGGATTCGCTAAAAACTAACCGAAACTATCCCCCCTGGTTACTCCTACTTAAAATTGATACGCCCTCATTTAAAAATATTTCTCAAACCAAAATTATCACGGACCTACAGTCAGCTAGCCCTTCAAACCATCATTTACAACCCCCCAGGTAAACAAATATTTTTTTAATCTCCAAGGGAATTTTCCTATTTCGCTCCTCTCTGCAACCGCTAGACAATTACATCTGAGATAAAAACAGCTGTTTCCCTTTCGGAACAGCCACTCCCCACGCTGACCTGCAGATACGGAAGAAAGACACATTCTTCTCACTTAAAAACCAGAAACACAGATGTTCTTCTCACGGGTAGTAAGGGATGGAAAAGAGAGAGAAAAAATCACCTTTTGTGAAAGAAAGATGCATGGGTTAAAGCCTCCTTTAGTTTGCTTAAAGATCTCAAGAGAATATATACAAAATGACTCTCGACAAAAAATACTTTTCAAGAAGGATTATATTCCTTTTTAGCGTGCAATACACGAGATTACAAGTCGATTTTGAAACCAAAAATGTAGTTAAGCAAACCTATCTTTTCTTTTTCTTTTTTTTTTTTTTCAGAATAGAGCTTTTTAATTATTAATTATTAAAAATGAACATCCAGTTATTATTCATCATAACAACACCCCGTTACCCCAATGAAAAAAAAATTTTGAATTTTTTTTTTTTTTTAAAGCATCCGAAAATCCAAAGCAAAGTGACCAACCATCAAAAAGTCAAACATCGACCCTAAGACAGAAGACAGCTAAGGCCCCAAACCTTCCTCGATCCGCAAACAGACGTCACATCTGCAAATCGAACTTGCCACTCTCAAAGTCATTTTTATTATAAACCAGAAAATAGCTATTGCATGAACCCAGAAAACCTCCCTGAAAAGTATTAACACAGTCTCAAGACCTCCGTAAACTCACACACCCACACAGGCACAACTTTCAACTCCAACCTGAACCAAAACCACATGGCAGAGCATAAGGAAACGTGCACCAACCTAACAGACACTTTTAAACTCAAAAAAAAAAAATCTAGCAATTCACAGATGACATAGCACGGCACAAAAACTTTTAACCACGAAGGCATTCACAATACCGCACCAGTCGGACCACAACTAGATTCTACCAAACCAGCCTTGACATGCACCCTTAACATTTGCCATCTATACATCATTTAAGTATCAGACAGAATTGACACAACTCCCTTGGACAACCTAACTTAACGACAGGGGTGGGCAATGATTAGACATTTTTTTTTCTTAATAAACCACTACCAAAACAGGGATAACATGAACACTCCTGGCGACGCAAATGAAATTTTATAAAAACAATATATATACATAAATACAGTAAATATACATACAAATAAACAAAACCATTACATGATAAATTTTTACAACACAACATTTGAAAACTTTTTTAACAAGTACAAGGCTTCTTTTTTTTTTTTTTCTTCATTTTATACATAAAAATTTATACGACCCATGAGAGCCATATACACCCCTACTAAACCTTTAGGGAGAGAGAAAACTATATTAAAAGCTTCGCGCCTATCTACGGAGAAGAGACAATTTTCTCTACAAGCATCACTCATTAAGGACTGTGATGTAAAAAGAGATTAGAGCGAAATTTTGTTTTTTTTACTTTCTTCGAGGAGTCGTACGATAAGTGGAATTTTTAACTTTAGGATGAACTGATTTATATGAAAACTGATTTATTTGAACTATCCAAAATTTTTTCTGATTTAAAAAATAATGGTTACCCCCCTCGTTTTATTAAAAGAATTTATAAAGAAGAGTTCTATTTTTCATATAAATCAGTTCATCCTAAAGTTAAAAATTCCACTTATCGTACGACTATCCCTTATTATAAAGGTATTTCCGAAAATATCTCTAAATTACTTAGAACAGTTAATATCTCTACTAGCTTTAAACCTCAACTCCGTATTAGTAACTTTCTCTCGAACTTTAAACCCGCTGTCCCCCCTCTTAAACGTCTAGGTATAATCTATAGTATTCCTTGTAAAAATTGTGATTCTACATATATCGGTGAAACTGGCAGAACAGGTGAAATTAGATTAAAGGAACATAAACGATCATATAAAACAGGAGATTTAAAATCAAAACTCGTAATCCATTCTCTCAATAGTGATCATATTCCGGATTTTGAAAACTTTAAAATTTTAGCTTCTAATATAAATATCTATGAATCCCGTATTTTTCTAGAGGGCGCTTTTACCAAAATGCAACATTCTGCCTTGAACGAGGCTAAAGCTATTCCCCCTGAGTATTTAATTTTGTTATGATGTATTATGAATTTTTGTAAATGTTGTTTGTACTTGTATGTTTGACACTGAGGAGGGCTAGTGTTCTAGCCGAAACGTCTGTCTTGTGTTTTTAATGTTTTTAATTAAAATATATTTTTAATGTTTTAAAATTTTTTGTATTTTTATCTCATTTTAAAAGTTACATTGGTTTTAAACTTTAACTTTATATCCCAATCGTCATGGTGATCATTTACAAGGTGAGCAAGGGCGCGGTTCATTGTTGAGTGAAACCGTTCGACCTGCGAATTTGAAGCTGGCTGGAAACTGGACGTGTGTACATGAGTTAAACCTAACTGTTTATAGACCTGAGCGATGGCTTGACTCATATAATTTAAATAAATAAATAAATAAACTAATAATAATTTGATAAAAAATCACATTTTCAATCAGGCTAATTAAATAAATCCTGGTGACTATTAATGCAATACAGAATAGAATGCTGATTTTTCCCGATGAGTCGTAAACAAAAATTTATCTGTATAATTTGTACTCTATTATAATTATTTATCTCTTTATAGTATCTAATTTATTTATTTATTTTTAGATTAGATCTTATTAGATTAAATTACCAAAGCCTAGAGCACTAGGAACTGTGCGAACCAAAGGACTTTTGCCTTTCAACATTACTTTGAGTTAATACATCTGTTTATGTTAATTTCAGTAAATTCATATTGTGTAATAAAATCACACAAACCAATTTAACTTTAAAAATTTATTTACTTCCCATTTTGTTTTCTTTGCTTTGTTAACTCCAGTCCTGTCCCATTCTTCCCCGTAGGTGGGGAGGAATGGGACAATAAACATGCATGTAAAAAAGAATTATTATTAATTAAAAATGATAACTTTTTTCAAGTTAGTATGTTTATATATAACTGATTACTGAAGTGTACTTATGAATAAAATTCTGAATTTCATATGGTGAACGCTATCAGTAAAAACATGAAAAATGTCCCATCCATCCCCACTCTTCCCTATTCATCTGGCAACTCTGAATAAGCTTCTCTTATGTCAGGTGTCATACACTCCGTCCTTTTTTCAGGACAATCTCAGAAATAAGAAACTTTCACTTTTTTACCTCCACTAATTTCATGCAGAACAGAAATACTTTTGGTACATATGTACCAAGGATGGAACACGGGCACAAAACCCATACCGCTATCAACGCTCACTATCATACTAGCATCTAGCCAGCGACGAGCAACTAGCACACTTTCCTGCAGATTCCGCTCATGCGTCATATGCCGGCGCTGAATTCTGTTTATTTTCAAGATTCGCTGTTGTTTCTTTGCCTCACTTCGAGTTCCGTTTATGTTTTCTGCTATGCATGTAGCAAAACGGCCCTTTTCAGGGCCAACACTTTCTTTTTCAACCGTTGACGACCTGATCCGGAGCAATACATTCATTTAGTAATACAATAGATGGTGACAACGCAAGTTGCTATCTGAAAGAAATAGTGTGATCGGTCGTACTAGTAGTGAAAAGTATTTATATGAAGAGACTTAAAAAGAAATTATACTTTAGGATTATGTAATGGAATATTACAATTCAGAGTATAATTTTTAACTAAGTATAATTAATTATAGAATTTATATTAATATTTTAAATAATTTTACAAGTTTTATAGCTTTTATCAAACTAAACTTGCTGCAAAATTTTTATCGTACAACTCTATAAAAAAAAAAAAAAAAAAAAAAAAAAAAAAAGCCTACTCTCACTATTTGAATTATTTCAGCATTTTTCAGTATTCAGATATTAAAATTTTTAATGTCTTCTTCATTTTATAAACGTTCTAGCACTTTTGCATTTTAATAAATTAAATCACAATCCATCAATGCAGGGAACATTTTGCATGAAATTTTTAAATCAAAAATAATAAATTGTACAAAAAAAAAAAAAAAAATCTGCCTGGGTATCTTCTAAGGCTGCTCTTTTTTAATTTGGTAATTCAAAATCAGGATACCTCGCTTTTGGATTTGGTATGTACATAAGAAAATGGGCTGTTATAAATTTTAATTACCATGTTGCAGCACATGTCCAGCTTTTAAAGATCACTTAGTTCAGTTTTGAAAAAAAAACTAAAAAAATGAGAGCACCTATTTCAGTTATACAATTTTTACCTTACATTAATTTCTCTGAAATAAATTGTCTTCCCATTATTCTTATTATTATTACTGCAAACTTTTCAGCTTATTGCATAAGAAATAGTTTTTCTCGTCTAATTTAGCCCCCCCCCCCTTAAATAATAGTATAGCAAGTTTTAAACAGGATTGCCACGCTACCTGGAAAAGTCAGGGAATTCGAAAATTGACTATAACAGTCAGGGAATATGAATATTTTATCCAGAATCTGGAAAAGTCAGGGAATTTCATATGATAATTACCATAAAATAAACAATTTTTCTGCCAAAGTAGGGTCATTTTTCCTTTTTTAGCTTCTATCAATTGTTTTAAACACACACACACCCTTCTTTTCTGCACATGAAAGAAATTTCTTATCTCGCTTGTAAGCAACAGGAGATGCTATCACTATATGCAACTTTTATCATATGTAACTTTTGTTTTTCCAACTGGTACCATAATGATTTTGCCCTCGACACAGCCAATGCCCAATATATGGTTAGATTAGAATTTTTTTAGAATATTTCTGTAAAAGTCATGGAGTTTCATTCTCCTGTTTGAGTGACAACCCTTTTTAAAAAATCTACTTTTACTATTTTGTCTTTATCATAAAATATTGGCTGTCATTTTTTAATTTTTCCCAGGGAGGAGCACTAAACAAACTTGCCATTGATAATATAAAAAGTGAGAAAATAATCCCCCCCCCCCTTCTTTGCTCCTCATTATGTGTGCTTGACAGAAAACATTCTATGTTTAGAAAATGTCCTTGTTGATTTCAAATGCCCCAGGTAAAATCATATGTTAAAAGTTTTGAATAAGATATTTATTCTATTACAAACTGTCTCCTATTCTGCAATATATAAATTATTTAATTGGCGTGTAATTTAATATGCAAATACTATATTTTCTCTATGGCTAATCTTAAATGTTATTTGTTTTCTATTGATTGAGCATCATGGTGATTCGAGTATTAATTAGATAATCATTTTTCAAATTGGAAATAATTCAGTGGTGTGGCTCTTATAAAAGTTTTATTAAAGAGAAAAAAAAAAAAAAAATTCAAGATTAAAAAATGTATTACACGAAACCTTAAACAGATATAATAACAGTGTTTTTATAATCATTTTTTATTGTTAAGAAGAATAAATACTGTAATTCAAAAATCATTCCCTTAAAAAAAAAAAAAAAAAAAGATGTTGCTGTTTTAATTTTTATTTATTTATTTATTTTTTAATATCATAACTATTATAATACCATTACAATATTTCCTTATACTTTGCATAAGGAAGTAAAAAGGATAACAATGAAATCAGGAGTTATAGTAAAAAGCTTATTGCAACTATTTAAAAAAAAAATGGAATTTTTTCAGTAATCCATTGTATTCCACTTTACAAATTTTGAAATGTGTAGCTAATGATACAATAAAAGACATTTTTGAAACTTAAAAAAAAAAAAAAAAAAAAAGTACAGGTAAGCTGCGTGTTAAAATAAACCCCATGAAATTCTCTTTAAAATGAGGTCTCAAACAGCCCTCTACGTCTGACAAACTTGGGAAATTTGTCTACACAAACCAAGCAATAATGTTATTATTATTATTATTATTATTTTTAATTAAAAAATTAATCACACGAATACCCAACGAGATACAAAAATTATAACGTTATAATGATTTTATAACGTTAATGAGAATGATTCCTAGAATTCCTGTTGAAATCTTCGAAAGTTGAAAATTTTGATTTTATATGGAGAATAATTCAAATAGTTATATTGACCATCAGATGGCAGCACTACCAAAGAAGGTCTTGGATGAAAATGTGAAATAAACACATCGAATAAACATAAATAAAATTCAGCACCGACATACGACGCATGCGCGAAATCTGAAGGAAAGTGTGAGAGTTGACTAGCGCGTCTTTCTCAAATCGGCTCTCTACGAAACGGCCGAGTTTATTATACGTGCAGGTGGTAACGGAGAAAATGAGAGCTGGGAGGAGGAGGAGCCGCAATGAGTTTGTTTCGCTTTCGCGGTTAGTTTGGTTGCAGCTCGTAACTGTTTTGATTACGACTAAGGCAGGTTAAAAGTCTGCAATAAAATTTTTTAAAATAATTTTGGAATGATGTATTATAAGCAATTCAAACATAAATAGAATTGGAGTTATTGAATTTTTACAATATAAGAAGCTGCCTTCTAACAGATTTTTGACATCTAATCTTCAATTCCAATTCAAATAAGTTTTAAAATGATATATTATTTATGAAATTTTGTTAAATAGAAGCTGAGATACAAAAGTAATGTAAACATTGTTTTAAAAAGATTTGTGTTTGATTTTATCGTGGTTTTCTCTGAAAGTTAAATAATTCCAATCTGAATAACGTTTAAAAAATCTTAGAACAAAATGTGACCTGAATATCGGAATTAAAAAATCTGCAAAATGTAAAAGACTGAAGACGTTCTTGGTTTTCCATGTTTTTCTCCAAAATATTCGTAAGAAATGTGAGTGGCATATGATCTGGTTTTAAAAACCTAATAATACCAAATTTCGATACAATACATTATTTTCACATTTTAGTACCTTTGCCCCCCCCCCTTTCTTGCTCCTTCTAATATGTTTTACACTTTTGAAAATATCCACTTTTTTAAGCAGTTGGTTAATCATTCTTTCAAATTAGTGACCTCCGGAATATTCGACCACAGTAAACTCGTTCTTAGTGGTGTGTACAATATGTTGCTTTAAACAAATCTGATTGCTGCAAATACTACCAAACAAATTGTACATAGATCAGAAAATTTTCTAATATAGCAAACTCATAATCACAATTGCCTATGACAACCATCCCCCCCTCTGGTGAACACCACTAGCCTGTTCGCATCCCATAAAAAATTTGGCCATGCAAACTAACACTTGCTGGCAGATTCAACCTGGTATACTGAATTCAAAACTGAGATCAATTACTATGTGAAATACAGATATTATTAGTAAAAGTAAATTCTTTATTATAGCTATAATTTCAATTATTTAAAAATAAATAGAAACACATACTTTTTTTTTTGGTATATGATGTCAATTTCACAAAATATTCTTTTACATTCATTTTCACATGTAAATATATATTGCCTCACAACCATGATGTCATTTCCCACAGGTTTGATAAAATCCTAAGATGTGATAAATTATTAAGAATTTATCAAATCGTAATCTTTGATAATTATCATTTTAAGATATGAAAAAATCTTAAAATGATGCCAATTTCACAATGTTTTTTCATATTCATTTTCTACATGTGAAAATATACATATTGTCTTTACCATGACATCAATTTCACAGGTTTTGGAAAACATAAAGTAATTCAAAAGCAAAATTCAAAATCAGGTTTCATATACAAAGAAACTTTTCTGTTTGTGCTTCATAGCTGCCATGCAGTTTGGTAAATCACACACATGGCAAGAACTAATAGTGCTATCTCAGGACTAAACCATTCAAGATCTTCTCTCACCAAGGCCATAGCTAGAAAAAAAAATGTCAGAGGAGGGTTCAGGCTTTAGAACATAATAAGGAGTGCTAAAAATAACGAATAACTCTATAATTTTCGACAATCTATAGAATTTCAAAGGTGCCCCCCCCCCCCTGGGTATGGCCTTGTCCTTTACAAAATTCATAAAGAAGAAATCTGTAATAATTAAAAAAATTTATAATAAAAATTTGTAAATTCATTTGGTTTGAATCTATTAATATATACATTAATATTGTTACATTCAAAAAATTTATTATAATAATTTTAATTATTTTTTTGTAATTGCTTCTACTTTAGTTAAATGTTTTAGACATAATTAGACTGTTTATTACAGATCCATGAAATAAACTTGCTAGATTGTGAAATATCAGTCCTCAAACAGAAAAAATACCGAATCGGATTTTGTAATAATACACATGTATACAAAATTTAGTTGATCTCAGCCCCACCCCCTTTCTGTACAACAATATGACAAAACAAACTGACTTG
>OZ005654.1:327253196-327367196 GCA_963930645.1 Salticus scenicus
AATACACACAGGTAATTTTAAAGTAAGTACCAAGGCTATAAGCCAGGGAAGGGAGGGGTATTTTTGAAGATTTGTAAAAATTTTGAGTTATATGTCATTTTTAATACTCAATATTCTGTACTAAAGCTTCAACCCCCTCCCACCCCCAAACATTTTTTCTAGCTGCAGCCTGGCTTGCTAGTTTATATTATAATAAGTTTAAAATGTTCCTAAATTATTATTAATCTGGTGTCCACTTACACTGATTCAGAGTTTTGAAATTCCTATGCTTTAAATAATAAATATGCTTTAATTAATAATTATCTTTAAAATATGTACTTAAGAAAAAAAAATTAAATTTTCATATACATATTCCTTATTTATTTAAAAAATTCTTATATTAAAATAAAATTACTGTATATACTTATATTTAAAACACACGCGACATTTATTCATAAGTTTTTAAATGTAAATATTATCAGGATCATTATTTGAAATGATTATCCACAATATTTTATTGAAGTTTCAATAATAAATCAGTTAACCTTGTAATTTTCTAAATATTTACGTGATTAAAAAGTAACAACGTTTGTTGCTGTCAAAAAAGAAAAAAAAAAAAAAAAAAAAAAAAATCCAAAGTGCAGCAAGCTATAACAAAGATTCAAAATTAAAGAAGTTTTAGTAGTATTAACAAAGCAAATTAAGCTATCTCTCTTAGCACAGGCAGCACGGATTAAAAATTCTTAATCCCCGACATGCATACATCAACCGGATTTCCACATTCCACAGTTTAGTTTCCGAGTTCGCTTCGCTGTAGAAGACATGCAAGTCAATCCATCATACACCCCCGTGTGAAAATAATAGACTAGTCTCACGCATGCCCAAGGAGGCCTAATAGCATTCTTTCATAGAGAGCCGATTTGAGAAAGACGAGCTAGTTGAGAGTTGCTCGTCGCTGAGTAGACGCTAGTCACTATCATGTAGAACACTGGTCTCGATCACTGCCACAACGGGCGCAATCGGTACTACTAATTCGAGCAAAAATTACGGAGCAAACCAACTAATGCTATTCGAGAAAGTATTAAAAATATGCTTGGAATATTTAACGGTGTTATAGAAATATAATAATAACAATATAATTAATTTGTTGGACATGACTGTTTAACACATTCGCAGGGATGGAACAAGGACGCAGAGTTGATACCGGTATTTCTTTAAGAAATTTCTCTAGCAATAATATCGTTGATTTAAGAAGTAGAAAATTTTCTCACATTGATAGTGGTATGAATTCTGCACCTGTGTTCCATCCCTGCATTCGCTTAGGGAAAGGAGTATTTTTATTTAATATAAAATTAGCATAGCCCATAGCCGTTCCTGGAAACGTGATGTTGTTTAAAAAAAAAAAAAATACGAGCTTGTGTTTAACCCCTTTAAGGTAGTGCCACGTATGCAAGTTTGATTGTTAATTCTTCATTCGCAGATAAACTCAGGGAGTAATAGAAGAGCTCATACTGAGTATAAAAATGTATAGTATAAAGCATTAATCTATTGCAAACTTCTTTTAAACTACAAGTAATATGAAAAATTTAAAAATCTTAGAGAAAAAGAAAAAAAAGAAAACGCAAATAACCGCCAAAATATTCCTCTGACAATTTCTCAAAAACTGTTCTAGCCAGAATAGGTGAAATTTACTAAAAATTCACCCATTTCAGTACCTTCCGAATAAACTTACAGTGAACCATTTTGGTTCAACATTGAAAATTTATCAGTTTGTTTGCTATGCACAGGGTCGTACTCTCCACCCATTTTTCGGGACACTCACAGAGATGAAAAATTTTTGCCTTTTTGCCACCACTTAATTTCTTGCAGAAATATTTGTGGCATTTTAATAGAAATGTAACGTGATTGAATAGGATTGAGTATACAAAAAATGGTAGCAAAAGAAAGAAATTTTTCATCTCTGAGAGAGTCCTGAAAAAAAAAAAAAAAAAAGCCGGAGAGTACGACCCCTGCTATGCACCATTTCAGGGTGTCGACAGTCGGAAATTTTCTCCTGATTCTTCCACCGATATAGTTATATACTAATTTTTTACTTAATTAATTAGGTAAAACTAGTAAAAATTCCGCAAGAAAAATACTATTGGAGGAATCAAGAAAAAAAATTCGACTGTCGATACTCTGTATTCGTTTTCGTTTTTTAAAAACGAGACTCCTCCCATCACGTTTTGATCCTCCTCTTAACGACTTCCATTTGTAACTCACTTTGATCATACTTATATACATTAATTTACGGTATACACTCCTTCTCATATTTATGAGGACACTTTATATTTTGAAATAACTAATGTAAAAATAATTATGAACAAGATTATTCTAAGTGCACTTAATATATCTAGTATTCTAAAGACCAAACTGCTATAATTTTTTTTTAATATGAAACAAAATTAATGAAAAATAATGAAAAATCTTTTTTTCTCTACGTTTTTAGCTGTACATAATTATAGGGACAATCAAGATTTTTTCGTTTTATTTAACTTACAAGCGGATAAATTACAGTTGACATGCGAGTAGAGATATATCTCTACTCTAAGTACTGAAGGAATCATCTTGAAACTTTAGGAGTCTGCAGAACATGTTATACTTCAAACATTTCAGTGAAAGTTTTACCCCGAAATTAAAAGCAGTTCCAATAAAAAATTAAAACTCTGAGCGCCCTGTCAGCCATCGGTGGCTGACAATGTCAAATATGATATAAAGCCGCGTCAACCATCGGTGGCGGATATAAAATAGGATATGAAACTAAAACTATTGAAAAATTATTAAAATTTGCTTAATTTTTATTTATTACAGGAGGAATCATTATGGAATTTTAATGGATTTTAAGAATTTGCATGGCGCTTAACGTGTTAATGCACACTATAAATGTAATCAAAACTGATTTACTAATGGGGCACGGCAAGGGGAGTGTCAAAATATGGTGGGAGGAGTCTCGCTTTTTCCAAACTATGAAAACGAATGGTGTATATCAAACAAGCAGTTAATTCTCCGGTACTAGTTAGTTAATCGATAAAATTCATTATAAGCTTATTTGAAATGTATTTGAATGGGCCAATATTTAGAAAATTTTACTATTGTAGCTAAAATTTTTTTGCTGAATTGCGGATTAAATATTTGGCGAATATTTCTTTTTGTAGTGTTTTTTCCGCCCTTTCTAAATATGTGCATGATTTTTTGTATAGCATATTATATATAGAAACTTAAGGAAAAAAAAAAAAAAAAAGAAAAGAAAAAAAGAAAAGAAAAAAGAAAAAAAAAAAAATTGAAGAAAGAAAGAGGGCTATTGTAAGATTTTTAACTTTTCATTATATTCGCAGTAGTTTGAAAAGGTTTTAAGATAGGTACAAGCTTCCTATGCATTTTTATGCTCCATATCAGCTTCTCTATTAACTCTCAGAATTTGTTGGTGCAATGAGAAATCACCCTGTATATATCCTAATAGATAACCTCGAATAGATGATGCTAACATATGACCTCTTCTAATAGATAAATAAGAGTGAAATTCATGCCAATAAAATATTGCGCAAGTTACTCCAAGAATATAATGTCAAAAATAAAAATAAATACGTAAATTTTTTATTACAAAAATATTTTTTACATAAAGTCTGTATTTATGCATTTATTTTTTACAAGAGCCTTTACGAAATGAGTTTTAAATAATTATGCAAATTTATTGACAAATAAATTCAGAAAGTTTAAACTGTAATTGTATTATTTATTTATGTATTGTAAATGTAGGTAATTCTATTTAATGGTCTTCTTATACATAATAATAATTTGATATCTTAGTGCGTTTAATTCTTGGTAATGTGTGGTGTATACATGAATGAGAGGTTTGTTATTGCTTCAATATCAGATATAAGACGTTTTTATAGAAAAATTTCGTTCGTGATTTTTTTTTTTTTTTTTTTTTTTTATTATATAATTAAAAAATAATTGTGAAATTCTGAAAAATTATATTATAAATCATTCATATTTATAAAGTAAACCCAAATATTTATAAAAAATTTATTTTTCATGATGGTCTATTATTTTCACTAAAATTTTCTAATAATCCGAGGAATTAAAACAACTTTCTTTCATTTATTTATTATTATTATTATTTTAATAATTATAAAGAATGTTCTGCAAGTATATTCGAATAACAATTAGATTGTTAATTCTGAAATATGAATAAATAGTTATATATTTTACGTAAAGTATAAAATTAAGTAATTTTTGATTGAAAACAATTCTATAAAGGTTGTATTTACAGTATTTATTTCATTTTGCAGATTTAGAAGTATGTGCAGTCGGGAACCCCCCCCCCCCCCCCACACACACACACAATCTAATTTCGCCATAATTTGTCGTAGAAACACATGGTTGGTACCTATCGATTTGTAATAACGTCTAGTTTATAATGGTACAGTTAGATTTTGCTTAAGGGGTCCTCTACACATTAAAACTGGAATCAACTTTATTTTTTTCAATTGTAACCCCCATTTTTTATAATTTATTTGAATTCTTTGGATCAAATCATCGTGGAAAATGGTATAGTTCATATATTTTGCTCAATTTTTCACAGAGTTATAAGCTGTCAAAATTTGAGGATGCTTATGTTAAGTGAATGTGACAAGCATGAATTGATATCTTACAAAGTAATTATGATATTTAAATTCTTTATATATATATATATATATATATATATATATATATGATAGAATGAAGTAACCCAAACATATTCCATGCATATTTTGGATAAAAAAACAATTTTTGAATTATGAAATTTATTAATAATTTCATATTTGGAAAAATTATGAATTAAGGCCTATGTTAATTTTTGCATGAATAGAACGGGCATCATCAAAAACATGGGTTTCCAAATTTACGGGCGTTTTTTTTT
The DNA here is from genome assembly GCA_963930645.1 of Salticus scenicus. Taxonomy (NCBI): domain Eukaryota; kingdom Metazoa; phylum Arthropoda; class Arachnida; order Araneae; family Salticidae; genus Salticus; species Salticus scenicus. Next base: position 327,258,118 of record OZ005654.1, read on the forward strand.
TTTTTTTTTGCCGACTGTACATTATTCTTTAGAGTTATAAATAACAAATTTAATATTAATTTAATACGAAAAAAAGTACAACTTACTTTTGTAATTAAAGGTTCGGGTTGTGTGTGATTAAAAAAAAAAAAAAAAAAAAAAATACAAGAAAATATTTTTAACTGTTACTGAAGTATTTTAGCTTATTTCAGAACCATTGTTGCACATTCATGTACATTTACAAGCAGAATACATTACAAGGATTGAAAATTGCAAAATTATCCAAACTTATATTTAGTGATCACGCGAAGGAGAAGGTAGAGATGGTTTTTCCTTAAATGGTAAATTAATCATTCAGTGAAAATTAGATTCAGAATTGTTCAAATAATAATTTCAGCATAGAAACGTATACTGTTTCAATTACCTGTTAACTGAATTTCTAGAAAATCATTTGTTACATGAAATATGTTGAAGGATTCATGTTTATTTATCAGTGTTTAACAACTGCAGGGATGGAACACGGGCGCAGATTTCATACCACTATCGATGTAAGAAAATTTTCTACTTCTTAAATCAACGATATTATAGGTAGAAAAATTTCTTAAACAGATTCCGGTATGAATTCTGCGCCCGTGTTCCATCCCTGCAATTGCGATTATATATTATGTTCTTAAAAATAATTCTCAATTTTTTAAATTATAAAGATTCATGTACAAATTTAAATTAAAACTTACAGCTCTAGTATTTTACGTAATAAATAAAGCAACATATATTAAACATTGAATAATTAAATTTGAAATTAGGATTTAAGACCTATATCTTTGCAACTTTATATTACCGTGTAAAATAGTTATAAGCATATTGATTTTTCTTTTTCTCTTACCCATAAATATGTAGAGAAAGTATACTACCTACGAATAAGTCTTTGGAAACTTTCGAATTTAGACGTTTCAACAAATATCCAGAAAAGTTCTTTAGAAATCATCTTGAAAATTTTATAGTGTTAAGAATTTCTTATACCTCATATATTTCAGAAAAAGTTTTGTCTTGAATAGGAAAAGGGTTAAAAAATTACTAGTAAAAAATTTTAAAAAGTGAAAAGGTTTTAGATCACCATCTAAAAGTTCATGCTTTAACACGTTGAACGCCACGCAAAATCTTAAAATCCATTAAGATTCCATAATGATTCCTCCTGTCATAAAAATTAAGCAAATTTTTTAATAAATTTTCAATCATTAAATGTAATATTTTTAGTTTTATATTCTATTTTATATCCGCCACCGATGGTTGACAGCCCTGTCAGCCACCGATGGCTGACAGGGCGCGCAACGTTTTAACGAATAAGCTTTATAATGAATCATATCGATTAACTAGTACCGAGAATTAACGGTTTGTTTGTTATACACCATTCGTTTTCATATTTTGGGAAAAAGCGAGACTCCTCCCACCATAATGTGACACTCCCCTTGTCATGCTCCATTAGTAAATCAGTCTTGATTACATTTATATTGTGCATTGACACGTTGAGCGCCATGCAAATTCTTAAAAGCCATTAAAATTCCATAATGATCCCTCCTGTAATAAATAAAAATTAAGCAAATTTTAAATAAATTTTCAATATTTTTAGTTTCATATCCTATTTTATATCCGTCACCGATGGTTGACGCGGCTTTATATCATATTTGACACTGTCAGCCACCGATGGTTGACAGGAGGACGCTCAGTGTTTTTTTTTTATTGGTACTGCTTTTACTTTTTAGGTAAAACTTTCGCTGAAATGTTTGAAGTATAACATGTTCTACACACTCCTAAAGTTTCAAGATGATTCCTTCAGTACTTAAAGATATATGACAAAATGTTTGGAATCTAGAATGGTTGTCATGGCACTCAACGTGTTAAATAAGTTTTGGCTGTAGCATGTTGTGATTATGAGGATTTTTCTCATTATCTGTGTAAATTTTTATGAGTCTATGAAATATACGGTAAAACTATTAGGTTGATTCATAAATAATTTCCGATGCAGTTAAAATAGAATACACACCAATAACATTATACAACGAATATAATAATGTATATTAGCTATTATTTCCTGCCGAAGAATAAGCCCCTCTCACACGTCTTTATAGGTGCAGACTTAAATAACTTCCTTTGATTATAGCACGCATTTATTTTGCTTTCATTTAGTTACAAAAAAATATCAATTTATCATGTATTCACCATTATTATGTATGACGCTCTCTCATCTTCTTGGTTGCTTATATATTCCTTCCTTGTAAAATGTGGTTGGTTTCGATTGGAAGAAATTTTCGACAGCCTGTCTGACTTGTTCTTCAGATTTGAATGTTTTAACCTTTCAAAAATTTTTGTAAGGAACAGAAAAGTTGAAAATCTGTTGGGGCAAGGTCTGGGGAGTAAGATGAGTGCCGTAAATAAGACCATCCAAGCTCTAGAAATTTTTCTTGAGTCACTCTTGCTATATGTGGTCTTGCATTATCATGTAAAAAGATGACGTTTTTGCTATTAGCGAGTGTAGGACGTTTTCCATAAAGTTTCTTTTTCACTTTTTGCAGTTGCTGAACATTTATGTGTGCAATAATTGTTAAATTTGACTTTAATAACTCCTGATGGATTAGTCCTCGACAATCCCACCATACACACAAAAAAATCTTTTTTCCAAAGGTGTCAGCTTTCGAATCTGGAAAGGGTTTTTGTACCTTATCAATCCACTGTCTTTTACGAATGATATTCTCATAAGTAATCCATTTTTCATTGCCAGTTATTATCCTATCTAAAAAAAGGCTCGTTTTTTTCTCGTGAGAGCAAAACTTGTAGCGATAGACAGACGATTTTCTTTATTCAGTTCACTGAGATTGTGTGGTACCCATACTCCTAATTTGCTGACTTTCCCTAATTTCTTCAGGTGGCGGAAAATAGTTGATTGTGGTGCATTCAACTTTTCTGCTATGGCTCTAGTTGATTGGAGTGGATTTTGTTGCAATATAGCCTTTACAACGTTGTCATCAAAGTCGGAAGGTCGTCCTGTCCTCAGTTCGTCCTTTAAACTCGTATTTCAAGAGCGGAATTTTGTAAACCAATATTAGTTATTAGTCCTTCACCGTATACATTGCATAATTTTTCAGCTGTCGCTTTAGCACTATTGCCTTGTCTGAATTCCCAAAAGCATCACATGACGAATATGCACGTTTTCATTCTCCATTTTAGGAGTTTGGAGCAAAAGTTTAATCAGACATACACCAGACAAAACGATTGTTAGAAGAATAATTGAACCACAGATTATATACTAAGACAGATAGCACACACACAATAAAATCAGACCAATGAGTACAGTAATACCAGTGACGGCTGAAAACTAATGTTTCCAAATATTTGCATAATTCCATTAAAATAAAAGGTGATCGCTATTCTGATAGGTTAAAAACGTACATAATATACAAAATTCTACACATTCAAAGAATTTTATTAATATTTGCAGTATGCATGCTTTGACCGTTGGTCCAATGCAAGTAACGGCCAAACACGCTACGTGATGAATTTAGGGAGAGGAGCCTATCTTTGAAGCCTTCTATTCATTGTATAATGTTTCTGGTGTAAATTTTAACTAAACTGCATCGGAAATCATTTATAAATCGACCTAATAGGAGAGATTGCGCACCATTCAACAAAAGGATACAAAAAAAAAAAAAACCAAAAATTAATTTTTTTATAAACTATTGCTGCATAACTTTGAATTGACCTTTTTTCTATGCATGCATTTCCGTCACTGTTTTGTTGCGCCGTTATAATTTAAAACATCTCCTTACAGGGTAGGAGAGATTAATTATAACTACTTAATTATAACTACAATTACATTATCAGTAATAATAATAATTCACTTAAATGACATTCTTGTAAGGTATTTGTAAACAAATATTTTCGCATTGGGAGTGGGTATTTCAATTCAATAATAATAATAATAATAATAATAATAATAATAATAAAAAAAAAAAAAAAACAGAAATTTAAAAGAAATTTAAAAAGAACTACAAAAAATTATTTAAAGAAGACTATATATATATATTACAGCAACAGAAAAAAAAAAAACTAGATAATGCGCAAGACCAGAAAATAATAAGCATTTACCAGTTAATACGTTTAACTTAAAATTAGTACACTACTTTTTTAGGGAGGGTGGTTTCTTGTTTGTCCGCAATCTCTCGTTGTCCGCAATAATTGCATTTATTATTGTACATGCGAAGTTATTGTGCAGCTACCTGCCTCAAATTAACCAAGACGGTGTATTCGTCTCGAACAGGTATTTTCGAGCAAAAAACAAATTATCACACCGTGCGTGCAATGATATGTGGCTAGCCCCGCCTATTTTTAATCGCAGAATCCGCCCACCATTTACTATTTATTAAAGTTTTTTTCCTTGAAATCTTCCGCCGAAAAACCCTTTACGTTATACAATACTTTATGCTTCCTTTACGTTCATTTTATTTTATTGAAATTTAGACGATTATATTCCTTAAAACAAGGGTCATACTCACCGCCCTTTTTTCAGGACACTTTCACAGAGAAAAATTTTCATATTTTCAGACACCACTAATTTCATGTGTGTTTGAAATTTTCTTATTTTCTGAGAGTGTCCTTAAAAAAAGGGCGGAGAGTACGAAAATTGAGTAAACTGATATTTTTTGCTTACATTTAGTTTTATCTCTTCTATCTAAGCAGCCGGCAGCTGCACTGAAAACTTGATCATCATACTTGAAAGTATTGCAAAACTAAATAGATATACAATAACATTTAAATCCTTTGTGATAAATTTTGCTATAGGCTAACAGCATTCTAGAGGTAAATCCCATCAGAGGTTGGGCTTTTGTCGATTGCACCGCTCCTGGTTCTGTGGATAGTCTTCATAAAAGTGGTGTGCCATCTCGAAAGGTTTTAACTAGACCAACCACTTGTCGAAGTTAGGTTTTGGTACAGTCCCAGACATTGAACAAACTCATTATCATTGCCTGTTTATTAGCTATAATCTGCAAAATCCCTGTTAGTATAGAATTTTAAATGAGTAATTTATCCTAAACAACAAAAGCGCAAACTTTCCCATTTTGGTAGAAGAGATTGCGCAGTGTTTTATTAAATAATTACACTCCTTTAGAGGAAATCATGGTGTTTGTACCGTTAGTCTATGTCAGTAGGTTGTAAGAAATTGTTTAATTAAAAATATTTTGTACTACTACCATTGAACTGAAATTTTTAGAAAGGGTTATAAAAATTCAAGCATTCATTTCTGAGAAGGAAACAAAATAACCACGCTTTATTTTAAACTCTTAAAGCAATCAACATGCAAATTCAAGTCGGCACTTCACTATTGATGTTGTACAACTACCTAAATTTTCAACTCGCCCAATCTACTCTTTCCTTCCGATCCCCTATGTGCGCAAATTCTCTTGCTGCGCGATCTCTCTTAGCTTTACCTTATATACAATGCCTAGGCATGCTATAGAATGTCGGATTTGAAAATTTGCGATAACATATATAAAACAACACTCGTCGAGAAGTTACTCAGAATAGAAACTGCAGGAGCTAGAACCAGAAGACATCAGAATAAGTTAATAACTGTCTGACTGTTTGGCTTTAATATGAGGCTAGGTCTCTGCAGTTGATCAGCTGAGGCAGTAGAAGGACCAGGAAATCTCAAAGCGTGTCTGATAGAGGATCTCAGTAAGGCTATCATCAGAAATATATGAGTCGAGGATTCACGGCATCATCACAAGTAGGCTTTGGAGTAGATTACTCAGCTAAAAATAAATGTTTATAAAAATCCGAACAGGAACTGAAGAATGCATATTTTTTTTTCTCTTTACCTTACCAGAGCCTAAAAATCACATAAATAGTTCTTTTGAAGCTAACTGGTAACTATCACCATGTTTATTGTTATTGTTATTGTAATTTATTGGCTTATTTATTTTTGATCTGAACATATTGTTGCGAATTTGTAAATAATTGTATTATTTTTGTATAAATTCTTTCAAAGAGGCTTAGTAAATTGATACAATGTTAATTTTCTGCATTCCTAGCTCTTTTTCGAGTTAAAATAGCTAATTTTCCCTTAAAAACAAATTAAAAAGCTCCAAAAGGGCAGGTAATGGATTTGAGGCGAAATTTGGCGACTTTTCGCTCATAAGCCACATTTTTCGTACCTTTTGTCGGGAAAATCCTTGTTATCGATACACCGAAGAGGGAAGCTGTAAGATGATTGGTTAACGAGATACTAACAATTTCCAGAACAATCTGGGTTCGATAGGTGGTATAAATGGAGGCTCAGTTCAGTGCGCCAAATCAGTGAGTCTCTCAGTTGAGTTTCGCCAAATGCTTTCACTGCTACTGAAAGAGACCTGAGCCTCTTTGAATTATAGCCTTGCTTTACATTAATGCTTTGATACAGTTTGAAATGTGAATTTGCTGTTGACAGTTGTTATTGAAGGTGTGTTTACTGGTGAAACTGAAGTTGATACCTGGTTTATAGACCTGTATTTCTCTTGAATTTTCTGTAAATAAAGTTTCCAGCCTCTACAAAATTCGCTTTTCTTTCTCGGACAACTCACGAACTCCCAAGAGCGCAACAATATTATCAAAGTATGGTACTAAAGTAAAATATTAAGCTTAAAAATCAAACAGAATACTACAGATAAATAAAGACCAAATTTAATTGATAGTCTAGAGCAGTGGTCGCCAACCGGTGGTCCGTAGATCACTAATAGTACGCAATTTTTTTTTTTTTTTTTTAATGTTTTATTTTCATATCACTTGTTAATATAATTTCACATCACTTATTAATATAACTAGCGAGCTTCGCCTGCTAGCGAGCCAGTACTTTTAAATGAATCACTATAATGAATGATTTCTCAAAACTGCACATCTTAACACTCATTAACATTACTCTCAAGAAAAGAAAAAAAAATCTATTGTGATCGGGTAAAAACTCACACCGGGTCCCCACTGCCTTCGGCCGCGTACAACTGTACGCTGCGCACGCGTATTCCTTCACCATCCTTGCGATTTCTCAAAATTCCATGTTATTACACATAAACTTTCATTCTTAAGAAAAAGAATAAAAAAAAACTATTTAGCATCGGGTAAAACTCACACCGGGTCTCCACTACCTTCGGCAGCGCAGACCCAGGCGTGCTGGGCGCACATACTCCTTCTCAAGTCAAACTTTTATTCTTAAGAAAAGAAAATAAAAAAAAATCATTTGTCATCGGGTAAAAAGTCGGGCCGGGTCCCCACTGACTTCGGCAGCGCAGTCTCGTGCGCGCTGCGCGCTCACAGGTTAGGGGATACACGCGCTGTGAACGCCTAATCCTTCCCCACCCTTCTTATTAACCTACATATACCAATTTTGAACAGTCTAACTCAATTAGCTGAGATGCAAAAGAAAACCTAATCAGGACACCTCAAAACGTGTAAATCGGGTGATATCTCGAATTCCACTTTCGATAATATAAAAGAACTTAAAAATATATTTCAAATGATGTATTAAAAATAATTTAATAAGTAAATAGAATTTGAAATACGCGTATTAAAATAAAATTTAATTTGCAATTAAAATGTAAATTTTTTGTTTAATCTCCGAAATCGATGAAATTTGAACTGCAAATTTGTTTTGTGAGGAATACTCTGTGTAGTAAGTTTCATGTGCGACAAAGGAAAATTGAAGAATACTGAAATTTGAAATTTTTAATCGAAGTTAAAAAAAAATGACGACCTGGACTCTTACGTGGCAGGAAGTAAAAACTTTTATCGCCACACTTTGGAGATATCGGGAGTTGCCATGGTAATCCCAAACACGGAATGCTTCCATCGAGAAATTCATTAAAGTCTATGGGCTAATGTGTAAAATTAAAAAAATTATAACTCATTCAGTTTTTGAAATTATCTTTCAACATTTTCATATCTGATTCGTCTAATCGAGGTCTATATATATAAAAAGAAAAAAGAAATTATTTATCTCTGAAAGATTTTGAGTTATAAAATGTTTTGTGAAAAAATCGATGTTTCGTAAAATCTAAATATATGGATCACTAATCCGTATTTTGTCAAAATGTTTATATGGTTTGAAAGAGGATTAAATAGCGGTTCCAAATATACCAGTTGTTAAGAAATGGGACAGTTACTCTGTCGTACAGGGCGATTCAAAAATGACGATCGAGAAAAAGAGAAATTTTGGACCATTTAAAAAAATTTTTTTTAAAGTATAAAAAATCTCTAAAAAAAAAATGCACCGTAAGAGTCGGTAATAAATGCTCTTTCTCGTGGTACAGGTGTATTTTCAATATCTCGAACCGTTCACCTGGGATCGTTTTACAAAACCCGCGAAATTTTCTATGTCTGCCTTTTCTTTTGAGGAACGCGGGTCGGGGTGAAAATTATGGTCTCCTGGTTTTTTGAATCGTTTTTTGATTAGACATAATTGGACGTTTTAATTAATATCTCCGCTAATTAGGGTCGCATCACTTGGCTTATATTGCGATGTCGAGATGAAGAAATTCTATGTTTTCTGGTAATGGTTTCGAGCCGCTGTAACCATTAGCGCCGGAACTTTAGCTGCCATAAGCCATTTCTCACAGACACACACACAGATAAATAAACACACGCGCACAGATTTCAATAATATAAGAGTTATCATAGCACTTATTGATGATATTTCATATCACTTATAAATATAAAATCTCAAAAAAAAAAAAAAAAAAAAGTAATCCTCCACCATTGGTCAACAATTCAAGCAGAATACACGCTGCCTTTGGCAGTGCCTTTTCTGATTGCTTCGGAGTCCCCTCTGCCTGCAGCAGGAGCCTCATATCTTCACCTTTAATTTTACAGCTTGAAAAATAAGTTCAATAGAATTTAAATACCAAAACTTAGGAAACCAGTTTTTATAGCTCCTAGATCAATTTCAAAAAAAAAAAAAAAAATATTTGCCTCCATCTCCCCTATACTGTAAGATTTTCAGCTTCGAAAGTATGTGCAATCGATTTCTCACATCAATAGTTACACTACGGATTTTTCAAGTCCCTTGTTGTACTATATTCAGGGGTGTTTGCGTTCCGGGTTTTTTATTTTATTTTCCACCAGTAATTAAAAATTGTATATAGTATATTTGGTTATAGTTAACTGCTAATCTCAACTTAAAAACTATTATTAATATCATTGTTAAGAATTTCTGGTAACAAAATCCGGGTACACAAACACCCCTGACTGCATTATAATTCCTGATCAATTTCCTTTGAATTAAAATTAAAATATATATATATATATATATATATATATATATATATATATATAATCACCCCTCTTTAAAAATAATTTGGGAATGGAAGGGTTAAAAGGAATGTTTTATGTAAAATAGCTTTCGGCTACAGCACTTTATTTTTAAAATTGGCTTTTTGTTTTTACTATGACAAGAAGAATTTGAAGCAGCACCTAAACTTTCTCTGAACGTTGAAATTAGTTCAACAAGTACGTTGAAATATTATGTGTTGCAGACGTCTACGTGTCCCTCCTGTCTTTTATTAGTATTGTCCGAAAAGCGTTCATTACACGAGTAACTTTCAATGTCAGTCACACATAATCGTTGTGAGAAATTTCTATATGTACGTTCTCATAACGTGTTCTAAAAAGGAGCTTTGTACGTTTTGAAATAGCATAACACAGGTCGACATGTAAAATTTTTGATTTTATAATTTTGTCTGATCTTTATGTTTTTTGGTGTGCTGAAACCTTAAATAAAGCCAGTTTTTTTTCTATCACGTATACATTTTTTCAATACAAGGTGCCTACCTATACAATCGACAGGCCAATCGAATAAAATCAAAACACATTTAATACGTAATAATTATTATTCTTTTATTATTGTTATTAATATTATCATTATTACAATATCAAATTATCAATAACGAAATATTTATACCAAATAAATATTTAAAAAGATCACAAATTTCGACAAATGGCTATGCGTATGTCGGAAAATTTGTAAAAATATTCTGCAGTGTATATCGAATAATCTAAAAATATTACATCCAACACATTAGCCTATTATTCATAGAAAATATTTTTACTTTAACGTAAAAATATTTTAACATAATAATTATATATTTTTATCTCTCTAAATTGATTTATTTGGTTTCTTTCAAATGATATGAATGAAGTTTAGAGAAAAGAAAATAAATTACTTTCACATAAAGAATTATAAAACCTTGGACTACTTCCAGTAATCTATGCAAATTAATAGAGAATAAAAGTGATTCTGTTAACATCTGTTTTCTTTTGCTTGCTCTTCTTATCTCTTTTTGTAAATTTACGTTAAAGAGAATCATACATCTGTAACTTTATTAAATACTAGGTAAATGGATTTGTATAAGTTGGAGAAAATCTGTTAATATTTTATACACAAAATAAATTTCGAAATTTTTTTTACAATGCATCTAAAAAATTGTGAATAATTTTTTTTTTCTTAGATATTGTAAATATTTCCTTTAAATGCCAATAAAGTTAATTTAATAAATTTTAGACACGTCAAACATACATTGTTTCTTTGTACTAGTATTTTGGCAATTTAAAGTGCTATCTTAAAAAATAATTATAATTCAATTTTTTAAATGCATTGTACTCGACCTTCCTAGTTTTTTGTTTTTATGTTTATTTATTTATTTGTTTTTAGTGTTTAAATGCAGATATATATATAAATATATATCCATTCAAAATTTAATATATATATATTTCATGTCGGCATAAGTAATTTAAATTGTTTATGTCTCTTATTGGTTCTTAATCTGTATCGCAACACTTTTGTGACAGTCTTAACTATATGTTACAATCAGTTCTATTTTTGTTGTGTTGGTATTGTTTGTGTTGTATTGTGGCTAATGTTTTGTATTTATTAATTGCTAAATTTTAAGGTTAAATTTTATTACGATAGCTATCATTTAAATATATATATATATTTAAAAATCCTATTGAAAAATAAAATAAACTCCAAACTCATATTTAAACTTAAAATTCAAGAATAAAACAAATCAATAGAAACTTAACAAAATTAATAAACAAACTAAAACTAAATTGTGTACGAAGAATAACCTAAACATAAACTAAAACTAAAAATGAAACACATCGAAATTAAAATTAATGAAACAGAGAGAAATTGAAATTTGTCTGAAATTTGAATCTATGTGTTGCTGTTTTTTGATGCTGCAAATTTACAAAATATATTTGTGTTAATATACTATACAGATAGAAGAATAATTATATAATATCAACAAAACTTCTTTAATCAATATGTTTATATACATTACTGTATGGAAATGTTTATATATGAATATTGTATTTATTTTTAATTAGACATATAAACACAAAATACTAAAAAAAAAGAAGAAAATGTGTTATAAATTTTTATAATTCAAGCAAAATATATATGCATACTTACCAACCTAACCCGTAACATTGTTAGTTCCCGTCCCTGTGTGTACACAATTTAATTTTTAGAGTAATTAACTTCAAATACATTTACGATTAACTCATTGAGCGCCACGCGAATTCTTATGGAAATCCCATTCAGGCCACACGTACTGCTTAGAAGCGTGTTATGTTTATCGAGTTTCAATAAACCCCATTAGGCCTTAACGATATAATCCTATAAAAATCCTAAAAAAAAAAAAAAAAAAAAACATGAAGTAAATTTTAAATAAAGTGTCAATAATTACTTAAAACTATGTAAGTTCTGTAGTTTTATATCATATTTTACGCTGCCGGCTGACTTGGCCTAAATGGAAAGATGAGTGTCAGCCACCGATGGCTGACATGGCGCTAAAAAGACTGATGTGAAAAAAATGTACGGAAAGGGGAGGGACCAGTAATCTTCCGGGTTAGGTTGACAAGAATGTATATACATAGAGCAATGCCAGAAAATGTTCTTTATTTTTCATGAACCAGATGAATGGTACCTTTTTTCTGAATAGTCTATGTGTTAAACATAATGCTGCTTTAAATACCCTTTAAATAAAAAGTTTTATTACATAAAGTAATTTTCTGGCACTCTACAGCTCCCAAATGACACACAATACGAAACCCCGCCCTTTTCCAGTGTTTAAAGGGTATTAACATTTAATATGCTTTCTATTCGTTTTGATCTTTCCTCCTCCTCCTTATCTTCTTTTTTCCTTAAGAAAAAAGAGTTATGTAACATTTTGACCTTTTCACGTGAATATTTAGATTAAGGGTAGTCAGCCTTTCTACACCCACCGTCCACTTCGGTATCTGTGTTAAAGAGTAGAATTTTAGAACATCCCATTAAGTAGTAGGATTTATTATTTTGCATATTAATTTGTTACACATTATAAAATATAAAAGCAAAAGAATATCGTGGAGATTTATGTAAAAGTTTTTAATAATGTCATGAAAAAAAAATATAATTAATTAAAAAAATAAAAAAATAAAAATAAAAAAATCTGTTTTAATATTTCTAAAAAGTCAATTAAATTAAAGAAAATGAAAGTACTGCAGTACCCGAACAAACTCCCATTGTCACTGTGAAACGGCCGTGGGAACCAGGTTGAGTGCCACCGTTTCAAACAATTATACGGCAGCTTGAGTTAAAATAATTTTGAATTTTCAAACAAATTTAAAACCATTCACCTTTTTTTTCCTGTTTTGATAGATATTTTAATATCTATTCAAGCTATTTAATTTTCTTCGTATGAAGAAAATTAAATCTGATGTTTAATCAATATCTGATGTTTAATCAATAGAAACCAATAAAAATCTTTTAATTCATAAACTAACTCAGAAAGTTCTGAGAATTAATCATTTTTTTTTATTTTATGATCAACATTTCTTAAATTTTTTGGTAGATCATGGGTGGTAGATCATGATTTATATATTCTAAATGTATAGACGGACCCCTAATACATTTTCACGTGTAACTCTATTTAAAATTGATTTAAGGTATGTAAATAGGTATGTTTTTCGAACCGCCTTGATCTCAGAAATCTGAATATGAAGTCAAAAATAGGGGTTGCTATTGAAAAAAATGAATGCCAGTTTTAATATGTAGGCGACCCCATAGGCAAAATGTAACTATACCGTTATAATCTAGATGCTATTACAAATCGATCGGTACCAGTCAAATGTTTCTACGATAATTTACGGCGAAATTAGGTGGGGGGTGGCGTTTTGTTTTTGGGTGACTGTACATAATGCGTACACTCAATCAATATCCGCCCAACAAAATTCGCCATTCTAAGATAACTCAAAGCGAATTCAAACGAAAAAAAATGTTTTTACACATGTTTATTGGGAACGACTTCAGTATAACCCCACAACGATAATTGCCGATTTTTTTGTTGGCGATTATGGCTAAATCATAAATCTAAAAATCATAAATCATATGTGATAAATGATAAAATCATAATCTAAATCATAAAACATAAAATATAAAATCATAAATCCAAAATAAACAACATATTACGCTGCCATATTATATCGCAAACAGTCCAGAACGATATCGTTATCCTTCAAAACGACGCCAAAGAAAAATTGCCAAATTCAGCTGTGGGGTTATACTGAAGTTATGCCATTTATTGCCCTCCGATTCCGAGAAGTGGGGGGGGAGGATTTCGAATTTCGTGAAATCCAGTTACAATAAGTGCCGGATGCAAACAAACAATTTACGCACCAAATTTCGTGACCACAGAAGTCTTTAATAGAAAATATTATAAATAAATAAATACAAAACGCACCGCTTTAGTATGGGAACCCTTTGGTGACTTTAAATATTTTAAGCAATTTTTGCGATGAACTGAATTGGCTATCTCAATTGTTCAATTAAAGATCTTGGAGAGATACGTCCGAGCTACTTCGATTCCGAATTTCAAATTTTGCCAAAGGGATCCAATACTAAAGCTGTTCCATACACTAATAAATATAAATCCGTACACTAATAAATATAAATCCATAAAATAAATAAAATAAAATAAAATAAAAACTCTTTTCTGATATTTACAAAAAATAAAATTAAAAAATCTTAATAAAATCCAAATTATAATCATTTACAATAAAGGGGAGAACATAAAAAAACCCCTCATAATGTACATAACAACAAAAAAATTTTGTTTTACTGCAGAAAAGAAAAGTACTGCTTAATTAAATAAAAATATTAAACTAATGCCAAATATCTCTATGAAAATATTTATCCATGTACAAATTCCTCATTAAAAAAAAAAAAAAAATCACCAACTTTTGTAGGTATTTTTCTCTCTAATTTTTATTATTATTCACGTGAAATTAAAAATATTTCATTTTATTTCTAGAAAATAAAAATATATATAAATGCCTATATATAAATATAAAGCCTTTTACCGAATCTGGGTTAAAAACGGAAAAAGGGTAAAACAAATTAGAAATATCAGACCTATATTTATAATTTAATACCAAATGAAAGGGACGATTTTTCTGAATCCAGGGGTGCAAACAGTTTTTCGATGCGACAGTTAGATTTAAAAAAAAAAAAAAAACTAAAGTATGAAATTTAAGTGGCAATGGAAAAACGTAAAAAAGGGAAAATAAATTAGAAGTATCAGACTTATCGTTACAAATTCAGTACCAAATGAAAGGGGTGATTTTTCTGAATCCTGGGGTGTAAACAGTTTTTCGATACGACAATTAGATTTTTTAAAAATAACTAAAGTATGAAACTTAGATGGCAACACTTCATTTAAACCTTTTCATAATTTGTAGTCCGAATCACGCGAATAAAAAAGTCTTTAACTTAAAAATTTATTTTTATATTTTATTTTTCCATTCAAAGCGTTTTAGTGAAAAAATATTTATGGCGCATGCGCAGGTGTTTTTTACCCACAGTTTAAACACTATTCATAATTTTGAAAATTTCTATAGATATAATTTAAGTAAGATATAATTTAAGTATTTAATTTGATAAGTTGGGTGAAGACCTAAGTTTGTGCCAAGCGCCATTGAATTCTACCCAGCCGTTCTCGAGTGATGCCCGGACAAACGTGTTTTAGTTTTTTACTTCCCAGGGGCGAACGGGGAGAATTTCTGAAAAGTTGATAGATATAATTTTAAGTTGGGTGAAGACCTAAGTTCCTGCCAAGCGCCGTTGAATTCCGTCCAGCCGTTCTCAAGTGATGCCCGGACAAAAAAAGCGACATACGGACACGATGACACACACACACACACAGGCAAAATTTTCTGAAGTCATTTTCGGCTTTCACGGGGTGGGAAACGTGAAGATACCGCAAAATTTTTTGATTCCGACAAATTTACCCACTTCTTACTTCCCCTTCCTCAGCGGGTGAGTTCGAAGTTTTGCAAAATCCCACTAATGTACATAATGCGTACACTTAATATCCGCACACCAAAATTCGCCGCGTCAACCATCGGTGGTTGACATTGTAAAATATAACATAAAACTAAAAATATTACATTGTTTTAAGAAATTATTGAAAATATATTGAAAATTTACTTAATTTTTATTTTTTACAGGAGGAATCATTATGAAATTTAATGGATTTTATTAAGGATCCACGTGGCGCTCAATGTGTAATTCATTTTAAAAGTTGTACAGCGAAAGCAGCATTAAACTTTGTGAGGTTAAGACCTCAGAACGTCACCACAGTTGTTTTAATTAAGCTGGATCCAGCAAAGTAGAAAGTGGGGACGGTTAAAATCGCTTCGTCGCCAGTGACTTGGTGAAGGTTGAGGTCGAGTTAGTTTTGTGTCGGCAGGGTGCTGCAATGAAAGACTTAGATTTTGAATGTTAGATAAATTAGAAGTGATTTTAAAAGGGCGGATTGAAATGAAGAGAGAGGAGGGTGTAGGAAGAAGTATAAAATGGCAATGTTTTTAGTAGATGGGTGTGATTTAGTAGAGGATATGATAGTGGATGTCGGTGAGTATTATAGTGTGGATATTGGAGTATTATAGTGAACTGCGGAAAGACTTATTTTGGCGAGTATTGAGTAGTTGAGATTTAGAGGAGTGAGGAATAAGTTGTGGTGAGTGTTAGTATAAGTATTTGCTAGTGCTCGTGAAAGTGAATTTCGACCTGTAGGGAATCCTCTGATCGAAAGTGAAGTCAAAGCAGTGGAGTTACGAGTGCAACCGTCTCTACCTTCAATTGTTGCTGGGGTGAGATATTTAAGATAGTCTAATTTAATTGTTGATATATATATTTTGATTGAGTAATATACTGACTGAGCTATTTTAATTGCCAGGCCACCCTCCCCATTAATCTGCTCAAATAAACTTCAGTTATTGTTAATTCAAGTCTTGCGTTCTCTTACTTAATAATTTAAGAGAAATTTTTGTTTCTTTTATATTAAAAAAAAAAAAAAAAAAACTTTTCACCCATTTGAATACAAAATTTCCTCTATTAAAATTAAAGAAATTCGTTGGGAAACTTATAATTATTGCAGCCCAGTCCTTCATACATTATTAAAGCTGATGACAGTTTTTCTGCAATAGAAATATAGAAATACAGTTTAGATAGGATTTGTTTTAATTTATTTGCAGTAAAATATATTTCATTGTTTTTAGATAAAAGAAAAATTTTAACCCTTAAAAAAAAAAAAAAAAAAAAAAAAAAAAAAAATCTTCATAAGAGTTATAATTTTTCCAGGGGATATTTGCAGAAAGTGATCTTAAAAGAAAATTCATGTTAAGCGAAATTACATTGAATGTTTGAAAAAATTGCAAATTCTATTCATTTTGAAAAGAATTGGGGAAACAGTTCATTTTAAAAGTAAATCATGTTAAGTGTGTTCATGTTAACGAGATTTGGCTGTACATATATATATATAATTTAAAAAAAATGTTATAGATAAAATAGGCCAATATTTGTATATATTTAATTATGTATACAAAAAAGTAATACATTTGAAATTAAGTTAATGAATAATGATAATAGCATTATAATTAAGATAATATACAAAATACATTTAAAATTTTTGCGCATAAGCAGCATATTAAATTTAAATATAATTTGAATAATTTAATTCCTTAACAACACTAAGCAAATGAAAGATAGATGAAAATACCAACAATGAAATTTGAAATGAGATGTATTACGCATAAAATTATTGTTATGATGATAATATAAATAAATTACACTGAGTAATAAAAAGATGTTGAAGTACTTACGCAGAAGAAAAAACTTACATAACACTTAAACCTAACGATAAGATAATTTGCAGAATCCGTTAATCCAGTATAAACAGGCAACTCATAATATAAATTGAAAGAAATTAACCAAAAGAAACTATTGATATACTATATATATAATGTAATAAATGAACTCCTCAATTTATCAACAATGACTTAAGATATTTTTTTTCTTTTGGTTGAGAAAATATATGTAAAAAATTATTTTTTTTTTCCAAGTTACTTCTACTAATACTAACAATTTTGTAATTATTTCAGATAATTCACTACGCTGTATAATGTAAATGATATAAAACACAAAGTAAATGTAAATCAGCATAATTTAATAAACCGTTTCAAATATACCTTTGAAATACTTTTTCAGAATATTATAAAGAATATTTATTTTCAAGCAGTGAAATATTTTTAAACTAACTGTAATATTTTAAGAAAAACTAATTTTGAGAGTAACTAAATAATTTAATAATAGAAAATTGTATAATAATAATAATAATAATAATAATAATAAAAGGTATAAACGAAACAGTTTTTACGAAAAATATTTCTTTTCGAAAAAAGTATATTATATTTCGAAAATATCATAATTCTGAAAAAACATTTTTTCCCTTTTTTATATTCGTTTAAATAAATTTAATCGTGATAAAAATGAAGAAAAATACTGCATTGATTTTTCAAACTTGCATTTTGAAAATTGTGAGCTGATGTATGTCATGAATGCTCATGCATTGTGATTCCAAAGTTATCCTTTTATGTGAGCATCGATAAAGCGAGAACTATTTCCCCTTTCGTGATTGTCATGTAAACAAAGCCTAATCTTTGGAATAAATCGAATAAAATTTCGCCTGCAATTCCTATTCGAATAAGAAAAGTTTCATGTTGTGTGTAGTTAGAGGAACTGGAAACAAGTGAGGGAGTTTACATTTTCATATTTCTTCCATTAATGTTTGCTTTATATTTTTTTCATTTACAGATATTGAAATTTATTAAATTTTTCACACACGAAAAGACAGATAGAATAACCAAAGACAAAACACTTTTCAATTTTGTTGGAATCTGTTAAAATGGATATTCTTAAAATTGCTTAATTCTTAAAATCGCTTATTAAAATGTGTGCTAAATACAAATACTTAAAAAACAATTGCTTTTTTGATGTACGAAAAATTTAATAAATTTCAATATATCTCTAAATGAAAAATATAAAAAGCAAACATTAATGGAAAAAATACGTAAATGTAAACTCACTCAACTTGTTTCCAGTACCCCTAACTAGGCATATCACAAAAGTTTTCTTATCCGAATAAGAACTGCAACTGAAAGTTTATTCGAATTTGTCCAAATATTACGCTCGTACATCCAAAAAGCAATTGTTTTTTAAGTATTTGTTTATAGCGCACATTTAAATAAGCAATTTTAAAAATATCCATTTTAATAGTTTCCAACAAAATTGAAAAGTGTTTTTGACTCTGGTTAGTCTATCTGTCTCTTCATTTGTCCGTAAGTCTGTCTGTCCCCTAATTCCCATAAATATTCACGGAATTCCTTGAAACTGTTATATGTTATTCAGAGTTTACTATGGGCTGTTATGTTTTGAAAGTGACATAAATAACACTCCTGGTTTGTTCGTTTAATTAAATAATATTAAACATAGAGTATATACGTGGGTTAAAATCCGACACGTGGAAATTGGAATCTTTTATAGCTCAATAAAAAAAAAAAAATAACATTTTTTTTTTTTTTTTTAATGGAAAGAGTTTTCTTTTAACTCTTGCTCAAAGTCTTTTCAAAACTAAAAAGTCTTTTTGTTAAAAAATAAAATAAAATAAATTTTGTCCTATTAAGTTTTCTAAGAAATTTTCACTGAAAAAGTGTTTTCACAAAAAGTTTCCATCTTCATCGCTGCATTTATCTATCTGTCTATCTATCTATCTATATATATATATATAAGGTTAATTAATTTTATCTGTACTTTGTTTAGTTTTAAAACAATTGCGGCTACGTAACATTGAAGGGGGAATGCAACATTAACACTTTTTGTGAGAAGGGACAAAATTTTTTTTAACTCGTTTGAAAGTAAGCTCATCGTAACTTCTACTAAGATCAAATAATTTTAAAAATGAATTTTGACTTAGGATTTATTTTGAGAAGGTTATGCCTGATTAAATATTTCTCAATACGATAAGAAAAATTAAATTTATATTAATTCCTCAATTTTGTTCTAAATTGGAAAAAAATGTAAATTTACTTCAAAAATGAAGCTTAATTAAAATTGAATTAACACCATCACAAAGTGATGAAGAGTTTCTTAAAAATAACTTTAAACAATTTTCCATTAAGACTTCCTATTTTAAGTTTTTTTTTTTTTTTTTTTTTTTTTTTTTCATTTTCATTTTAATTTTAAAGCCTGAATGATTCTGCCCTAATTTTTTAATTTTAATGTATTGAAATCAAATGTTTTTGAAGTTATTTATTACTTTATGAAACAAGAAACAGCTAACGTTCACATATATCTTTGGGTATTATTAAAGCGTGATTGCCAATCGTATATTTTCTCAGTAATATTTATGAAGAGAAATATTCTATATAGAAGGATATTAAACCATTGATTCATAAAACAAGAAAATTACAAGTAGGATTCCTAATATTCATAGGATGGGTTCAAATAGCTTTGGAAAATCAATATCTCATTTGAAGTTTAGAGGATGACATGGAGAAAATTTGAATATGAAATTGTCATTTAGATTTCAGTTATAAATTAAGAGTTTCTAAAGTAGTGCGCAGAAATTTTTAAATTTCAATAAATTTTTGTAAAAATGTTTTGAAATTCGATTATGAAAAGCGTATTAAAGTGAAACGTTCTGTATTTTCGTGTAATAAATGAAGAATATCTTGAAAAATTTAGGCAAGGTAAGGTAAATTAAGTATATATAAGCTTAAGTAATAAATGAAGAATATGTTGATTCCTGATGTTCATAGGATGTATTTAAGTAGATTTAGAAAATCAATATCTCATATGAAGTTTAGAGAATGATATAAAGGAAATTTGAATATGAAATCGTTACTTAGATTTGAGCTATAAATTAAGAGAGTAGGTGTCCTGAAACTTTTTAATTTTATCCTTAATTTCTGTAAATATCTCTGGAAATTTGATTACGAAAAGTGTATTAAAGCTGAATATTCTCTCTTTTAGTATAATGAATACGTTGAGAAATTTAGATAAATTAATGTAAGCATAAGAGAATATCTTAAAATGAGAACATTTGAAATTGTATGTACAGGGTGATCGTAATTAAAGTTGGACTATTCAGAGCTCTCTGTAGCTGTAACTAAAACGCACATTGAGTCAAAAAATTATGGATAGATAGTTCAAGGGATATGGTAAAAGGATTTGTAGAAAAAAAAAAGAATGTTGAAAAACTTTTAGCTAATGAATAAATACTGCATTCAACAGCTTGTAAGGTTGAGACTATGGAAGGTCACCCCAGTTTTAAAAGCGAGCTTGATCCAGCTCACTTTTAAAACTGTGGTGACCTTCCATGGACTCAACCTTACAAGCTGACTGTAGCTAATCGCTAGTCTGCCCACACATGTAGCTTCATTTTGTCCTTTACTTGCAATACCACAATTATAATTTTTTGTACCGTCATAATGCTTCAAAATGTAGAAAAAAAAATCCGTAATGATAGAAAATGTTGAAATATTCCACACGAAACTTTTCAATCGATTTGACCCGTCAGTTAACGGAATTTTCTTGAACTATTTCTTTTCAGAATGTTTCTGAGAATTCTTTGAAATGGCTAACAACAAATTTTCGACTCAATGTGAAATTTAGCTTCTGTAACAGAAGGCTCTGAAAATGCCAAGTTTAATCACGATCACACTGCAAATTCGTATGTGTGTTGTATTTCATAAGGAAATTCTAGCAATTCTAATAATACTAATAGTACAATGAAAATAATTTGTGTAATTAAAAACAGAGAAAGGTAAGCCAAACTTTAATTACTAATAGATCAATATTTAATATTTAAAAAATTAATAAATTGTAAATATATATATATTGTAAATATAGTCGATGTTTATGAATTTGAACATGCAGAGACTGTATTAAAACTGAAAATATTCGGAGCTGAAGTTATTGAAAATATGAGAGAAAAGCAAATGTAGATAGGGGTTATAAAATAATTAAATAATTTTAACCTCCTTTTAGTGTTATCGTAAAAATGTGACAAAAAGTTTAATTATAAAACAGTTTATATCACTTTGCTCAAAGTTTTAATCTTACCTAAAACTGGGTGAAAAATTAAAAAATTATTATCATAATATCCCATAAAGAAACCTTTTTTTTTTTTTTTTTTTTTTGCGACTGTTTATTTTTAATTTTTAGCTAGCATTTTTGTTTCTAAAATACAGCCAAGTTAGATGCAGACTGCATAAAAATGAATGGGAAAAAAAGTTCACGTGACTGCAGAATTAAATTTTCAGTAAATTATGCACATAGATTACAGAAACGGAATCTTCCGGTTTTCATTTATATTCCTTGCTGTATTTCTCAAAAATTCTTTCAAAGATTTCTTACTTACGTAAGTGTCCAAACGCACCATCTAAGAGTACAGACTTAAAAATTTATTTTCAGTTGCTACTTACTATGCAAGTAAAACTTCAGACTGATATTTTTTCGTAAAGCTTGTAAATTTTGATTTTTCGAATAAACTTTTGTTTTCCTCATTTTCATTGTTCACTACCTGTAGATTTGTAGGTACACCATGAGAAATCATGAAGTAGAAAGTCTATGTATGATTACAAATCAGCTGTCGCAGTTTAAGTAACCAATGATATTTCAATAGAAAGTTTTTAAAAGAATGAAGAAGCTTGAAAAACGATTATGAGCAGCTGTGATTGAAGAAATGTAGACGCCACGTTCGACAGTAGAATTACTATAAAGCGGATTTGTAACTCCAAGTGTTTTTGTATGTATACTTCAGAACTTCTCCGATGAAAAGGAATGAAAAGAGTTATTGCATGAATTTGAAATCTGCTGGAAGCTATGGAAAAAAAAGGGGATTAATTGGAATTAACGAATTCTGATAGAAATTAACTTCAAATTAACAGATATGTTTGATATTATTCTGTCATTTAAAATTTCGAGACTTTACATTTAGGTTGAATTAAGTGGAAATTTCTAACTATTCCAGTTAAAGTTAAATAGAGGTTGGCGGTATTACTTTTTAAATTTTTTTCAAATAATTTTCAAAGCTGCCATTAGCAGTTTTTTGAATGCCGCTATTTTTATACAGCAGTTTTGTCCAAAGTTTATTTTGGAAAAAACATTAATATTTGAAATTGTTTGTATTCAAAATCGTTGAGGATGGCTGATTTGAATATTTTGCAAAGGATGATAATTAAACACATGATCATATTAAACACATGATTACTTTAATTTGCTTGAGGAAGAGTCATTCTTAATTACTCGATACGAAACATTGATTCCCTTTTTCTTTGTAATTTAATGTATTTGCTTACAAAATTCATTTTCATCAGATATAGACCGGTACATTAAACATATATTTTGATTTCATGCTCAAAGAAAATGTATTTTTCCTCCCCCAAAAATAAAATATAATTTTGTTATTACTTAATATTCTCTCTGAAACAAAGATTTTATGCGACATAACTAATAAAATGTAGGAACTAATTATAAATTTCTTTTGAAAAAGTATATTTTCCTTGTTTCATTACATGAACAATTGTTGAACAAAAATTGTGAACAAAAATTGATAAAAATAAATTATTCTCCTATTCGTACTAATACAATTCATAACAGCTAATTGTTGTTATGCTAAACAATAAAAATAAAATCAATTGTTCTCGTTTCAAGTAAATTGGTGTCATATGTCAGAGAAAGCAATAATAATGATTTATGTATTTTCAGCTGGCTATATAATGCATATGTGTGGTTTCTGATCGAAAACATTACTACAGAAGTATCATTAATCATTAGAGTATAATCCATAAGACAGATAAAATGTTTGTTTGTTTTTTTCCTCTCAGGTAAATATTATTTTTTAAAACAAATTCCGTTACTTAAAATTAAAAATATAAAACAGATATACAAAAATTGTAGTTTTTAATTATATTCTGTATTATTTGAAATATTAAGTAATTTTATTAAATGATTTAGTATGTCAATAATTCTGCGATAAAAAAATTAATTACGTTTGGTTATTTGTTATACCATGTATGCAATTAGACAGAAAAAAAGTTTACTTTTTATATGAATAACTTTTACAAATAAATCAAACTTATTTTGCTGTTATTATTTAAAGTGCTTTTTTATCAAAATCGATAATACATCAAATATTTATTTTCACCATATTCATTTAAGAATAAGACTAGCTTTGCAGCATTGCCTGAAAATGTTATTAAAATGACAAAGTTATTGTTACACTTAAAGGGTTAAAATATTTTCTTACAAGATGTGTTTACTCTAAGCAAAAAATTCAATGATCGAAAAGAACGCGTAAATTTTGATTTACTTGCCAGAAACTACAAAATAATAGAATAATACATGGAAGAACACAGGTTATATATGTATATTAATGCTTTTAAGCGAAAATGGCTTAAACGCTTAAAATTAAAGATATGCTGGTGCTGCCATCTATCGGTAGTTTGGTTAGCTAAAGTTGTACTTCCACCACTTATGAAGCTTTTGCAAATCGAAATGTGCTTCCTCTCGTCTTAAATTCCGGTAGTTTTCCAACCGACGCTGGGAGTTTCCGAATGACATAAGTAACAAAAATAATAAATTTGAGATATTCTGAACATGAATTTTACACGCATTTATGTTTAATTATTATTAATGTATTTTAATCCAGCTACTTTAATTTCAATAAATAATTTAAACAAATAAATTGTTGAAAACTGACCATTAATATCTTGCAAAAAATGCACTGAAAAATCTTCGTTCATAGACGAGGAAAGAGTGTATTACAAATAGAACAAAATATATAATAATGAAGCTTTTGCAAATCGAAATGTTCTTCCTCTCGTCTTAAATTCCGGTAGTTTTCCAACCGACGCTGGGAGTTTCCGAATGACATAAGTAACAAAAATAATAAATTTGAGATATTCTGAACATGAATTTTACACGCATTTATGTTTAGTTATTATTAATGTATTTTAATTCAGCTACTTTAATTTCAATAAATAATTTAAACAAATAAATTGTTGAAAACTGACCATTAATATCTTGCAAAAAATGCACTGAAAAATCTTCGTTCATAGACGAGGAAAGAGTGTATTACAAATAGAACAAAATATATAATAATAATAACAACTTTACTTCACAATAATACAGTGTTCATTATACTAAATAAATGTAGCATCAGTTTTAGTTGAAAGCAACAAATCATTGTAGAAATCATCAAGATTCGTTGATTCATAACCTCATGAATAGAACTTTACGTGGATTACTCATCTGTTGTTTATTCGCCGTATTCACCTATAATTTAGAATCGAAATCACCTGCGGAGTGCGGGAATTCCGCGCATCATACTAAAAAAGATGCCATTCTCCCAACAAAATGTTTAAAAAACTCCATATTAATATAGTGACACATTTCAATCTGATTCTGAGTTAAATGAATTCTTTTTCCATTCTGCATTCTGAATATTAGAGAATGTGACCCTGTGTTCGCCAATCAAACAGTTTTTTAAACACATTGATTTCTAAACGAATGTTTACAGCGAACTTTTATAAAGATCAAAATTTATTTGTCTCCATTTTTAAATAATAAATATTTTTAAAAAGAGACTTATAAAAATAAATGTAATAATAAGTAAAAATATAGATAAATAAATAAAGTAGGCGACATATATCTCTTCCTTGGGCATGATATTGGTGACATTTATTCACGACATGTCAGACATGACTTTCATGACATTGTTTGCGTGAAAATTCCTTGCGACTCAAAATTTCATAGAAACAAGAAAATAACCAAATCAGCAAAATTTAATATAAGGAAATTTAGTACGTTTCAAATAATCTAGCATATGGTCAATCGTAATTAAATAGTTTCATGCAATTGCAAAATTTAACTGCTTACGTTTTTGCGGTCCCATTCAGAAAAGTGCATTATGACAAAAATTTAATTTTTAAAAATAAAATTTTGATAATGTAAGTAATACTGTATAAACTTGTAACTATTTTTCCTGTTATGTGTTTCATATGCATACAATAAATAAAAATATTGGCTGTAAAATAAAAACAGACTAATTATACAAAGAATAAATAAATAAATAAATAAAATAAAATAAAATAAAAATATGCTTTTAAATCAAAATTCAATAGGATTCAATTTAGTGATAAAGTTTCTTGAAATATGTCTTAAGTAAGAGATTATTAGCTAAAAAACTCACCCGTTTCCGTTGGCAAAATGGATATTTAATCTTTTTAAGTAATTCATGACAGTAAAGTCTTTACCTTGGTTCTACTAATACAGGTGAATTGCATCTGTTTAATTTAAGTTATATTTATTATTTATTTAAAAAAAATAAATTTTTTAATAAATATGTTATAAGTTTTCTTTCTGCATTCATTATTATTATAAAGATTATAATAATAAAGAACTGTTTCAAACACGTGGTAGATAAAATGTTGATAAATTAATCATAAGAGATTAATCAATGCAGGGACAAAAATACATAATTATAAATATTAAACATTCACTAATAAAACGTGTTAAACCATTGAAGTGTAATAAACAATTTTAAGAATTTTTGTTTATGAAATTGAATAAATGACACTTCAATTAAATAACAATAAATCCCATACATACAAATGAGGTTGCGATTAACATATGTCCAACACAAGGAAATCCGGTTATATTTATAAAATTCCTTTAATAAAAGGTTTAAGTTAAATATTATATTCAGAATGGAATTGTTAGATTATGAATTTTGACGTGATTTATATAAATGACATTTCAATAAATGGTATCTCTAACATTCTTAACATTATCATAACACAATGAAATTATTTCTCAGATAATAGGTTCAAGTAACAATAGAAATTTTATTTTATATAAAATTATTCTGTTGTATGTCGATTCAGTGCTGATAAATATGTATATATATATATATATATATATATATATATACATATACACACTAAAATTTTACAATCTAGCGTTAAGTATTATACAAAGAACATTTGGATATGGTAAATAAAAATAATTCTAATTGTATATTAATGTATTCACGACCATTCATTGATATTTATTAAACATTCAGTTATGTTTTTAAACTAAACACATTTGAGTTTATGGCTTTTAACTTTAATTTTTTTTTTATGTTGCATAAATTAATTGTATACATTTGCATATTTTACTCATTGGGATTCTATGTATAATGTTAATTTAAATAACGAACTTATATACTGTACGTTATACTGATATTACTTTATTAAGCATTGCTTTATTTATTGTTATATTATATATCACTTTAATTATTTTATTTAAATCCACCTTTTAAATGGAATTTCAGCGTTACATTCTTCTCCTGTCTTATTACTCCGTGGTGCTCTGAATCATGAGCGGTATCAGTGTATTCCGACTGCTTCAAGGAAGACATTTCAGCTGCTTAGAAATTTTTATCATTTTAATTAACGAAGTTATTAACTAAAAACGTCGGGTTTATAAAGGTACTCTATTTGCCACCGGAGAAAAAAAGTTTCTCTTATGAATTTTTTTCTGTGTTTCTGACGTCACTTTCCTCAGGAAAATTATAATGTGCCCAATGGTGTAAACAAGAAAAATAAAAAAATTGGCATCTTTGAGATGCTCGAGAGAAGAAAAAGTTATTTAGAATAACAAAACATGAAAATAACCGATATTTTAAAAATATTAAGTAAAAATTTAATAAAAATGAAATGAAAATTAGTTTATATTTTTTTTTTATTTTATATTATTATTTTATATTATTAGTTAAGTTTATACTATTAGTTTAGTTTATATTATTAGTTTTTATTTTAACCTTAGGCGAAAAAGATTTAGTAATGAATATAATAATTATGTTAAACAACGATTGTTATAGAATTAAAGGTTAAGCCCAGAAATTTTTAAAATGAAATTTACGAGACAACAACATAGATTAGTTTATATAAAGATTTAGTTTTTTAACTCAAAACATATTTAAAATAATGGATTTTTACTATGACCAATTTAGCTATTTTTAAATTTTAGAATTGAAGAAGCTCGTACGTTTTTCGCGAAGGAATTCATTTACGCAACCACAATAGGAATTTAATTCTAGCCATGTCTTAAACATACAGAAAAAGGTACTTACGTATTAATGCCACCGAAGTTACAGATTAAGTGCCGCCAATCTACACCTAAAATTTTTGCGAATAATCATAAAATACAACACTTTATTTAAAATCAAAACACTTTCAAAATTCAAAACACTTTATATAAAAACAAAGTAGTCAATCGGATTTCCGTGGAAAATGGGCCGATATAGAGTTTAACATAGATTCAAATTTCTATTTTCTTTCAGCTGATGCTGTCGCCATATGAACTCTGATAAATAAGATTCCAAAAGATGTCTCGCTGTCCCCCTACGTCGGTACAACTTCGATATACACCCACAACGATATTTGGCGATTTTTCTTTGGCGCCTTTTTAAACTGTTTAGTCGTTCTGGACTGTTTGCGATATAATATGGCAGCCTATATGTTGTTTATTTTAGATTTGTGATTTTATGTTTTATGATTTATGATTTAGATTATGATTTTATCATTTATGATTTATGATTTTTAGATTTATGATTTAGCCATAATCGCAAACAAAAAATCGCCATATATCGTTGAGGGCGTATATCGAAGTTGTTCCCTTGTGTCTCTTCTGTGCGAACAGCAAGATTGCTCTTTATTGGCGCATTAGCGCAAGTTCTGCTGCGGTGGCGTTAATACGTAAGTACCGAGAAAAATTATAAAATAGTGCAATAATAATAATAATAATAATAAAATTCGCAACCTATCTTTGTTTTTTAAGCATTGGTGTAAAACTTTGCAGAAAACAGAATTTAATTTAATACAACAAGACTTTTTTTTTTTTTTTCATGTAATGGAATGAAGTAACTGCAT
The DNA here is from genome assembly GCA_963930645.1 of Salticus scenicus. NCBI lineage: Eukaryota > Metazoa > Arthropoda > Arachnida > Araneae > Salticidae > Salticus > Salticus scenicus. Next base: position 327,286,474 of record OZ005654.1, read on the forward strand.
TGCTAAAATATTTTAGTTACACCTAATACAGGACTTCACTGGCAGATTTAAAATTTTTCATTTATTTTGACGATGACTTAAATTATCTATCTCAGTTATGCATGTCAAGATTTTTGCGAGAAAAGTCTAAGCTACTTCGGTGCCAAATTAAAAATTTCGCCTAGAGGTTAAACTGTACCATTGCTTTAGCACATTTTTTTTTTTTTTTTTTTTTTTTTTTTTCAATTTTCTTTTAAGTATTTTTTAACTTAATTCAAGAGAGAAAAAAAGAACATTTTTTATTTGGTCTAAATGTACAAAATATCTCCAGATAAAATATTATCCGTATTATTAGAAAGAAAATGGCTAAAGTAGTTTTTCCTGTAACATTGATGTCTCTATAAATTAAATTAAATTGAATTATCCGATATCATTTTATTTCATTCTCCATACGCATTTTGTATTTTATAAACTCAATATTATATAATATATATGTAAAAAAATCAAGGTGTAAGCAGTAGACCAGAAGATGTAGCCAACAAATATTCAGAAGCCATCATTAACACAAGTTCAGGAGATATCGCCAACAACTATTAAGATGTCATGATCAATATATACGAGTAGATATCGCCAACGATAATAATTATTCAGAAGATACCACCAACACGTATTCAGGAGCCATCATGAATATTTATTCAGAAAATATTGAAAAGCCATCCAATTTGTGAATGGTGATGGCCTATCTCGAATACTTCAAACCGGCATGCAATTCGTTTTAACAATATAATCAAGGATAAATTTTTCACTCATCAGTAGGTTTCGAAAAATGGGATTTTTTTTCCCCCCCTATTTAACTTAGTATTTAATATAGTTTAAGAAATGGTAAAATCAGATATTGACGGGCATCTTTATTTCAAAGTGCAATTAAATATAAGTTTTAGGGTGTTTTCTAGATTAGATTGGTACTTAATTTAGAGATGCAACAATTTTTTTTTTTCGCACACATACTACACAAAACGGACACAGGCATATAAACAAATATTTTCTAAAAATGACCAAATCATGTTCGGAACATTTCTAAAAATTAACAGAACTTTCGAAAACCGGAATTCAAAAATTTTATATGGCTATGTTAGCATATTTAGTAAAGCGTCGAAATTGTATTTAAAGGTATCTAGATTCGAAATTCGAGCCGATCAGAGACCGTGCCCAATCACTCACTGCGTAACTCTTGTGTGATATTAAATCCACTCAACCTCGAAATTTTTACGAATTCATAATTTTTCTTTTCATGAATATTTAAAAATATAGTAATGACAATTTCTACGAAATAAACACAGTACTATAATTAAAATGAGAATGATAAATATAAAAATGACGTAACATTGGTTAAAAAATGATAAAAAATTGCTGTATATTAATAATTTCAGTTAACAAATTTCTACGGTGACTGAAAACAATTATTCATTTCATATTGGTAAAATAAATAATAGAAAAGATAGTTTCAATTCATTTAAAATGGCATACTTTTATTCATGTCTGTTTTTTTTGTTTTTGTTTTTTTTCTAACTAACCTTTAAAGTAAGACTATCTGTATTGTGATATGAAAGACTTTTGTCAAAGTATGTTAATGGTTTTGTGCTAAAAATAAATTAAATTAAAGTTTATTTTAATTAAATGATGTTTTATTGAATTTTTAAAATGTCAGATTTTTTTTTCTGAGATTTATATCCTAAAATAGATAAACGATTTTAATTTGTCATTAACTAATTTTTACTTTCTCTTACCCATAAGGCAGAGAAAGTATTGTTTTAGGGTAAAATTTTCGAACGAGAGTTTTTGTTACATTTGCACATTTTGAGGTCCCCTGAATCCGAAAATCATGTTTTTAGCTGTTGGTTTGTGTGTGCGCATGTGTGTCTGTGCGTCTGTTATCAGCATATCTCAAGAACAATTAGTAGTAAAAAGTCCAAACTTCGTATTCTAAATGTGTATGATATAGGGATGCTACACTAAGCTTTTTGTTGAGATGAAGCAAATAGTTCGTGTACAGGGACACCCAAGATAATTTAAATACATTGCGTCTATGGGGGGAATTTCATGTAAGATGAGTTTAACATCTATAGACTGCAATAAAAAAAAAATGAAATGAATATCTGTTTTTATATGCGTAAAAACATGTGTCATGTAGAATATGGTAGGGAAATCATTCACTGTTTATTTACAGGGCTATACAAAATAACTAGATTATAGTGCGACAATAGCTGAAAATTGATGGAATTGTATTTCAGGTTGTGTCGTGTGTTATTACTATAGGATTATATTTAGCTGCACCATGTGGTCTGTACATAATATTCAAAAGATATACAGGACTCAAAATATTTAAGCGATAACATTATTTTCCATTGTTAGTGGAAGTGCTTTGATATAATATTTTACTATGTCCAGGAAAGCTGTTCAAGAATAGAAATGAATTCCTCATAGACATGTGGTATATAATGTATGTTTTTAAGCTAAATACTCATCGCTTGTTTTTTGCATATTTGCACTTTCTGAGGCTTCCTGATTACCGAAGTCAAGTTTTTTAATGTTTGATCTTTGCCTGTGTCTCTTAGAGTAACTTAAAATCGAGTAATTTTAGGAAATCCAAATGTTGTATTTTCAAATTAATATAAGTTTGTTCCTGGAAAAGTTTGATGAAGACTGATAAGTTTCAAGGAATATTGCGTTTGAAAATTGTTTGAATAATTTTTAGTAAACTTTTAATTTTAATAACAGATTTAAATTCTATATAAATGTAGATCCAGTAATGAAACGGCTGAAGTCTAATTTGAATTGTTTTAACATAGGTTTTCATAACAGAACTCGTTATCTTAACCCCTTAATCCCCAATCTGTATTAAAGTTCAGGGTAAGAGAAAGTCGTGTGAGTGACACACCAAATTATTTTATCTTGTAAAATTCGTAAAATTTTTCTTAAAATTTAAAATGTAAAAGATTTCGTAGAGCTCCATGTACATTTGCTACTTTAATGGAGTAACACTTTATAAATAGAAAACGAACATGTAATTAAATTATATAGCAAGAGAAATTAAAATAACTAATGCATAAAATCCTGTAAATGACAAACATTATTATGTTCTTCCTTAAGTTATTTTGTCTAGAGATTCAAATTCTATTCTAATAAAAATATTCCATCTATTGGAAATAATATTTTAGAAACTTGAATACGAAATCAGCACATGATTTTTGATCAAATAGGATGTGATCCGGGTGAAATAAAAGCAGAAATCGTGAAAAAAGATAATCTCCATGTATTTTTCTTGAAACCCTATTTTTTTAAACAGCTAGTAAAATTTTATGCAAATCTGAAAACAAACTGAAACGCTGTAGAAGAGTATCATTCTTTAAACTTTTGTTGTTATACAATTAGTAAGTTTCTGAAACATTTTGTTGTGATAGGTTTAGTGTTCATTTTAAAATTTTATTCTAAAAATATTTAAAACACACACACACACACACGTACACACACACACACACACATATATATATATATATATATATATATATATATATATATATTAGTGTGTGTGTGTGTGTATGTGTGTATATATATATGTGGTGGATCGGCATCCGGCATCCTGTTTCTTCCCTTAGATTTCGTTTTCCTGCAACTGCTGAATCCAAGACTGCGTAGTTTAGTTTCTGTTTGTATTCAACGGAGTATCAGAATATTACCGGAAAGATGCAACTATGACGTAGACGTGCGCCGCTTCCTGGACATGCCGCAGCTAAAAAGCATTCGAGAGAAGAGTTCAGTTTCGACGAAGAGTTTTGACGAGGCATACAGAGTAGATGGCTGTACTGCCTGTTTGTTTTAATGACTTTCGTTTTATATTTGACGTGTTTGATAAAGTACTCTATGCGTGCTACGAATTATGTTTAAGTGACGAACTGTTGAATATACTTTGATAATTAATTTTTAAATGCTCATTAACTTCTATGTAAATAAATGTAAATACTTTAATTATTTATTAAAAGTTAAGTAAATAATAGAATTAGTATTCTTAAAGTAATTAAACGCCCACAACCCCCCCTGATACTATATCAGAAGTGGGATAAAGATAAAGAAAGTTGGATAGAACGCGAATTTTAATTTAAAGTAAATTTTGATTGAACGTTAGTTTTTAGTTAACCTAAATTATTTTGATCGCTCGTAAATGTTTGGATAAAGAATGAATCGTGAAATCGAAATCTTAATTTAATTTAAACTTTGGATTGAACGTGATAAAGAACAGAACATTTATTTTTTTTAAAAAGTGAACTTTTTTTTAAGTGGATAAACTGCATAAACTTTTTGCGAACTGAACTGTTTATTTATCTATTTTTGAAAAACTGTTGCTGAACAGCTGAATATAAGTGGTGAATTATAAAGTTTTTATTTATGGTGTGACATTCCACTGTGTGGATTAAACCAAAATTTTAAGCTGGATAAGTGACAGGTAGTAAGCAACGAGTATCTGCGAGTTCTGCGGAATAACCACGGATCATTTGGATGGAAGTTTCAATCAAAGATTTAGGATAATTAAGCATCGTCTGCTATTTCTGTTCTTCTAAGGTACGTACATTTTATCTTCTTATATAATGGTTTCATTGGGGGATATACCCAAAATCGGCGCTGCACTGAGGACTGAAAGTTATACTAAAATTAAAATTCTGCATCGGTTTTTATTCGATGAACAGATGCAGAACAGATGGAACAGATCGCAGGAACAGATGCAGAATAAAAAAAATCACAGGATTCACTTTCGCCGCTAGCGACGAAAAATACATTGAAAAACAAAAAGTAATTGAGGACAATTTCTCATTGAACGAACTAATTCTTATTTGTAATATATTAAATGTCCCTTTTGATGGGAACAAAAATGAAGTGATAGATCAATTACTATTACATTTGTGTGACACGGAGTTGTTAAAACAAGAAAGTTCAGAAAATAATTCGGATGAGGAAGATTCGGAAAACGAAAGTAGTGATAATGACGTAGAAAAAACTGACTCCTCTGTGCAATGCCATATAGATAATAAGTGTTATGAAAATGATTATGATTATGATGATGGTAAAATAAAAAAAAGTATAAATTGTAATAATGTGAATTCTGGAACACATGGTGCAGTTATTTCATTTAACGATTTCGAGAACAGTATCTCAAAATTTAGCGGTGAACCGCATGAAAATATTATTGAGTTTTTTAAAGAATTTGAGGAAGTGTCAGTAATGTTTAATCTTAATGAACTACAAAAAATTATTTTTTGTAAAAAATCTTTGAGCGGAAACGCTCTATTATTCATTAATTCTGAGAAAGCGCTACTTACTTACAAAAAATTAAAAAAGCGCTTATTGAGGAATTTAAAACAGAAATAAATTCCGCCTCTTTACATGATATATTAAGTAAAAGGAAAATAAGAGGCGATGAGTCTGTTACAGAATATTTCTTTAAAATGCGTGAATTAAGTAAGAACGGGCTTATTGATGATGCCGCTATCATGCACTATGTGATCCAAGGAATAAATGACAAAAGTGAAAATAAACTAATTCTTTATGGTGCTAAAGATATTCGTGAATTTAAAGATAAAATTAAATTATATGGAATGTATAAACGTGATAGTGAAAAAATTAGACATAAATTTGATAGAATGCATAAAGTAGAACATAGCACAAAACCGAAGCATATAGCCCGTAATGTATATGAAAAATTTGGTCCTAAAAATGAAGTGAATAAATTGTGTTATAATTTTGGTGAAAAAAACCACTTATCTAGAGATTGCCCTCATAAGGCCAAAGGCCTTAAATGTTTTTCCTGCAACAGTACGGGCATAAATGTTCGGAGTGCCCAGGTTCAAAACCAGAAGTTGAAACATTATGTATTGGCGTAAATCAAAATATGAGTAAAATTATACAAGTAAATGATATAAATTTTATTGGAATCATTGATACAGGAAGTGAAGCAACATTGTTGCGTAAAAGTGTTTTTGATAAATTAAATGTAAAAAAATTAAATACTATGAGTGCTACTTTGAAGGGTATCGGGAAGAGTTCGATAAAACCCTTAGGTTCATTCAGTGCTGATCTTAAAGTTGATGAATTGCAATGTGAAACTAATGTGTATGCTGTACAAAATGAGGTAATACCCCATGACGTCATCGTGGGGCTAAATGTGTTAATGTTGGGCGAGACAATAATAAACGAGAATGGTATTATTGTTAAAAATAGGCCTAATCCTATTGAAGTTAACTTTTTAACAGTACTCCCAGTAAATACAAATAAGAAAGAAATTAAATCGAACGTTGTCATTGATGTCCCTATTAACTGCAAAAACAAAAATTTTGAAAAATCCCCAGAAATAAATGAAACTGTGAATAGTGTTAAAAAGTGTGAAATTAAAACTCCCTAACCTTGTTATGCTGTCAAAAAACCATTAGAATCCTCCGAAAAAGCCGTAAGTGAAAATGACGATGAAGACGAGAGTGATGACGATAAGATGCTTTTGAAGGACGATATTAGTGTAAATGATGACAGTGATGAAGAAGAGCAGCCTCGACGACAGAAACAGAGTCATACGAGTATTTTCCAGACAGATGATGACAGTGACGAAGAGGAGGAGCCGCGCCGAAAGGGACGAAGTCAGACGAATGTTTCCAGAATGAAAAGGCTAAACCTTGAAAACACTTATTCGAAGAAAGATGAAAAACAGGCCCTAGTTAAAAAAATTTCACAGTTAGCCGAAGAGTTGGAAAAGTTTAAAGAAAAAGTTGACGATAATTCCAGACTCCTTAAAAGGAAGAAATCCAGAGAAAAGCCATCGACGATAAATTCCATCGAGTGTAAATGACTAAATATCCCAAAAGAAAAGACTGCCAGTGTAAATTTGGAAAAGTTGTTCATCCCATCACTTCCATTGACGACCGCGATTGGTGAAATAGCCATATTATTTCCCAAAGCTGTACAAATAAAATTTGAAGTTTTCCCTACATATAAGACTGCCATTATAGACTTTTCGACTGAACTTGATGCAACAGAAACTTTAAAAGGCATTAAGACTGAAAATGATCGATTGGAGGGTCTCGAGTTCGAGTCCCAAAATAATTTTGAACCCCAAAGTAAAGATTTAAGTATACATGATAAAAAACAACTTTCTAGAGTTAAAAAGAAAAATAGATCGAAATGCAAGTTGAGTAGACATCCACCAAAAACTCATGCCATGGGCGGCCAAGTTGCCGTAAATCGAAAATTGACTTCCTTTTGTAACTTAATAACAGCAAAAATGAAAAATGATAATATTGAAAATATTGATAAAAAATATAGAAATGGATGCCATGAAGGCTCCTATTACACATCTGCAAAAGCTGAATTCCTCAAATGGGAATAACTTAAAAACAAAAATTTTTGTAGATTTGTAAAAATTTGTAAATAATTATGTTATTATTTTGTGTTGCTTTTTTTTTTTTTTTTTTTTTTTGTATTTTTCAGTGTGATCGCCTTGAGGTCCAGCCGATACAGGATGGCCGAAAATGTGGTGGATCGGCATCTGGCATCCTGTTTCTTCCCTTAGCCTTCGTTTTCCTGCAACTGCTGAATCCAAGACTGCGTAGTTTAGTTTCTGTTTTGATTCAACGGAGTATCAGAATATTACCGGAAAGATGCAACTATGACGTAGACGTGCGCCGCTTCCTGGACATGCCGCAGCTAAAAAGCATTCGAGAGAAGAGTTCAGTTTCGACGAAGAGTTTTGACGAGGCATACAGAGTAGATGGCTGTACTGCCTGTTTGTTTTAATGACTTTCGTTTTATATTTGACGTGTTTGATAAAGTACTCTATGCGTGCTACGAATTATGTTTAAGTGACGAACTGTTGAATATACTTTGATAATTAATTTTTAAATGCTCATTAACTTCTATGTAAATAAATGTAAATACTTTAATTATTTATTAAAAGTTAAGTAAATAATAGAATTAGTATTCTTAAAGTAATTAAACGCCCACAACCCCCCCTGATACTATATCAGAAGTGGGATAAAGATAAAGAAAGTTGGATAGAACGCGAATTTTAATTTAAAGTAAATTTTGATTGAACGTTAGTTTTTAGTTAACCTAAATTATTTTGATCGCTCGTAAATGTTTGGATAAAGAATGAATCGTGAAATCGAAATCTTAATTTAATTTAAACTTTGGATTGAACGTGATAAAGAACAGAACATTTATTTTTTTTAAAAAGTGAACTTTTTTTTAAGTGGATAAACTGCATAAACTTTTTGCGAACTGAACTGTTTATTTATCTATTTTTGAAAAACTGTTGCTGAACAGCTGAATATAAGTGGTGAATTATAAAGTTTTTATTTATGGTGTGACATTCCACTGTGTGGATTAAACCAAAATTTTAAGCTGGATAAGTGACAGGTAGTAAGCAACGAGTATCTGCGAGTTCTGCGGAATAACCACGGATCATTTGGATGGAAGTTTCAATCAAAGATTTAGGATAATTAAGCATCGTCTGCTATTTCTGTTCTTCTAAGGTACGTACATTTTATCTTCTTATATAATGGTTTCATTGGGGGATATACCCAAAATCGGCGCTGCACTGAGGACTGAAAGTTATACTAAAATTAAAATTCTGCATCGGTTTTTATTCGATGAACAGATGCAGAACAGATGGAACAGATCGCAGGAACAGATGCAGAATAAAAAAAATCACAGGATTCACTTTCGCCGCTAGCGACGAAAAATACATTGAAAAACAAAAAGTAATTGAGGACAATTTCTCATTGAACGAACTAATTCTTATTTGTAATATATTAAATGTCCCTTTTGATGGGAACAAAAATGAAGTGATAGATCAATTACTATTACATTTGTGTGACACGGAGTTGTTAAAACAAGAAAGTTCAGAAAATAATTCGGATGAGGAAGATTCGGAAAACGAAAGTAGTGATAATGACGTAGAAAAAACTGACTCCTCTGTGCAATGCCATATAGATAATAAGTGTTATGAAAATGATTATGATTATGATGATGGTAAAATAAAAAAAAGTATAAATTGTAATAATGTGAATTCTGGAACACATGGTGCAGTTATTTCATTTAACGATTTCGAGAACAGTATCTCAAAATTTAGCGGTGAACCGCATGAAAATATTATTGAGTTTTTTAAAGAATTTGAGGAAGTGTCAGTAATGTTTAATCTTAATGAACTACAAAAAATTATTTTTTGTAAAAAATCTTTGAGCGGAAACGCTCTATTATTCATTAATTCTGAGAAAGCGCTACTTACTTACAAAAAATTAAAAAAGCGCTTATTGAGGAATTTAAAACAGAAATAAATTCCGCCTCTTTACATGATATATTAAGTAAAAGGAAAATAAGAGGCGATGAGTCTGTTACAGAATATTTCTTTAAAATGCGTGAATTAAGTAAGAACGGGCTTATTGATGATGCCGCTATCATGCACTATGTGATCCAAGGAATAAATGACAAAAGTGAAAATAAACTAATTCTTTATGGTGCTAAAGATATTCGTGAATTTAAAGATAAAATTAAATTATATGGAATGTATAAACGTGATAGTGAAAAAATTAGACATAAATTTGATAGAATGCATAAAGTAGAACATAGCACAAAACCGAAGCATATAGCCCGTAATGTATATGAAAAATTTGGTCCTAAAAATGAAGTGAATAAATTGTGTTATAATTTTGGTGAAAAAAACCACTTATCTAGAGATTGCCCTCATAAGGCCAAAGGCCTTAAATGTTTTTCCTGCAACAGTACGGGCATAAATGTTCGGAGTGCCCAGGTTCAAAACCAGAAGTTGAAACATTATGTATTGGCGTAAATCAAAATATGAGTAAAATTATACAAGTAAATGATATAAATTTTATTGGAATCATTGATACAGGAAGTGAAGCAACATTGTTGCGTAAAAGTGTTTTTGATAAATTAAATGTAAAAAAATTAAATACTATGAGTGCTACTTTGAAGGGTATCGGGAAGAGTTCGATAAAACCCTTAGGTTCATTCAGTGCTGATCTTAAAGTTGATGAATTGCAATGTGAAACTAATGTGTATGCTGTACAAAATGAGGTAATACCCCATGACGTCATCGTGGGGCTAAATGTGTTAATGTTGGGCGAGACAATAATAAACGAGAATGGTATTATTGTTAAAAATAGGCCTAATCCTATTGAAGTTAACTTTTTAACAGTACTCCCAGTAAATACAAATAAGAAAGAAATTAAATCGAACGTTGTCATTGATGTCCCTATTAACTGCAAAAACAAAAATTTTGAAAAATCCCCAGAAATAAATGAAACTGTGAATAGTGTTAAAAAGTGTGAAATTAAAACTCCCTAACCTTGTTATGCTGTCAAAAAACCATTAGAATCCTCCGAAAAAGCCGTAAGTGAAAATGACGATGAAGACGAGAGTGATGACGATAAGATGCTTTTGAAGGACGATATTAGTGTAAATGATGACAGTGATGAAGAAGAGCAGCCTCGACGACAGAAACAGAGTCATACGAGTATTTTCCAGACAGATGATGACAGTGACGAAGAGGAGGAGCCGCGCCGAAAGGGACGAAGTCAGACGAATGTTTCCAGAATGAAAAGGCTAAACCTTGAAAACACTTATTCGAAGAAAGATGAAAAACAGGCCCTAGTTAAAAAAATTTCACAGTTAGCCGAAGAGTTGGAAAAGTTTAAAGAAAAAGTTGACGATAATTCCAGACTCCTTAAAAGGAAGAAATCCAGAGAAAAGCCATCGACGATAAATTCCATCGAGTGTAAATGACTAAATATCCCAAAAGAAAAGACTGCCAGTGTAAATTTGGAAAAGTTGTTCATCCCATCACTTCCATTGACGACCGCGATTGGTGAAATAGCCATATTATTTCCCAAAGCTGTACAAATAAAATTTGAAGTTTTCCCTACATATAAGACTGCCATTATAGACTTTTCGACTGAACTTGATGCAACAGAAACTTTAAAAGGCATTAAGACTGAAAATGATCGATTGGAGGGTCTCGAGTTCGAGTCCCAAAATAATTTTGAACCCCAAAGTAAAGATTTAAGTATACATGATAAAAAACAACTTTCTAGAGTTAAAAAGAAAAATAGATCGAAATGCAAGTTGAGTAGACATCCACCAAAAACTCATGCCATGGGCGGCCAAGTTGCCGTAAATCGAAAATTGACTTCCTTTTGTAACTTAATAACAGCAAAAATGAAAAATGATAATATTGAAAATATTGATAAAAAATATAGAAATGGATGCCATGAAGGCTCCTATTACACATCTGCAAAAGCTGAATTCCTCAAATGGGAATAACTTAAAAACAAAAATTTTTGTAGATTTGTAAAAATTTGTAAATAATTATGTTATTATTTTGTGTTGCTTTTTTTTTTTTTTTTTTTTTGTATTTTTCAGTGTGATCGCCTTGAGGTCCAGCCGATACAGGATGGCCGAAAATGTGGTGGATCGGCATCTGGCATCCTGTTTCTTCCCTTAGCCTTCGTTTTCCTGCAACTGCTGAATCCAAGACTGCGTAGTTTAGTTTCTGTTTTGATTCAACGGAGTATCAGAATATTACCGGAAAGATGCAACTATGACGTAGACGTGCGCCGCTTCCTGGACATGCCGCAGCTAAAAAGCATTCGAGAGAAGAGTTCAGTTTCGACGAAGAGTTTTGACGAGGCATACAGAGTAGATGGCTGTACTGCCTGTTTGTTTTAAAGACTTTCGTTTTATATTTGACGTGTTTGATAAAGTACTCTATGCGTGCTACGAATTATGTTTAAGTGACGAACTGTTGAATATACTTTGATAATTAATTTTTAAATGTTCATTAACTTCTATGTAAATAAATGTAAATACTTTAATTCTTTATTAAAAGTTAAGTAAATAATAGAATTAGTATTCTTAAAGTAATTAAACGCCCACAACCCACCTGATACTATATATATATATATATATGTGTGTATATATATGTATGTGTATATATATATGTGTGTATATATATGTATGTGTATATATATATATGTGTGTATATATATGTGTGTGTATATATATATATATATATATGTGTGTGTATATATGTATACACACACACACACATATATCATCATCATCATCATCATCAATTTCAAACTTTATCAAGCAGCTGCAGGACAAAGACATCTCCTAGGTGATTCCAAACTGCCCTGTTTTCTGCTATTCTTCTCCATTCTGCTCATTCAAACTTCACAATTTCATCTCTCCAACGACACAGTTGTCTCTTCCTCGTTCTTTCCTTATCTCTTGATATCCAAAATAGAACTTCAGTGGTCTATCTATCATCATTTCTTCTCTCAAAGTGCCGGTCCGAACTCCATTTTAACTTATTGATTCTAGAAATAACATCAGTAACTTTTGTTTGTTACCTAATCCAAGTGTTTCGGTCTCTGTCTCCTCGGGTGTATTCTAACATGCATTTATTTTTGCTTCTCTGGGTTGTTTGAAGTTTTTGTGTACATTTACATTTTAATATCTAAGTTTCTGAAGCCTAAGTTAAAACGGGTAAAATGCACTGATATATATATATATATATTCATTTCAAACAAATTGTTAAGTCGTTTTCGAATATAGCGCTATTTTTTCCGAATGTTCTCCATTCATGTTTAACTCCGTTGTTAATTTCTTCCATTATGTTCCCGTTTATCACAATGGCTTGTCCCAGATAAGTATAACAACATACACTTTCTGATTCATCCATATCAACAGTGATCTTCAGTGGAGAAACAAAGGAATTTGAAATAATTTTTGTCTTGCTGAGGCTCATTTTCAATCCAATGAGCTTGCTTTCTTTGCTTAATTCCTTAAGTATTTCTTGCAAATCCTCAAATGAGAAGGCAAGCAGTATCATATGACCCGCAAATCTCAAATGATTTATAAACTCTCACATCAGTTTTTATGCCTTTGTGTTCTCAGACCATTTTTAAAACTTCTTGAAGTACTGTATTTAAGAGTTTGGGGTGAAATTGTGTTCCTTTGTCTTAAACCCTTTCTAATTTTGAATGCACTACTCGTTCTGTGGAGTTTTAATTTTGCTGTTGCTTCTTTATAAATGCTTCCAATAAGGTGAATATATCCCGAATTATTATTAATATTTCTTAATGCATCCATAACTGCTGGTGATGATACGGAGTCAAAAGGTTTTTCGTATCCACAAAAGACACACACAGAGGAGTTCGTATTTATTTCTTCTTTCAAAAATTTCTCTAATTGTATGAATATGGTATATATATTAGCGTGGGCCGAAAAACGGATATTTTAGATAAACGATTTTTAACAGCACACAAAAGTTGCATTTTGGCATTCTCAATTTGGGAAAAATAAAAAATAAATAAAAAATAAATATTTATATTTTTAGTTCGCGCAACAACGTTCGAAAAAATAATGAAAATATATCATATTTCAAAATTTTTTATTGAAACAAAAACATTAATCCTTTTTGTTCTGATACATTTCGAATGTTTCCTTTTAAGACTTTTACCATATATCTTAAATATATATATATATATATATATATATATATATATATTATTTTATAGCTTCCAGATCGCACAAAAGCCTTAAAATTACGCAAAATTAACCAAAATTCATTTTTTTAAAATTTTATTTAAATTTTATTTATTTTTTACACATCCAGTCTGCTAGAAAAAACTAATGAATCAAATATTTCGTTACATATGTAGGCATTTTACTCTTTAAAATTAATAAAAGTATATGATAGTAACGGATAGTACATAAATTTGGTTAGAAAATCACTACATGTCACTAAATGCAATACTTGCAGCTGTTTTTTGTTCCTTAATTCCTTTATTACCTCAAGAAACTCCCATCAATGCAAGAAAAAATATAAGGAACAAAAAAAGTAAGTATGTTTTTATACTTTTTTTAAGGGCCAAGTATTTTTATCGTCCTCTATGTTACAGTGGTACATTAAAGAACCCCCTTACAAAATCCTCAATAATTACTATTATGAAGTGATATGCATATTTCTTACTGCGATATCGTTAAAAAATACTCTTAAGTAGAAAAAAACATTATGTTTCAAATGCATTTTTTGTATGTTTCATAATGGGATAGATATAGGATTCAGGGTAACTAGATAATTTTATAACAGAAAATTGTATAATTAAAGGGTAAGGCTAGAAACTAGACAGTTTTCACAAAATATATTTATTTTAGAAAAATATACATTATGTTTCCGAAATGCCATAATTGAGAAAAACAATTTATTTTTCCTTTTATTTTTTTATTTATATTTTTTTTTAAATAAACTTAATCACGATAAAAAGAACGGAAAATCTGTATGTATTTTTCAAACAAAGCATCTCGAAAATTGTGAGCTTGTGTATATCATGACTGCTCATATTGTGATTCCATAGATATCCTTTCATGTGAGTATCAATGCAGAGAGAAGTATTTCGCCTTTCGTGACTGTCATGTAAACAAAGCCTAATCTGTGGAATAAATCAAATAAATTTTTCTCTGCAATTCCTGTTCATATAAGAACAGTTTTGTGTTGTGTATAGTTAGTGAAACTGGAAACACAGAGGTGAAAACTGAATTTTGCAGTTGCATATTTTTCTACAAATGTTTACCTTCTATATTTAATATTTAGAGATATATTTAAATGCATTTAATGTGTAGAAATATATTTAAATGTCTAGCAGAGAAAGCATTGCCTTTATTTAATTGGCTACATCCCATATAGCACAGTTAGACAGTTGTGACAGCTGACCAGGTGCAAAAAAATATCATTAAGGACTTCCTTTTCTTAAACAGCTTTACCCAATAAAAGCCGAAAAATAATTTGCTATACGTCCCCCGAAACGTTTGCTTCTTACCCCGCATTCTTTAAAGAGGATCGTTTCCTGTATTGGTAAATGTTAGTCGATGCATTTAAGAAATATTATGTTTACTAATATATATCTTTCATTTGCTGAGTGTTGCAAAGGAATTAAATTATTCAATATACAATATATATATGTATAAGTATTTTACCGTATGTTATTTATTTCAATATGATGTATTTATTAAGTTCGATTAGCTAAGCGCATTTACACTAAATAATGACAAATATTCTCTTTCTTTCTGTCTTTCTCTCTCTCTTTTTTCTTTCTTTCTTCTCAAATGAATAAGACGTACATGACTAATTATTGTGTATTAATAACTGAACTGTAAGTTGATATCTCTTTATAAATTCTTTCAAGATATTTAAACTTCTATAAATCTAAAGTTTTGTTGATTAACTATAACACACGCCTCCCTATATATATAAACAGATTTACAGAAATTCGTCTAATTTTGCATACAATAATCAACCGATGCCCATGAAGACGTATTAGGTATATTATATGTTTTTATTATTTGAATTCTGATTATTTCTTTTTCTTTTTATTTTCACTTTCCTAATGAGATATATTTCAGCACTTATATTTCCTTTTGTACAATGTTTCAAAAGGTTTAATATTATAGACATATATAGATACACACGCACACAAAAGAAAAAAAAAAGAAAAAGAAAAGAATTTGCCCGTGCTTTAATGAATGTATTTGTACATTTGCAGTTCTTAATAAATTGATTTTTTATTTTGCTTTCGATAATCTTAATATAAATAAAAGTCATTGTTTGTTTGTATGTAAGGGAAAGAGGTTAAAATTATACCAAACAAATTTCTGCTTATTATGATAAAATCTTTTAATAGGTGTTTTGAAATCTCTCAACCTCTTGAAAACAAAACCCGACACGCAGAAAAAAATTTAGTCAACCTGACCTAAACCCGAATCGCAAGAAAAAATAGTATGTTGTGGCCACCACAAGACTTTCTTCTACATTTTCCTGTACAAATTCACTAAGTGCGAGTAATTTATTAAATCTATTATTTATTAAAATTATTTAACATGATAAATGCAAATCCTTTTCATCTTAAGGAAATCTAACACTAAGTAGCCAACGGAATACAGTTTTATCGCCTATAAATAACATCTTAAAAAATGCGTTTTTATAATGATTATCTCATATATCAAGTTTCGTACAGTTACATGCCACAAACGTTGAGATATAGCCATCACTTATTGATGAAATTAGCAGCATAGGAGCGCCACCTATTGACCGATAAGCATCCAAGTTGAGTCAACATAATATCTCATAGTGGCCTTCTTACATATCAAGTTATGTTTGATGATACGCAATAGAATCCGAGACATAGCCTTCCATTAAATTGTGGAAATCGCTGTGTAGCAGCGCCACCTGTTAATCGGTTTACTCCAAAAGTTGAGGACACTAATTTTTGTTAAGCTGCATCTATCTACATACAAATTTATGTGCAATTCTGTGCAGTAGTTTCTGAGATATAGCCATTCCTTAAATTGCGGAAATCGCTGTATAGTACAAAATATGTTGGTCGATAAGCATTCAAATTGAATAAGCATAATATCTTATAATGGTTTTCTCACTTACTAAGTTTTCTTTGATAAAACGCAATAGAACCTGAGATATAGCCTCCCTCGTAATTGCAGAAAACACTGTGTAGCAGCGCCACCTGTTGAGCGGTTCACACCAAAAGTTGACATGCACTAATTTTTGTTAAGGTGCACCTACATACAAGTTTATATGTAATTCTGTACAGTAGTTCCTGAGATATACAAACTTTGTTTAAATTTTATTCATTGGTCCTTGAGATACAGCGTCTTCGTCGCTTATGTCATGTCGGATCTCGGTCACCACTGCCTGCTGAAGCGCCTTACCTGGGCAATCAATATTGAACTTCATTGGATGCTAATTGCTGCTATTATTCCGTGGTTTTCTATGAAACTCGCTCATAATACGGCTTAAGTTCCTCTAGCTTTCCATGAGAGCATCACAAACAGGCGTGGGACATAAGTGTTCTCAATCGGTATTAATTCGAAAATTTAGAAAGCGTAATTTAAAAGTCTATTGTACAATGCCTTGTTAAACATGTTTAGATTAATAGCTACATAAGAATGAAAATTGTTCTTAAATATGTAGTTTTTTGTCTACATTATACACAAAATCTTGAAAATTCGAACACGGAAAAAAAGAGAAAATCCCAGAATTCTGATAATTCAACATTTAACTAAAAAATTACCCTAAAATAATACTATTAGATAAGATTTATAAATACTGATTTTCAGCAAAAGGACGCTTATCTATATAAATAAAGAGAAGTGTCTGTGTCTGCCTCCGCTCTGGTGCTAACACTACCGATCACAGAGCTATAAAACTTGTCATATCGGTACCTGGGACCCTGTAGGTGTGCACCTCATCGAGATTTTTTCGAATTTGAACTTTTTTTTTCTTTTTTCAATTTTAAATATTGGCTTTTATGTTTAATCTTTCATGAATTTATTCTTCCATTGTAATCGTCTGCATTCTTAGCAACGGCCATTGCACAATTTATTACTTTCTCTTACCCATAGGGTCGAGAAAGTACTGTTTTAGGGTCAAATTTTCGAACGTGAGTTTTTGTTATACTTACAAGTTCTGAGGTCCCCTGAATACGAAAATCATGTTTTTAGCGAATGGTCTGTGTGTCTGTCTGTTATCAGCATATCTCAAGAACAAATAGTAGCAGAAATTCCAAACTCGGTATTCCAAATGTGTATCATATAGGGATTTTACACTAAGCTTTTCGTTGAGATGAAGCCAATGGATCGTGTACAGGAACACTCAAAAGTATTCAAATACATTACGTCTATAGGGGAAATGCAGGTAAGTAGAGTTTAACATCTATAGACTGCACTAAACAAAATGAAACGAATATATATATTTTGTAATAGAGATAGTCAACTAGGAAAAAAAATTGTGTATGTAGGAGCCTCGCCTCCCCCCCTGGGGGAAAGTCCCTCCTCGAGGGGAGTAAATTTTCATGATGGATATATTTCAAAAGAGCTCGCCAATTCTTTTAAAACGAATGGTTGAACCATCGATCTGCGATAATTCAAAATAAAGTTATCGATTTTTTTCATTTTTAACATTTTTTTTTTTTTTTTTTTTTTTTTTTTTTTAATGTAATTGAGAATAAATAAATAAATTTAACTTTTTTTTTGCATATTTAGTGTTATATTACTTCTCTAATATGGAAATCGTCTGCATTATCATGGAAGATAATTTTTTTAAATAATAATTTTCATAAATTATTTTTACGAATTTGTATAAAAAAATATAGAAGAAAGTCGTGTGGTGGCCACAACACACTAGTTATTTCTTGTTAGTAGATGTGCTTTACTAATAATATTTTACCATTTCCAAGAAAGCTGTTCGGGAATTGAAATAAATTCCTCATAGAGATATGGTAAATAATATACGTTTTAAGCTAAATATTCATCGCTTGTTTTTTGTATATTTATACATTTTGAGGCTTCCTGATTACCGTAGTCAAGTTTTTTAACGTTTGATCTTTGTCTGTGTCTCTTAGAGTAACTTAAAAACGAATAATTTTAGGAGATCCAAATGTTGTATTTTGAAGTTAATATAAGTTTGTTGTCGGAAAAGTTTGATCAAGATTGATATGTTTCGATGTATGTTGCGTGTGAAAATTGTCTGTATAATTTTAAGTAAACTTTTAATTTTATTAACAGAATTAAATTCTATATAAATGTAGGTGCATAGCCCCTCTCACACAGAACTAATTATCATATAAAACTCTTCCGAAGCCTAATTTGAATTGTTTTACATAGGTTTACATAATAGTACTCACTATCTTACCCCTTAATCTCCAACCTGTTTTAATTTATTATATATATTGAAAATAAAATGGCAATACAGTAGAAGAAAAAATTTATTATATTAAATTTTAAATTTAAAAACTTATTTATAACAGTTTATGCATAATTTTTATAGTATAAGAACTTTTTATTTTTCACTTTTAAATATTATTCCTTTAAAATATATATATATTTTTTTTCTTTCTCTGTCTTTTTTCTTTTTTCATTCATTCATTCATTCATTTTTTTTTTTTTTTTTTTTTTTTTTTTTAATTTATAGTATTTATCGGAAAAAATCGTAACATATCATAGAAACCATTAAACTGATTTTTTATGAATTTAATTCCCTTTAAAAGAAAGTATATTTTTTATTTCATTTATTATATTGCTCGGAATGATATGATAATATAGTGGAAATAGACGGAACTATAAAATACACGATTCAAAAACTAAAATATTTAATAGATGTTGAGATACAGTCACCTTTAAAATCGTAGTTTTTCTTTTTCTTTTTCTTTTTCTTTTTTTCTTTTTAATAATAGCAGATCTACCTGTCGTCGATAAATATCCAAAATGAAATATCCTGGAAAGATATTTCTGCAGGCAGTGGAAACCCGGACCCGCTGTAGAGCGGGTAGAGAAAAAAAAGGCCGTAGGCAGCAGGTACCAGAAGCGAGGTTTAGAGCGATTTCAATATATATTTTTTAATTTTTATTTATGATGGGATGAAAAAAATGAATATCAATCCAACTCTTTTGAAAATTCATTTAAATATAGTGAGCAGCGAAGCGGGCGAAGCCTGATAGTTTTATATAAAAAGAAGAAATAACGATCATATAAAATAAGAGACTAAAATTTTAATGCCTGTGTTCGCCTTAATTTAACACCTACAGTGCGATTATAGTAGATCTATATTTCATTTCTTAAAAATAAATAAATAAATAGCATTATAGATGTTTATGTATTCTCTCTGTCTCTCTTTTAATACTTCCTAACAAGTTTGAAAAGTGTTAATGACTTCGGTTTGTCTCTCTGTGTCTGTCTTTTTGTCCGCGTTTTAACTTTCAAAAATATTCATGAAATTTCTTGAACTGACATATATTATTTTATTTTACTATTGGATATTTCTTATTTAAAATGGTGTGAATACCTCTACTGGTTTGTCTACAGGGACACCTAAAAACATTCCAAAGCATTGTGTTCTATGAGAGGTATTTCTAAAAATCATATAATAATAATTTTACTTCTCACAAATCTTAATGAAACTGAAATATGTTATTCAAGTTTACCATCGGATGTTCCTTAAAAAAGAAAAAAAAAAAAAAGGAGTACATACCACCGTTGATTTGTATACAAGAATTCCCGAAAGTATTCCAAAGCATTCCGTTCTATGAGAGGCATTTCTATACACCAAATTTTAATAACTTGACTTTTCACATATCGTAGTAAAATTGAAGTGTATTATTCATATGTACACAAAAATATTTTCTATAGAGTATAGTATGATCCGTATTAGATTTGTAGGGCCACACAAAAATATTCAGTTACATTATGGGCTATTATTGGAAAGTGACTGGAATTGCATTTCCGATAAACATTAAGCGTGCTTAACCCTTTCTAACAATTCTTAAGTGTGAATATGATTGCAATTTGTATATCTATCTATCTGACTGTCCGTTCCGATATTCTATAAAAAATTTTAAATAACGATACTCTGTTCACTATGGAATGTTCCCTATTTAATATGGTGTTAATAGGTCCTATACATAGGTATGTGTACAAAAACATCCCGCTCGCCCCCCCCCCCCACCTCAAAAAAAAAAAAAAAAAAAAAAAAAAAAAAAATGTATTGCGTTTTAAAACAGATTTTTATAAACCCCATTTAAATAACTTACTACCGTAAAAATCATAAAGAAATCAACATTTAATGCTAGTAATACTATAATAATGCTTTGTATACAATATCGTATGGTTAACCTCGAGATTGTCAGGGCTGCATAAAAATGTTCAGATCTATTAAAGATTGCAGTTAAAATCTGAAGACTGCATTTTCATTCGTGTTAAGCATTTTAAACATTTTCAACAATATTTAAGAGTTACTATGAATTCAGTCTTAATATGTATGCCTTTTAGTCCTGTCTGTCTTGAAAGGAAACAAACAAACAACAACAACAAAAAAAAGATTACTGCATATATTTATACGCAGTTAAATACCGTTTCTACATTTTTCATTTATTAGTCTTTTATGTTTTATATATCTATTTTGTACAGGTATAGTTAAAATTCTTTCCTATTGATTATAATACAAAATTGTTTGGTTTATACGATTCGAATATCGACTATAAATCTTTTTTTTTTTTTTTTTTTTTTTCTCTTTTCTAGTATTAGCGAACTTTCTGCTTAAGTCCTTATTTCTTATTTCTTCAGATATTAATTATCTTAAATTTTGTGAGAAATTTCATGATTATGTTTATTATTATTATTCTTTTTACGTCGCTCTAAGGAGAAAAACAGCAAAAACTTTATTCGTAATGCTAAATTTAATACCCATAGAAAATCAGTGATTCAGATATTTGTTTATTAAAGTTATTTTGCAATTAATGCCTATCTTTAATGTTTAATATTTATTAATAATATATTTTTATTCGTGTTCAAGTTAAGCAATCATAATTAGTACTTTTATTTTAAAATTTATTTACTATCTTTAATATAAATAAATTAATTAAATAATTAATTAAAATAAACATAAACATAAACACGTATATTTTGATTTTAAGTCTTTTTAAATATAGTTTTATGCCATTTCCTTGAAAAATGTGTATGGTCTCAAACTAAAGAAATAACTCGTGTCTTCCTTCATACAAATTCTTGCATGTGGCAATTCTTATCTGTTGTCCTTTTTCTAAGAACGCACAACGCACCTGAAAATCCTGTTAAGGGGTTTTCTGTAGTTTTAAAAGAAGAAAATAAAGGGACAATTTCTTCTCCGTTAAAAATCCTTTATCTCTTAACAGAGGAGGGTAAAAACACTATTAATCATCATCGATCACTTGAGCTTGTGAAATTTGGGAATACACGATTTAATTTTGGGGGCTTTAAATGTTATTATCTCTGCACAATAAATGATTAATAAAGCAACAATATTAAGAACATGCATTTTTTTAAGATGTTAATGTTTCATGTGGAGAATTTAAAAATTTCTTGTACTTGGTATTAAAGTATTTTTTGTTATTACATTTTAAAGAATTAATTTTAAGAATATCCATTTTTAATACTTTGAAAAGAGTTTATGCCTTCAGTTTGTTGATCTGTCTGTCCGCTCGTCAATCTATCTCTCTGTCCTTTCCGGTAAATATTCATTGAACTCCTTGAAATTGCTATAGATCATTTAAAGTTTATAGTCGAGTATTCCCTTTTGAAAATTATGTAAACACAACTCATGGATTGTGCATTTAATTAAAAAAAATTGAAGCGAAAAGAATACATGGATTTAAATTTGACATATCAAATCGAAAGGGGAATCTTTTTTTCAGCTAAATGAAAAAGTTTTTTTATTTGAAAATTAACAGGCTTTGCATCTTTTGCTAGTGAAAAAATTTAAAGGAATTTTGAAAAAAAAAAAAAAAAAAAAAAAAAAAAAGAACATTAATCATTGCATTTTAAATCACTTTGTAAATAAAAACTAAAAAACAAATTCCATTTAAATCACTCAAAATCTCGCTCCAGGTCCTAGCTACCTTCGGAAAAAAAATTTTCTCCACCAATTTATTTGTTCTGAGTCCTCACTGCTTTCTTTGATTTGCCCCTTAACCGGATATTTTTATTTTAGTTGCTAACTAGACAATAAGTGGCGAAGTTGTTATTCAAAAACTGTGCTTTTTGAACAGATTATTATATTCATTCAATGACAATAGAAGGCAGTACCAGACAATCTTCGGAGCAGCAAAATTTTTAATTAATTGAAAAACTATATTAATCAGAAATTCAAAAATTGAGCTTCAAGTTTCATCAGGACATGTCAAAACAAACATTCATAGAAAATTCTGCAGCTCTGCGATCAGCTCTTTATCTACAAAACTATAAACTCCCCTCAAATTTCATTTCTCATGCATTTATGCGGTTTAGGATGCTGTGAAGAGATTTGAAAATTATTCTTTTATAAATTGACATCTTTTCTATTAAGCCTCTACCTGCCGAAGAAAATTTACGAGATTTGCTTCAAAGGGCCACTGTTATCTTTCAACTCTCAAATGAGCAAATCTTTCAAAAACACTGTCAAGATCATTTTCAAGTTTATTTTATTATACTGTCAAACCGTGTCAGTAATTTCACTGGTAATAGTACAGTACAAAGGATCGTACTTCGGAGAAAACGTATACGTACATCCAGAGCATGTAAAGTGTTAATTATTTGCGAAACATAGCGCATTGATTCTTTGAAGATAGAACCCAGGTCCTACAAGTTATTAGCATGACGCTTTAACCTGATGAACTAATGGGTCTAGAACTAATGGGAACGAAGCATGGGCTGTTGTATCATTGAAACTTTCGGTGAGAAACGGCAAAATTGTCAGCTTGTTTGAAAAAAAAAAAAAAAATCTTTGTACCTTCAGTTTAGAACGAATAATTTTAAAAATAATTTTTGATTTAGTATTAATTTTGAGAAGATTACACCTGATCAAATATTTAAAAAAAAAAAAAAAAAAAAAAAAAAAAAAAAAAAAAAAAAAATCAAATTTATATACATTACTCAATTTTGCTTTAAAATATAAAAAATGTGAATTTACTCTAAAAATGAAGTTCAATTAAAATTGAATTAAAGTCATTACAAAGTGATAAAGAATCTCTTATTTTTATTAAAACTTCCAATTCCTTATTATGTTTTATTTTATTTTATTTTATTTTTTCACATTTTAATTTTAAATGTTTAAAATATTATGCAATTCTTTTTTTATATATTTATTTCTAACATATTGAAATCAAATGTTTTCGAATTCTCTACACCTTTATAAAACAAGAGAAGCTGCTTACTTTCAAGTGTATCTTTGTATATTAACTAAAGTATGATTGCAAATCGTATATTTTCTCATTGATGTTTATGAACAGAAATATTCTATATAAGCGGATATTGAACCAGTGATTCATAAAATAAGAAAATTACAAGTAAGATTCTTAATATTCATAGGATGTGTTCAAGTAGCTTGAAAAATCAATACCTCATCTGAAGTTTAGAGAATGACATGGAACAAATTTGAATATGGAATCGTCACTTAGATTTCAGATGTAAATTAAGAGATTTTGAAGTTGGTGTGGAGGAATTTTAAAATTTTATAATAATTTTCGCAAATGTAGCTGAAGGTTCGGATATGTAAAGAATATTAAAGTGAAATATTCTGTATTTTTGTGTAATTGAACAATATGTTTAATATAAAAATTTAGCTAAAATAAAATAAGTATCAGGAAATATCTTAGAACAAAAACACTTGTATATATAAGGTGATTGCAATTAAGATTCTATTTATATTATTATAAAGCTGTAAATAAAATGCGGATTGAGTAAAAAACTTGCAGATTGACAGTTCAAACGATACGCTAAAAGAATCTGCAGAAAAAAAAAAAGAAAAAAAAAATATATATATCTGTTTGGAGGCGCACTGCAATGAAATACACACAGCTACAAATTCAATTACAAACTGCTTTATTCCTTACAGAATTTTTTATTACAAACTGTTTAGCTATGTAAAACATACTCAATTTAGGCCCCGTCATAATATAGTAAAAAGTGCAGCCGATGAACAATGTGTTCAACAACTGTGTTCAACAGCTGATCGCCAATCCGTCCGCTTATGTACCGTTATTCCGCCGATTACTTCTAATCATTTTTTTTTTTCTACTGTCAAAATATTTTAAAAAGTAAAAATAACATTTTTAAATGTCGTAATGATTAAAATTTTTAATATAGACCAGTTATTTATTACAAATCTTTTCAACTTGAATGTAATCCTTCACCTAAAAGATTATTTTTTCTTTGCAAAATGTTTCACCCTATCCCTTCAATTGTGTAAGTACAATTTTTTGATTCAATGTGCATTTTAGTTTCAAAATAGGCCAAGTTCAATTACGATTACACTGTATATTTGTATGTGTGTACATTTCATGAGGAAATAAGACAATTCTAACAATTTAACAGTGTAATAAAAATAATTATTAGAATTCAAAACAGAGAAAGTTAAGCCAAATTTGCAAATGCTAGACCAGTTATTTATTACAAATCTTTTCAACTTGAATGTAATCCTTCACCTAAAAGATTATTTTTTCTTTGCAAAATGTTTCACCCTATCCCTTCAATTGTGTAAGTACAATTTTTTGATTCAATGTGCATTTTAGTTTCAAAACAGGCCAAGTTCAATTACGATTACACTGTATATTTGTATGTGTGTACATTTCATGAGGAAATAAGACAATTCTAACAATTTAACAGTGTAATAAAAATAATTATTAGAATTCAAAACAGAGAAAGTTAAGCCAAATTTGCAAATGCTAACTACTAATGGATAAATATGTAAGGAATTAAAAATATAAACAAATAAATAAAATACATTTCACTTTGTTAATTTGAACTCAAAGGGACTGCAATAAAATGCAGATTATCCGGATTATAAATTACTGAGAATGTGGGGAAAAAACTATTATAGAGGGAGTTATAAAGTAATTACATATTTTTAAACCTACTTTTGCTACTATCATTAAAATGTTACCAAATATTTAAATATAAAACAATCACTATCACTTTAAACAACTTTATTGAAAGTTTTATTTTTACCTGAAATTAGACAAAAAATTACAAAATTGTTTCGATATTATCATGTTGAAAATATCTAATAAGTTGTTTTTTGCTTAGTTCTGTTCTCTCTAAAATTTCTGAAGTGAGAATCTATCTCCTTTAAAAAGTGACCCCTTATTTGACACCAATTAAGGTGAGAAAACATTATTATCGCTTTTGAAAATCTGACATTTCTCCCTATTTGTGAAAGAGTGACGTATAATCACTTTGTCACAAAGAGTGAGTTCATCGTCTATTGCAAGATTAAACTTTTGTAGAGTGAGAAATTGCTAGCGTCATCTATTAATCGTATTTGGAATGAAATATAAAGGACAATTTCTGGGCGATCTTATGCATGTATTTGTTTAACAGAACTTATTGAAGATTTTTTATGAATAAAAAAAGGGAAAAAAAATATGTTAAAATATAATTTGGTAAATATTTTTTTTTTCTATTCGATTGAAAAAATCGTATTAATATTATTAGTGAAGAATCTAAAATCGCAAGAAACATATCGAAATTTGTATTAGAAAGTAAACAGTATTATTAAGAAATATATAAAATATAAGATGAAATATCTTTGCAAATATTTAATGTACAACGCCTTAAAATCTGTGACAGTAGACATTTTTATTATATTCATTGACAGCTAACGTATGTGAAATATTAAAAAAAAATTAGCTATAATATTTCACGAATTTTTAAAATTAACAGCAAGTTTTATACTCCTGAACAGACGAGTTTTTAAAGAAACTCTGTAGATCCGTACGCGAACATTTATTTATTTATTTATTTTAAACATGCACACTTGAGTAACTTCTTTTCCCCAAAGCTACTTTAAATGACTGCTTGTCTAAGGAAATTTCTTTCAAGTACGCATTTTGCTTTTAAAATAATTAAAATTTTAGCTATTCCAAAGTAATTTTAATTTTAAAATATCCGTTAGAATTCTGTAATTTTATATTGTTGATAAATGAAGTAAAAATTTAAAAATATGACTGATTATGTATGAGAATGATTTAATAATGTAAATTAAGCAGCTAGTGTATGTGCTCAGTAAAACAATCGCCTGCTACGGGGACGGCCTGGTTTCGATTCCCGACAGATCCAAACTGCATTCTTTCCACCGTTGAACTGGGCTCAATTCGTAAAGGGAAATGAAACGATATCGTCGAATGTACACAATTCTTTTAAGGAAAAATAAACAGTCATATTCTTTAAATTGCTCCGAATAATCTCATTCTTCATAAAGAGTGCGAAATCTCACACTTTCGTAAAGAGACTTTTCACTCTTTAGAGGTTGGCTCCATTTTAGCATGTTCAAAGAGTGACATGCCACTCTTTTAGAGTGAGATCTCACTCTTCATAATTTAGAGAGTTTATTTTTACTTTTTAAACAGTCTTTCTGTTTGTAGAAAAACACCAAGTTCTTTGTTCGATACTGACTGCATAAAAATGAATAGGCGTAAAAGATTAATATTCTGCAGAATTAGCTTTTGGGGATCTGAAGCTGAGCCACCAGATTCCCATATATATACCTTGCTATATTACTCAAAAACTCTTTCAACGATTTCTTATTTAATTAAGTGTCGGAACGCACCAGTTAAATGTACGGACATCACAAATTGTTGTCAACTGCTACATACTTTACATGTTTATAGTTCACATCTTATGGATTTGTAGGTACATCACCAGGCATCCTGATATATGAACTCTACTTACGATTATAATCCAGTTATCGAAATTAACAAACAAAAAAAAAGTTTTGATAATGATAAAAAAGCTTGAAATGCGATCAATACCAAATATCATGACAGAGATGTAGATGCCACGGTTCGACAGAAGAACTAGTATATATCGGATATCTGACTTTATACTTTTATATATAAATAGCCCATGACTGCCGAAAGGAAATGGAAAGAGTCATTTCATTAATATGAAATCTGTTACAAGGTATGGAATAGGGGAGGGGGGGGGGGTAGAGTTCTGAACGATTGTGATTCACCAATTCCTGATAAAAAATACGTTCGAATTAATAGATTTGTCTAAAGCTATTCTGCCATTGAAAATTTCAGGCCTTCAAGGTTAGGTTGAATTAAGTGGAAATATCTAATTACTCAAATTCAAATTAATGAGAATTAACGGTACTACTGTTTTAAAAGTCATTTTTCAAGCTGCCATTAGAAAAGTTTTTGAATACCACTATTTTCAAACAGCGTTTTTATACAAAGTTAATTTTAGAAATAAATGTCATTAAATTAAAACGTTTGTATTAAAACAGTTCATAATGGCTGCTATAAATTTTTCTAACAGATGTCATTCATCTGGACTTAATTATTACAGCTCCTGAGATTTTTAATTCGTAATTAGTTTAATTTGCTTCATGAAAAGTTATTCTTGATAATTTTGATATTATTTTTTTTTTTTTTTTTTTTTTTTTTTTTTTTTCAATTTAATGTGATTTCTTACAAAATTCATTTTAAACAGTTATCAACCGGTATATTTGTTGTATACTTTGAAGATTTATCGACTTTGTTCTCAAAGAAATCTTTTTCTTTCTCAGAAAATATTTTTGTATCATTACTCAAGTATCTCTCTGAAACAAAGAGGTTTAAACGAATAAAATGTACAGACTAATTATAAATTTCTTCTGAAAAGTATACATGCGTTATTTGGTTTTAAGAACAAATATAATTGATAAAAATAAATCATTCTCCTATTTCCTGTAATACAATTCATAGCATCTAATTTTCGTTAAGCTCATCATTAAAAAGAAAATCGATTGCTTTCTTTTCAAATAAATTGGCGTCAAATGTCAGAGAAAACAGTATTAATGATTTATGTATTTTCAGTAAGCAATATAATACATGCATGTGGTTTCTAAGAGAAAACATTAGAAACAGAAGAAACGTTAATCTCTTCGATACAGTCTATAAAGACAGATAAAATGTCTTTTTATTTTCGGATAAGTATAATTCATTACACACATATATATGTATATACACATATATGCATAAATTATAATTATTAATTAATTTCTGTATTAATGCCAACAATGAGTAAGTAATTTTATTAAATACTACAGCATGTCAATAATTTTGTAACAGAAAAATTAATGATATTGGTTATTTTTTATACCGTGTATTCGAGTGAACTAAAATCTTTTACTTTATGTATGGATACTTCGTATAAAGAAACTTAAACATATTTCCTTTAAATATACAGCAGGGGTCGTACTCTCCGCCCCTTTTTCAGGACACACTTAAGAATAAGAAATTTTCTCCTATTTTGCCACCAGTAATTTCATGCAGTAATTTTTATGGTACTTTTTATAGAAATGTCTCTAGAATAATCTGGTTAGAGATCATCGTAAAAGAATAGTGGTAGGAATAGAGGCGGAAATTTGTCATATTTCAGAGTGTCTGAAAAAAGGGCGGAGAGTACGACCCCTGATACAGAGCTGTCAACTTTCATTATTTATTCTGAAGCACTGTTAGTATCCGCCTTTTTTCCCACCAGTATCATTCAAGAGTAATTTTCTTTTTATGACTTCAAATTTGAAGACTTTGATTCGGAAGCACCGGAGACAGTATCAAGCATTTTCTGTTGCATAAGAGTAGACACTTGTGGGTTTTTTTTTTCTTTTAACAATGGGGACAAACACAGTTCAACACATGTTGTAGGACATCTGTAGGAGATGTCAGAGCGATAGACGATAGAAAAGAGAAATAAAACAAGCAGAGAGGGAAAAAATAGAAAATAAAAGTAATAAAGGAGCACGTTAAATCGGAGGCTCGTTTTCGATATTCTTATGTTGACATTTCCGAAGAAGAATTCCGAGCTATGCGTATAAGGCACGCCAATAAGCTGAATAGACGAAATGATCGAGAATTTCTATTCTGTACATTTCTAGATGGTGAAACAATATTCTGAATATTATGGACATTCTAAATCCTTTGTACTGCGAGAAGTTCTCGCTTGATTTTCTAGAATTGGGTCATACACTAAGATTATATCTTGCGCTCGCATTTATTTGCAGAGATTTTTAAATAAGTTTGACCTCGATAATATAAGCAGACGCTCTAGAATTCTAATAAGGGTTTCTAGAACTCGCTTTCAAAGGGGACTAGAATTTATAATGATGACATGGTACTACTTTCCCTAGAGCCACAATTTAGATTCTAGATGTCAGTTACAGAATTTTTTCTCGGTATAAATGTTGGAGTTTAGTTGAAATTTTTGTTGAAAGCAACAAAGCAATGTATCATTATTAACGTTTCACTGGTTCCAAACTTCGTGGATAGATTACTGACATCGGCTACTCAATTATTTTCTATTGACCGTATTCTCGCCCATGATTCAGAATCGAAATATCGGACAGAATGAAGAATGCCCACGATTGATTTCTAAAAACATACGCAACGCTCCCTACAAAATGCGTAAAAACTTCAGTTGAGAATAGTAAAACATTCTAATCTACTTCTAAGTTAAATGAATTTCTTTTTCGCATTCTGTATTCCGTTTATGTGAAAATACTCCCTGTATTTACAAAATAAACAATAGAATTCTGAGTATAAAGCTTATTTAAAATTCATTGATTTTTAAACGAATGTTTTCAGCGAACTTTTTAAAGATCAAAAATATATTTGTCTCAATTTCTTAAACAATAAATATGTAAAAAAAATGAGGCTTATAAAAATAAATGAATCAATAAACGAAATAAACACATATAATTATAAGATAAATAAAATTTTATATACCATTTTTCTTAAATTTTCTGTTGAATCATATAAATTTGACAGTTCTATGTAATAATAAATAACTTTTAAAAAATTTTTCGTGAATTATCCCATTAACTTAAAAAGAAAAAAAAATAACGCTGGTTTTAAAAATAAAATAGTAATCTTTTTAGAACAACATGTATTAGCATCATGAACTACATTAGCACTTTACAATGTGTAGAATTTTTTTAAAGTTATAATGATGTTAATTTTTGTGAGATGCCTAATTTAACTTTTTATAATTTTGTAATGTTCATGTTTAATTAAATGTTTTTATTTTTATGTCGCAAGAATTAGGAGGTTATTATTTTCATATTTGAATTTATTAAAAGAAAACGAATCAAAAATTCGAAAATAAAGCTAAGAGCTATTTCATTGTCTTCGTGTTCTGAACTATTCTAAAAGTTTCAAATATCTAGTTAGTCGAGAAGTTACTTGGTAAAAACCTATTGAAAGATTTGTACTGAACAAACAAAACGAGTTAATAAAACAAAAAAGCGGGTTAATAAGAACATGGTAAAATAGAGAAGGCAAAAAATTTCTGTTTCTTTGGCATGATATTGGTAGCATTTGTTCATCACATGTCAAACATGACTTTCATTAATTTATCATTATGCTCGCATTTGAAATTTGAAATTCGGTACAAACGAGAAAATATGCAAAACAATGGAATGTAATATAAGGGAATTAAGTATGTTGCAAATCACCTAACATTTGTTCATACGCAATTAAATACTTTTATGCAATTTCAAAAATAAATTGCTTGCGTTTTTATGATTCCATACACAAAAGTGCATTATAATATTATGACAAAAATGTTATTTGTTAAAATAAAATCCGAATGTACACCCCGCGACAAAAATATAGGTACAAAGGGGTTTTTCTTTGATTTTTCATAAAATAACATTAACTAAATTGTGCTTATCATTTATTATTATCATAAAATAACACTATTCCCGGACCAATTTTTGTTTTAAGACTAATTTTAAACCCTTTGTTCCTATCTTTTTGTCGCGGTGTGTAGTCTTAAATTAGAAAAATTGTAGTCTTAAAATTTTTCTATATTAGTCTTAAAACAAAAATTAGTCCGGGAATAGTGTTATTTTATGATAATAATAAATGATAATTTAGATAATGTTATTTTATGAGAAATGAAAGAAAAACCCTATTGTACCTATCTTTTTGTCGCAGGGTGTAAGTAATCCTGTAAAAACTTCCTGTAAATATACTTCGTGTTATGTATTTGATATACATTTGATAAATAAAAATATTAGCATTACAAAAAATAAAGAATTATATATATGTACTTATATATGTATATACATATATATATAAATGGAAATTTTATAGGACTCAGTTTCGGGATGCACTTTCTTCAAGAACGGCTTAAGAGATTATCTGTTGAGCAGCTCGCCCATTTCTGCCGCAGAAATGGATATTTGTCTTTCCATGTGATTCATGACAGTATATTATTTACATTGTTACTATTAATACTAGTGGATTGCATCTGTTTAATGTAAGTTCTTGTTGTTATTTAATTAAATAAAATCAATTATTTAATAAACTATTATAAGCCTTGTTTCTCTATTGATTATTATTATAAGTACAATAGTAAAAAAAAAAAAACTGTTTCGAACATGGGATAGATTAAACTATTAATAACTTAATTATAAAAGACTATTCAATACGGGGACAAAAATGCACAGCATTAAATATTAAATATTCTTTAATAAAACATGTTAGTTTACTGGAAATTAATAATCTATCTAAAAATTTTTGTTCATAAAAGTGAACAAATGTCATTTCATTTGAATAACAATAGATCCTATACATACTAATGATCTTGAGATTAGTCGATATCCTACACAAAGAAATACGTTTATACTTATAAAATTCCTTTTTACAAAATTTTTACTTTGAATATTATATTCAGATTTGAATTGTTATATTTTAAATTTGACGTGATTTACATGAATAAATGAATGCTCTTTTAATAAATATTATCTCTAAATTTTTTTTAATTTTCATGGCATAATGAAATTATTTCTCATATAGTTAGTGTACAAGTAACAATAGAAATTTGAATTTATATTGTATGTCTATTCAGTGTTTATATATATATAAAGTATATTAAAATTTTAATATAATTTTAAGTATTATACATTGGGTATTTGAATGATGTTAAATAAATCTATTTCTAATTGTACGCTAAAATATTCTTAACCATTCACTGATATTACTTAATAATTCAGTTACGTTTCAAAACTTATCATGTTTGTATTGACGACTCCTTTTATGTTTCATAATTTAATTTAAAATATTTACTTAATTTGAATTGTTATAAAATTTGAATTGTTATATTTTAAATTTGAAGTGATTTACATGAATAAGTGAATGCTCTTTTAATAAATGTTATCTCTAAATTTTTTTTAATTTTCATGGCATAATGAAATTTTTTCTCATATAGTTAGTACAAGTAACAATAGAAATTTGGATTTATATTGTATGTCTATTCAGTGTTTATATATATTTATATATATATAAAGTATATTAAAATTTAATATAATTTTAAGTATTATACATTGGGTATTTGAATGATGTTAAATAAATCTATTTCTAATTGTACGCTAAAATATTCATAACCATTCACTGATATTACTCAATAATTCAGTTACGTTTTAAAACTTATCATGTTTGTATTGACGACTCCTTTTATGTTTCATAATTTAATTTAAAATATTTACTTAATTTTTCTCATAGAGATTCGATATATGATGCTAAAATTAATCACCATCTATTATATTTCATATTATGCAGATATTGTTTTATTTATCATTATCTTACATAATGTTCTGTTTAAAACAAAATAACTGCAACGTCTTGAAAGGCCAAAGAGAAAAAATTAAAAAGCAGACATCTCTTTCGGTAGCATGCAGCGTACCGTCTTCAGTGCAAAAAGAAATGAGAGAAGTGCTGGTATACAGGTAAGGAATCAAATTCTGATCAACCAATAGATATATATCTAATCAACACACATTACGATAACATGTGTGTGGGAAGGGGGGAGGGCGTTAATAAGGAATTACGTTTGATATTGCTTTATTTATTGTATTTCAACTCATCCTGAAAATTTAATTCTCCTGTCTACCTTTTATAATTTTTCTAACGCTCGCAGCCACATCAAACGTTACTCTGTGACGAAATTTAGCAGTGAGCAGGAGTTTCGTTAGCACACTTTAGCACATTATAATGTTATAAATGGAAATACTGTTTTTTAAAATACATGTTGTATCTAACTCTTTTTGCATAAAAAATGGACACGATGTCATTCACCTCTGAAAAACAGA
This sequence comes from Salticus scenicus, assembly GCA_963930645.1. Taxonomy (NCBI): domain Eukaryota; kingdom Metazoa; phylum Arthropoda; class Arachnida; order Araneae; family Salticidae; genus Salticus; species Salticus scenicus. Next base: position 327,320,228 of record OZ005654.1, read on the forward strand.
TTTCTTTTTTATTTAGATTTTGTATTTAGAAAATTCATAAACGTAAAATTAAACTGGTTAAAAAAAAAAAAAAAAATCATACAAAGCATTTTATTTTATTTTTTACTCTCTCTTACCCTTACGGTAGAGAAAGTATTATTCATTGTCAAATTTTCGAAAGTGAGTTTTTGTTATATTTACATGTTCTGAAGTCCCTGAATTCGAAAATCATGTTTTTAGCGAATGGTCTGTGTGTGTGTGTCTGTCTGTGCGTCTGTCTCTCTATGTGTCTGTTATCAGCATATCTCAAGAACAAATAGCAGCAGATATTTCAAACTCGGTATTCTAAATGGGTATCATCTAGGGATTCTACACTAAGCTTTTCGTTGAGATGAAACAAATGGTTCATGTACAGAGACACTCAAAAGTATTCAAATACATTATGTCTATGGGGGGAAATTGCAGGTAAGTAGAGTTTAACATCTACAGACTGCACTAAATCAAATGAAACGAATATATATTTTTTGTAATACAGATAGTCAGCAATGAAAAAAACTTTGTGTATCTAAGAACCTCGTCCTGGGAGGGGAAGTCCCCCCTCGAGGGGAGTAAATTTTCATGATGGGTATCTTTCAAAAGAGCTCGCCAATATCTTTAAAACGAATGGTTGAACCATCGATCTGCGATAATTTAAAATAAAGTTATCATTTTTTTTCATTAAAAAAAAAAAAAAAAAAAAAAAAAAAAAATGTAATATTGAGAATAAATTAAACTTTTTTTTTTGGATATTTAGTGTTATACTACTTCTCTAATTTGGAAATCGCCTGCATTATCATGGAAGATAATTTTTACTTTCTCTTACTCATAAGGTAGAGAAAGTATTGTTTTTGGCACAAATTTTCGAAAGTGAGATTTTGTTATATTTACACGTTTTGAGGTCTGCTGAATACGAAAATCATGTTTTTAGCGGTTGGTCTGTGTGTAGGTCTGTGTGTATGTCTGTGTGTGTGTGTCTGTGTCTGTATGTGTCTGTCTGTTATTAGCATATCTCAAAAACAAATTATGGCAGAAAGTTCAAACTTGGTATTCTAAATGTGTATCATATAAGGATGCTACACTAAACGTTTCGTGAAGATCAAGCAAATGGTTCGTGTACAGGGACACTCAAGAGAATTCAAATACATTATGTCTATGGGGGAAATTGCAGGTAAGTAGAGTTTAACGTCTATAAAGTGCACTAAACCAAATGAAACGAATATATATTTTTTGTAATAGAGATAGTCAGCTGGGAAAAAAAATTGTGCATGTAGGAGCCTCGCTCCCCCCCCTGGGGGGAAGTCCCCCCTCGAGGGGAGTAAATTTTCATGATGGGTATCTTTCAAAAGAGCTCGCCAATACCTTTAAAACGAATGGTTGAACCATCGATCTGGGATAATTTAAAATAAAGTTATCGATTTTTTTTTTCATTTTTAACATTTTTTTTTAAAATATATATAAGTAATATTGAGAATAAATTCACCTTTTTTTTCGATATTTAGTGTTATACTACTTCTCTAATATGGAAATCGTCGATAATTTTTTTTAAATAATAATTTTAATTTTTTTTTTTTTTAACAGATTTATTTTTTAATAACCGAATTAAATTCCATATAAACGTAGGTGCAATATTGAAACGGGGGGTTGAGGGAAGCTGTAGCCCCCCTCACACAGAACTAATTACACTAGTTTACACGGTTTTCATACCCCAGCTGAAAGTTGTTATTTTATTATTCATTTTGTCAGAATTATCCAGAAAAAATAATAAAAAAATTCTGTCACGTCTGGTTTAAAAAATATTTATTAACTTAACTAAAATGCATAATTTTGGTATTAATACAAAAAAAAAATTAAAAATTACTAATTTTTGCCTTCTTTTTATAATTATTTTAATCAGTTTCTCTTATAATGGACCAACAGTAATCCCCTAACATGTTTTCATCCCAAAATCCTTGATGTCGTTCTTCAAAAACCTTTAAATCTTGGTGAAAACGTTCCTCTTATTCGTCACTCATATTTCCTAAGTTTTCAGGGAAAAAGCTTAGATGTGAGTGCAGAAAATGAATCTTTAACGACATGTTTATTCCCATCTTTTGACATTTTTCCAATAAATCAGTAACAATTCACCTTCTCTTTTGAAAAATTCTGAAAAAACTTTGCTTCTGTTTCTGAAAAACGTAACTTTTGTGTCTGGTAGTAATAAGTTCCATTGTTGTAAGCGGGAACCAAGAAGCTCTGCTTTAGATCTAGATAATTGTAAATCTCTTATAAGATCATTTAATTCGGCTTGGTTAATTAAATGTGGAGTGTTTTCTTGAAGTGAGAACTCGTCAGAATCACTAGAAATCGATTTGATTTCAACATCACTTTCATTGTCATCTAGTATATTAGCACTCGAATTACCAGGAAAAACTGGATGTGGTAGATCTTTCGAATGTAATTTGGGCTTAGTAACAGACGGAACTTCGGCATATATAATACTTGCCTTATTTTTTTTTATTATATCCCAATGTCTTCGTAACACAAAAGTAACAATCATTTTCATGATTACTCGGTTCTCACCATAGCATTGGTGAAACAAATGGAAGGTAAACGTTTTCTCCTGATGACCACTGGAGTAAGACGATTCTACAGCTTTCGCAAAACACATAAGGCACCCACTTTTTATCTTGATTTGCAACAGGAAATCCAAAATAATGAAGATATGCACTTTTTAACGAATCTACAACGAGTCTTCTCTTTTTTGAAAATATAAACTGTCCACAAACATAACAAAAACGATCAGAATTTTGTTTACACTTTCTACTCGACATTTTACATCAATCCGAAACCGGATAATTGTCGTTTGAAGCGAACGAATAAACAATAAACTGTCGTCAACACGTTAGGTAGTTTAAAAAAAACATTTGACTGCAGGAAGAAATTGTGACGTGATAAAATATTTCTGATAACACTTTTGGGTTTAAGGAAGGTAGATTAACATATTTATATGCATTTATTTTGGGGTATAAAAAAAAAGTTCTATTTTGTAAACTAGTGTTATCATATAAAACTCTTCCGAAACCTAATTTGAATTGTTTATCAAAGGTTTACATAACAGTACTCGTTATCTAACCTCTTAATATCCAACCTGTATTTATAGTATTAAATTTCATGGTAAGAGAAAGTCGTGTGAGTGACACACTAGATTATTTTAAATAATAATTTTAATAAATTATTTTTACTGAGTGAATTTGTATAGGAGAATATAAAAGAGAGTCATGTCGTGGCCACAACACACTAGTTATTTGTTGATAGTGGATGTGCTTTACTAATAATATTTTACCATTTCTAGGAAAGAAGTTCTGGAACTGAAATTAATTCCTCATAGAGATATGGTAAATAATGTATGTTTTAAGCTAAATATCCATCACTTGTTTTTGTATATTTACACGTTTTGGGGCTTCCTGATTACCGTAGTCAAGTTTTTTAATGTTTGATATTTGTCTGTGTCTCTTAGAGTAACTTAAAAACGAATAATTTTAGAAGATCCAGATGTTGTATTTTGAAGTTTATTGCTGGAAAAGTTTGATCAAGATTGATAGGTTTCAATGTATGTTGCATGTGAAAATTATTGTCTGTATAAGTTTAAGTAAACTTTTAATTTTAATAACAGAATTAAATTCTGTATTAATGTAGGTGTATTAATGGAACGGGGGGTTGGGGAAGGCTACCCTTCCCCTCACACAGAACTAATTATCACATAAAACTTTTCCGAAGCCTAATTTGAATTGTTTAACATAGGTTTACATGTCAGTACTCGTTATCTTACCTCTTAATCTCCAACCTGTATATATAGTATTAAATTTCAGTGTAAGAGAAAGTCGTGTGAGTGACACACCAGATTCTTTTTTTTTTTTTTTTTTTTTTTTTTTTTGGAGCTATGTAGTACGAAAAATATGTTGTGTGCATTCCGGCGACAGTAGGTAAAGCATTCGTTAAAATTAATAAATAAATAAATAAATAAAGTATTTACATTAAATTACTTTGTTCTTAGGAACAACTATATTTTTAATTTGCTGCTTGCAAGGAAAATCTCCTTAAAGAGCATGTTTAAAATATTCTAAAAACGACTAACGATGGTAGTTTTTTTCGTAATGTCAGATCAATCAAATTTACTGGCGGAATCCCAGTAGATAATCTGTATTAAAATAAAATACTTTCCAGTATTTGGAAAAACTTTATACGATTTGACAAACAACATTCTTTTCTTATCGAATACAAGTAATTTTAATATATGTATTTGAAAATTGCTTGCTAAACAAATATTTACCTTAAAGCTTAGTACTGGATAACTTTAAAATGCAAGTATAAATCAGTTGACCATATTTATATAAGCTTCTAAAACATTTTAGGAAACGTTACCAGAGTAAAATTTTGTTGAAAGTATTAATTTTTACCTCTAAAAAATATTTTTTTAATCATATAAATCGTAACAAATGTTAGATGTAAAAAAGAAGAAAATAGTTATACGTAGGGGAATGTCTCCTGTTATGGACATTCTCCGGTTTTGGGCATCCCACCATATGTTTTAACAAAAAGCGAATGTGGTGTATTTCACCACTGTCAACATGTATAGTGACAGTACGCAGTTTCTGTGCTAACACCGAAGTGAATAAACGCATTTTCTTAGTATGTGGCATCGAAAAAAAAAAAAAATTCTGAGAAGAAGCGAAACAAAAGTGATTTGAGAATATTTTCAGAATGCGATAAATCGAAATGAATTAATTCAAAGATGTAAATACAAGGTATATTTATGCACTAAGTCCCGTATATTTTGTTATGCAATATCGAATTCAGCCAAAATACTGATAGAAATTGACTTTTCTGTCGTTATAAAAATGGCTGCCATTCCCGGTTGTGGGCAACTTCATGCAACCGGTTGTGGACACATTTTCATTTAAAACGTGTGTTTGACATACAAACTGTTAAATATGGTCTTTTATATGAAAATAACATATTTTATTAGTGTTTATATATATATATATATATATATATATATATATATATATATATATATATATATACATATATATATGCTTTTTTAGCAATGTCAACCCTGAAAAAGTCAACCGATCCAAAGGAAATGGATTTTAATGCACTGGCTAAAGCCATTTAGGATTTCTTAGTGAATAATAAATCCATAAAATCAACTGCCCGAGAATAGGACTTCCTTGCAGCATTTGAGTCCCTCCAGAAGAAGCCTAGAGAAAGTAAGGAAACTTCACTTTTCAACGTGCCGGCCAAACGCGCTAAAAATTAGCATCTCAACAGTCTAACAATGTGGACTTCTGTGTCATCTGTTCGAAGCACTTGCCATTATGCCTAACAAGAGCCATCTCAATCAAATGCAATGCGTGTGATCGTCTGATGCATTTGAAGTGTGCTAATATACATGCAAATTATTTTACTAGCAAGCAACGCACTTCTGATTTGGAGGACGAAGAAGATGACGAATAAAATTGGAAAAATGTCATTTTCTGTTATTATTTCGACTACTGAATCCTCACAAAATGAATACATTTTGTTGTTTTCTGTATTCAGGGTCGTTTAAATTATTATTTTCCCATTTCTACCGGATTTTTAAATTGTGCCCACAAACGGGTACAATTTTTTTTTTTTTTTGCCAAAAACGAACAATTCACAAAATTGGTAATAATTTTTTCTGGCTGACGTAATCAATACAGTTACGTCATCAAACGTTAGCTAAGGGTTTATTCTTTTCATTGGTATTCGTATGTTTGCATAATATCTACTCTATCAAAAATTATGAGACAAAATCAAAACTGTGCCCACAACCGAAGACATTTCCTTACATTTAGTATTTTCATTTATTTAGAAAGTCTTTTGCAAATTGCAATTATTACTTTATAGTTTCAGTTAACTTTTAAGATCTGGATTAAAATTAATATATATATATATATGTACATCATTATTATCTGAAAATAAGGGTTTTGGAAATTAATGAGTCCACTGTTGTTGTATTAACACGCTGAAGGCCATATCAGCCACCGATGGCTGACACTGAACCTTCCATTTAGGGTGCGTCAACCACCGGTAACTGACAATGTAAAATATGATATAAAACTAAAAAATTACATTGTTTTAAGCAATTATTGACAATTTATTTAAAATTTACTTAACTTTTATTTAATTCAGAATTACATCATTAAGGAATTTTAATGGATTTTATCGATACACGGTAAACACCAAGCAGCGCGCTTGGCCTGACGAGGATTTCCTAAAGAATTCGCGTGGCGCTCAACGTGTGAAAATATATAGTTCGGAAATATCCTTTTTTTTTCTATTAGGAACTCAAATTGTGGGCAATTTTAATTATTTAAACAGAATTGACATTCCCTGTTTTATTTATTTATTTACCTACATTATTTATTTATTTTATGTGCAATATCTTACTGTTTCCAGGATTTTTTTATTGACTCCCATTTATAAAATTAACATTTTTCGTAATATTATGATAATTTTCATAAAAAATACCTTGAATGAATAAAGACAACTGCACATGAAATGGTACTTTGTATATTTTAGCAAAATGTATGTTTTCCTTTTAACATTTTATCTCCGATCTCCAAATTTAAATAATTATAATAAAAAATATGTATACCGTGAATGATTAACGAAATATTTGTCTTTCTTTTGATGGTGGGAACTTGCAATAAAATAACATCTCTTGATTCAGAGCGTTTCAATATCAACCCGCATTCTCAAACAAACAAGTTTGTTTTTGTGAATTTTTACTTATTCCAAGGGTCTTCGATACTGTTTCTCACACCATAAAATAAATTCAACATGTCCTTGAAAATTTTAACTCTTCGTAATTTTTCACTGAAAACTGTCTTAAAATTGAATAAATCAATATTTTATGCATACATAGTTTACAAAATGATACTCATTAAAATATATTTATTTAAGTTAAATTTATTTAATCTAATTAGCGCGTAGAATTGAAAAAGTCTTTTGGTAAATTATATCTAACCCTTATATATATATATATATATATATATAAAAAATTAATCACCAAAAACTGTATATTTTCAATATTAACGTGTGTACTATGCTAAAAATTGGGTCTTAATATTGAGTTATTATTAGTATTTATTATTATTATTATTATTATTCAAATTAACTTTTGTTCTAAATCAGTAGATCCTAATCTGGTAACATGACCATAATACAAAAAAGCGTACCAATAATTGAACGGTATTTTTTCATATGTAAACTGCTGTATTCTTATTAATTTATTACGCAACAATAACAAAAAATTTATAATGTGTTATTTTAAGTTGTAATACGCAAATCTCAAATAAATTTTAAAGTTTTTACTTCATATCTTCCGCAATAAATAAAGGTTGTTAATATGCAATCGTTGCAGTCGATATATTTTAATTTACGCACATAAAACTACATATATATGACAAAGTTTTTATTTAAAGTAACCTCACTTACATTATTTTAATGTGAAGAGCATAGAAAAGGTTTTTTTTTTTTTTTTTTTTAAAGATTATTTGACAAAAAATCGTTTTGTTTCGGTTTTACTGTATCACCAATGAGCGATAAATAGCAAATAAGTAATTAAACATTTTTATTATTTTTTTCTTATAAACTTACATAACTTTACGAGAAGAATCTTCTTCGTCTTCTTTTTCTTCTTTTTTTTTTTTTTGTTTGTTTTTCAAAACTTTCCAGGTATGCGCATATTGATACTTTCCTTGTTAGAACGTGTCATTTTATAGTACGCTCAACCTCGTTAATGTGAATCTCAAGAGGATAAAAAAAGTTATCAGTAGTTCATGTTATCAGAAACTAATTTTCATATAACTAATCTTCATTTTGTTGGAGATATGGAAACAGTTCTCGTTAAATGTAATTCCCGTTAAGCGTGTTCACGTTAACCAGGTTCGACTGTATTTCAAAATGATGCTTTTCTACCGGAAGAAACATTGCGGAGGAATAAAATAACTGAATGTTTTGCACTCTTTTATGCTATATATGCCATTTTCAATAACAAACATTCTGTAGTAAACATGAAGAATGTATACAAGTTTTAACACGTGATAAAAATTTACAGAAAACAGAGACATGGAAAAAAAAGGAGAAATTTATAAACATAGAAAATATGTGGAGATATCTTTTTCTTATGAAATAAAGGTAAAAAAGCAGAAAACCGTAAATAGAGGGAGTTACTACTTTCATTTTCAACGTATGTCTATAATTTTTGCATGGTGTATATTTGAACTTAAATACTTCTACACGAAATAATTGTTGCACACGTTCAGAATTAATGTTATTTATTCAGAAAATGAATTTTCATGATCACATAACAGTAGTATTAGGTACACTTAACAGGAGTAGAACTCTGTCATGTTAAGTCAAAAAAAGTTTTATTTTTCCCTGAGAAAATTGTCCTTCTTTTTTAACTTTATTGTGACTACAAGGCCTTCAATCTTACCTTGTTGCATCCCAATAATCAATGCAAACACTTTTTTGGTTCTGACTATTTTAACATTGTTGAACTTTATTAGGAGCTCGTGGGAAGTTATGCACTATTAACAACAACAACAAAAAAAAAAAAAAACGGAAGTTTTTACAGCAAAATGTGTTGGCACCCATATTGCCAGCGCATTCTGCTGTTAAATAAGGCAATTTACATCGGAAACATCTGTAAAGAGAGACACTTTTACGGTTGTCTATGCTGTAAATTCCTTCTTTCTAACTTTCTCTTCCCATGCCCCTATATTGTCAGCACGTTCTGCTGTAAATCTACCGTTTTTTTTCTTTCTTTTTTCTTTTTCTTTCTTTTCTTTCATTTTTTTTTTTTTTTTTTTTTTTTACAGTGTAGTTCTTTGACTCTTTCTCGACAGAGGAAGAAAAACTATTTTGTGTTTCCTGACAAAATGAGTACTTTAGTCTAATAGTTATTTAAAAATAAATAAATAAATAAATAAATAAAAAGGTCTAATGAAATGACTTTAGTCGAGATACACCAATTGAAGAGGATGGGTTAGCAGCAGTTGGTAATTTTTATTTTATTATTATTATAAATATTTTAATTTTTCTAGTACGTATTAACAGATGAACCCTTCAGAAAAACTTTTCTGATTCTTAGCCTTATTTATATGCAGTTTATGTTGCTTCATTGCTATACACTGGATATTTGTGATAAGTTCAAAACTGTCAAAAAACACCATAAAATGATTTTTTTTTTTCAAAGTTTTTAGCGTCTTACTTCTTAAAGCCAGACCTCAGGTACATTTTTATTGAATTTCGATTCATGGTTTCTATCAATATGCATGGTTGCTGAGAAACTTTAAAAGTGCTTGATATATAAGTTGCTCTTGCTTTTTAATTTTTACTCCCCCTCCCCCTATGAGAAAATTGAAAACAAAAAAGCTCTCCCCCTCAGTTTTTTTTTTTTTTTTTGGTTATATGACATAGTTAAATATTGACCAAACAACTTTTGAGAGGTTCCGGTCTCAAAGTTGGTAAGTGCAAAAAATGTTTGATTCGAACCTGCGGCATTTTGGAAATTATTGCCAGTTAGGTTTATCAGATTTTGTATAGTTCATTGAAGAAAATCCATCTATGAATAATTTTATTTCTTATTAATTTTTAATGAAGGACAACATTGTTTTAATGAAAAAAAAATCCCATTTTAATATCTTTACTTCATCTTAATTTACTCGGTAAATTAATTAGTGCAAGTTTCTTTTGATTCACCCTTGTGGATATGCGTTTCTTCTTTACTATGATATTAATTTTTCGTTTTTTTTTTTTTTTTTTTTTTTTTTTGTGTGTGTGTGTGTGTGTGTGTGTGTAATAATATGATACATGGGCTAATTTTAAAATATTTTTTGTTTTATTTATATTTTCGATCTCATCAGTGATTACACATTTATTGAAGCAAATCACATTAAAATCTGTGTTGATATATATACTTTAAACGGATTTTGTTTTATTTTTAAAAATAGAAATATTTATTCTTTTAAAATAAAAAATAAAAACCTTCTTTATGAAAAATATTCGTTTTCACTTATCAAACTTCATTCTTAAAAGAAAAAAAAATCTGTATGTGTACCATTTTTCAAAAAGGATTTATTCTTAAAGAAATGTTTTCGTGTCACTTTCATTTAGATCTAAGAATAAAAATGCAAATTTAGGTAAGTTGTAAAGTACTACAGTCAGCGGAAAATGTTCTTTTTTTTTTTTTGTTCCTTAAAAAGATTTACTCTGGAAAAAGAAGAAAAGAAATGGTTTCGATAGAAAACGTTGAATCTATTCATTAGGCTTTGAATTCCATAATGAAGTAATCAATTACAGACAAAATAACAAAGAAATGTTTGGTTACAAAAAGAAAATATTATAAGGAATTTGATTTTCGAAATCTTATTTAGTTGTGAGCTGTCTTCTGTTGATCCATGAAAAAAGAAGGCATGGCCATCAATCTATATTTTCAACAAATTTGAAAATAGACCAAAACACTCTCAGTAAGATATTTTGCTTAGATAAAAAGTTGGGTTTATTGACCTACTTGGAATGTTTCCAACATTAATATATATATATATATATATATATATATATATATATATATATATATATATATATATATATATATATAGATAGATATTCGTAAGTGTAACAAGTCACTAAATAAGTTTTATTTAATCTACAAAAGATATGAGTGTTTAATCTTTTATAGTGTACACTTTTCAGGTAAGTAAAATTTGTGATACTATTGTAATATTCGAATATTTGAAAATAGCATTAAAAATGTATGATAAAGTATTGAAAGGAATATTACCATTTTATCAGCGAGTAAAATGATTTAGTATTATGAAAGTTATATTAAAATTTAATATTATGATTTGAAATTAGGAAATAGTTTAAAGCTAAATGTCTTCCTGTTTCCAATATTATTAAAATTAGTATTTTAAGGGGGGGAAAAGTAATTAATATTTGTGATTTTAAGAATAGACTTTTATTGAAAATTTCTGATATTGTTGTGATATTCAAATATTTGGAAATAGCATTAAATATGCATGATAAGGTACTTTTTGTCAACATCTCTAAGGATTTAATATATAGAAAGTTGTATTAATAATTATTATTATAATAAGTTGTAGAATATTTTAAAGCAAAAACTTTTTATTTATTTAATATTACTTAATTTAATTGTTTAAAGAAAAGTATGCAACTGTCATTTCTGTTTTTAAATTCACATTAACAAAAATGCCCTGAATATTTTATGTAAGTAAAAAAAAAAAATATATATATATATTAAATTCAGAGATAATATCGTGATATTCTTTTTTTTTTTTTTAATATGTCCATGTAAATGGCAGTATGTTGAAAGAAAGAAATATTTACAATTTTATAGATTTTCTACGATAAAAGAATCTTACATTTAAGTCCTATAAGCGTGGAAATGACAAATTCTTATTCATAATCTGAAAATTGTTCAATTGTTGATACAAGCTAAATTCCAATTTTAGATTCAATGGTATACGTCATAAGAAATGTGTGCTTATTTTTATTTATTTATTTATTTTTTATATTTATTTATTTATTTTTTTTTTAAGATTAAGAAAAAATATTTATTTAAAATATTAACAATGTTTTTAATATAATCAATAAATCAAACTGCTACTAAGGTTAATAATTAGGATAAATTAGATACATATTTACTGAAATAATTAAAAGAAAATCCAATTTAATAGTTTATGAATTTGTATCATCTTAATAATTATTGTTGTAAATATACATTCAAACTTTAAACTTTTTTTTTTCTTTGATGAACCATTGCTATCTTATTTTTATAATATTTCGTAAATGTAGTTTTTTTTTTTACTCTGCAGGAATAAAATTTTGTTTAACTTTTTTTTTCTTTTTTATAACATACAGTCGACTTAATCCTATAAATATTTCAAGAGAAATTTCATTTTCATGCGTGTCATGAAATCATTTACATTTGTTGCATTTCTGATTCACTTAGGGAAATCTTCATTCGACATGCACTGAATTATATGAACCAAGCAAGCTTCTGAGAAAGCGTAGAAATATTATTCAGCAGCGCAACTGGATATATAAATTCCACGACAAATCTTTTTCTACTGATTGCAGAAAATTCTAAACACAAATCAAATTATCAATTTATTTTCGCCAGCGTAAATACCTTCTAAAAGAAGAAAATATTTCTTAATAATATATAAATTTATAAATTATCATTCTTTTTTCTTAAAAGTATGCAGAATGTCCGAAAAATCTTGTATTTTTATTTTCATATCTTAAAAATTAATCTTTGACACAAATAACAAACTACAAAGATGAGGTAAGATTGTGTAGGACTCGGTAAAATCAATAAAAAATTCAGAGATTTAATTTCAGGATTAATAAAGATCAATATTTTTAAGCCCCTTATAAATAACTATAACAATAATAATAACAGTAATATTTATCAACAAGTAATAATAACCACAAATCCCAATAAGCTGATGTACAAAATTTTAAAAAAATGTATATTTAATTGTCCGGAAGATATCTTGAAGCGATTCTGTTAATGCATTAATCACAAAGAAATTGTTAATGCGTTTACTTATTTATTTACGTTATCATTGTTTCTATTAATAATTTATGTATAACCCTAGGAATTCAGTCTGTCAATATGTTTCTCCGAAAGAAAACCTAGGAACACCCATTTCAAGAAGTTGTTTCTGTAAGCTTTTTTTTTTTTTTTTTTTTTTCTTTTCATAGCCCTGTTTATATATATATATATATATATATGGAATTTTGTGCTTTATTTGTTTAATCGATGCATTTCAGTCATTATAAGTTTTTGTATGCAATCAATATAAAAAAGTTTCTCTCCTGAAAATGTTTTTGGAATTATGTTTTGTGTATAATCTTCAAAAAGAATTTCTCTCTGAAAACTACCTAATTTTACATCCACTAGAAATTTAATGAACTCCATAAAATTCTGTATTTTGTAAAGAGAATTTACAATTTATAATATTTATCTAGAACAAATATTTAAATAAATAAAGTCGATTTTTAGGACACACTGAATAAAGTATTTATAAATAAATAAATATACATGTGTATGTGTGCGTTTGTGTGAGTTGTACAAATTATTTTAAGAAATAAAACCTATATTTTAAATTCCTGTAATATACAATGAATGATTAAAAGCTTTTTAAATGAAAATATAAATTAAGTTTACGGATACATGCTTACCTTTTATTCCACACACTACAAAGTTCATCTTAAAAAAAAAAAAAAAAAAAAATTCTCTTCTATTTTTCACTATTTAAAAAGAAAATTAATTCTTACTTCTTTAAAATAGGTACATTTGTGGAAAAGGTTTTAGAAAAGGGATGAAAGTTTTTACATTTGGAGCAATTTATCAGACAATTTCCAATTCGAATTACATTATATATATATTTATATATTATGAACGTAATTCATCTCATTTAAAATTGTCTAAAAGAGGCAAAAATGTAAGATAACAAGTACAAACTATGGGTATGTGCAATTCAATAAAAGATCTAGATTCTAAAACTAAATTCGGAGACAATTCTCAATGGTGAAATATTTTATTTCAAATACATTGCAGGGTTTTTCTTAGTAATTCTTTAAATGTCTTAGTGTTTTTTTTTTTTTTTCATCGATTTTCTTCCACTAAGATCAATTCTACTGAGAAAGTAGTATTTTGTTTTAAATTTTTACTTGTACTTCATGTTCTACTTATTCGCCAAAAACTTTGACTTATTCAAAAAGATATATCTATAATTTTTTAGAAGAACACTGGTTTAAAAATATTTTTTTTTCCTTGGAGATACAGAGAGGGAAAGAATTATCATTAATAATTAACAAAATAATTTCATGCTTATATTTGAATATGTTAATGAATGTCAAGTGTTACTGTTATTGTTCGCAGCCATGAACGCATGTGTGTAAAAACAGAAATACAAGTTGATATTATTATTATTATTATTTATTTATTTTAACTGACACTATTTAAAGCCACCTGTACCTCGATCTAACAACCGAAATAGCACCAAACGTGGCATGAAGAGCAATGTTGACAGGTCAAATAGGATTCCGTGAAAACAAAAATGTATATATATATATATAAATCGCCGATAGGGGTATTTATGGCTCTGTGCAATATAAATGTGTTAGAAAAAACGTCAAATAAAAAGCAACAATAATAACACATGCAAAATTACACTGAATTGTTTAGATTTATTCCCTACATACACTATCCTGTCAAGGAAGTCTATCGAATTCAATATAACCGCGTTCTATTAATGTATGTCCTATGTTCACTTGTGTTGGATCACTTCAGCTAAGAATGTTTTTTTTATTCTTTCTATTTGTTTTTGTAGCCCAAATTACTGACTCTGTTGTCACCTACTGAAGCATAAATTTGAATTTAGCTTTGATACCTGTGTTTTCTGCTAATTTTTGGTTTGGTAAACTTCAACAGAGCCATAAACACACCTATCGGTGATTTTTGGAATTGTTTCTACCTCCCATGTCATAATTAGTCACCACGGCAGTTCTGGTGACATTTCGTTTGTTAGATTGAGCTATAGATGGTTTTGAATAGTGCGAGTTTGAAAAAAAATTGCCTTATATATAGTTTACAAATAATTTACTATTTTCATAAAGACGAGAAATATACACGAAAAAATGCATGAAATAATTTACTAAAATATGACTTTTAATAAATGCAACATTTGAAAAGGACACCATTTTGTGTTCTGATAAGCTGGAAGCCCTAGAAACTGTATAAGAAGAGTGAGTTATATCATATTTCATACATTAGCACAAGCAGCATACACTTAAAAAATGTGTAAATTGCATAATTTCATGACTAAAATTGTACATTAATATGCACTTATACGCTGCGTTCTTTATGGGCACTCTGTACTATGCTTTAATAAAAAAATTTAAATGCGTTAAAAACTTTCATTATTTTAACACAAGCGTTATACGGTATAGTAAAGTTTCGATAACTCGTCGTATCAATGATGAAATTTAAAGCGTAGACGTTTGTTATTGTCAACTGTTAAAATTTGAAATATGGTGCTGTAACATACGGAAATTTGCGTGAATTTGGAACGCATTCTGTGTTGTAAAACCTATTCAAATTTTGTATTTACACAAGTGATTAACGCATGACAGTAGAAAAAAGGTATTTCAGACATTTTGGCGCAAGCAATCAATTCTCATAAGTTATAAAGACCACAAAAGTGATAAGTTGAATGTTGAAATGATATTTTTGCCTTTCATAAATTATATAAATAGTTGTAATTGTTCAAAACTAATTGGAAAGCTAAAGGAAAAGCGCTAAATAACAGATGTTGCGCTCAAAGTTACTATCGAGAATAACATTTTTTTTGTGCACCAGGAGCGTACGAAGGATTTCTCTAAAAGTACGGCGTCTGAAGAAGATTAATATATCGTCCTTTTAGCGGAAAATAATTAAAACAAAATAAATTATTAATTGTCAAATGGAATTTTTGTTAACACAAAAACACAAATTCACCGAAAAACACTTGCAATTTGCTAGAGTGTGGACCATACACTTGAAGGCTTGGTTTATGTGTTTAAGCCTAGAATTCAAGGTCTTCATTTAATCCGCAGACTTTCGTCAAAAAATGAATATTTTCAAGATCAACTACCACCCATATAGAAGTTGGATTACAAAGCTTTTTAAATAACTCAAAACAAAAATTTAAGTAAAACAACAAAATATTTTTACTATTATTATTGATATTGTTATTAATTAATGCCTAAATTCCAGCGTTAAGCATATTTTTAAGTTGTCAGTAAATGAGCCTTATTTATTTTAAAATAACACTGTGCGAACATCTGTTTAATTTTTGAAAAGAATAAATAATAATAAAAAAAGTTTATACTATAAGCTTTAATTACACTAAAATTTTATTTTAATAGAAATAATAACAGTATTCAAAATTTGTTATAATTAGAATTTTAAGAAGTAAAACGCAATGAAAAAAAAATATATATATATATAGATAAACTCGCAGTTTAATAGAAAAAAGTTTTATAATTTTCTTTCACTACATGTTTTAAGAAATAACTTTTCTTATTCAGTCTCACTCATTTCTCCAATAGTTTTTCTAATCGATATCGCCATGGTGAAAAAGGAAAGCAGAAAGTACCGAAGAGTTACCGAAACTATCTCATTCATATGTATATCTCACTTATGAGCATTTCACTAATTTTTACGTCTGTTTAATGACAACATTTTTTAGTTATACAGGTAATTTAATTTTTCTTATTTATATTCAATTCAGTGGGGTTTTTTTCTATTTATTGAGAAATAGGTATATGTATGCAGATAAATTCAAGCTCAGCAAAATGGTAGAAGAAATATAAATGACGTATACGTTTTTTACAATTTATATATTATGTATTTATAGCATGTATAAATAGATATTATCTATTTAACTTTTAAAATGTGTACTAAGGATGCATCTATCATAATATAAATTTGTGGATTCTACAGAGATATATCATAGATAATTTTGAATTATATTATTTTTTAAAGATAATTTTCAAAATAGAGGAAAAGTTTTATAGTTTTTGTTTTCTTCCTATTAATAAAAAAACTAAATATATATGTGTAGATAAATTCGTGTTCAGCAAAATATTATTAGAAATTTAATGGTGTGTACATTTTTTACAATTTATATATTATGTGCATAGCATGTATGAATAATTCATAACTATTTTACTTTCAAATTGTGTGCTAAGGACACAGCTACCATAATGTAAAATTATGAATTGTACAGAAATAAAAAATCGGTAATTTTAAATGATATTAAGTTTTAAAGACAATTTTTGTAATCGAGACAAAGTTAATGATGGAGACGTTGGGTAGCTCAATTAAGCTTTATCATTAAGATGCTATTTTAACTGGTTGATGGACAGATTTTTGTTTTACTCACAAACACAAAATTATTTACATTTACAAAAGTTAAGAGAAAAGAAATAAATGATTTTTTACCTCATAGTTTAAAAAACAAAATTTTCCGAAAGAAATTGCAGGAGGAATCTAATAAAAAAGTATGTGGTATGCAATATATACCACAATGTTTCAATAAGTGAAAAGTATAATTACAAAAATGATATTGAAATAGTGTTTAAAAAATTACATTTTTCAAAATTTAAAAGAAAATAAAATAAAAGTGTTTTAAATCATTTTTTATAAATCCTTGTTTTATATTTGCTTTGTTATACATGTGCTTATAAATATTATAAAATTTAACAAATTGTTATATTTCTACAGCTGTTCTATCGATATTTGTCCTCTTAATTTGAATAAATCATGTCGAGTTTATTCTTAAAGGTTTTATTTATTTACGATTTTTCAAGTTTTAAATAAAGTGCTTATGATATTTTATACACTAACTACTAATAAATATTCGGGTACTTTCGAATTTCGACGTTTTGTCAAATATCTAGAAAAATTCTGCGGGAATTATCTTGAAACTTTGGGAGTATAACATGTTTGAGAACATGTTATACCTCATATATATCAGCAAGAGTTTTGTACTGAAAAGAAAAAGGTAACCAGTAAAAAATTTAAAAAAAATATATTTTGGATCACCCTGTAAAAAATAATACTTGAAATGTTTTTTTGCTGTAGCACGTGATTCTGACGATTATTCCAATTGCCCTGTTCTGCATGTTAATCGGCCCCAACACCATTTTTGCAAATTCTTATGTAAAATGACCTTCTGAGTCGAATATGTTACCCATTTTGCCCTGTCACCTACCGTGTTTTGGGGACGCCCCCGAATTTTTATCGTTTTCCGGTAATTTTATGGCTATACGTTTGATTTCTAGGGGGGAAAATATTATTTTAACTGTTAAATATCTTCTGAGGGGTTGTAGAAATGAAAAATTCTAAAACATGAACATTTGGAGCAGGGGGAAAATTTAGTTGGGGGGGGGGGGAGGAGAATTTTCTACTGAAATTATGAATTGCATTTATTATATTTTATTAATCAATTATTTTTATTATTTATTGTACATTATATTTTGTTGTTTTTAAGTGTTAATTTTTTTTTCATTCCCCAAATCAAATTTACGGCCATGAAATTACCGAACAGTGATAAAAATTGGGGAAGGAGGTGGCGTTCCGAAAAAACGGTAGGTGATTGGGCAAAATTTGCAGCACAGTGTTATCTGAATAAATTTTTATGAAGCTACCACATATATTCATTCAGATGTAACAGTTTCTTTAAAATTTAAAGAGGAAAAAAAGAAGAAGCAGCTTTTTTAATTATAAGAATGAGAGTGTTAAACTAACCAAAAGCAAAACTATTTTCAGGAAACTTGGCGCACTACATTAGACACAGTATACTGGAATGAGAATGCAAAAATCTTGAATATCTTACGAAATAGGAACATATTTACTAAATAATTTTTAATCTCGTATGCTCAGGATTTTTAAAAATTTCATTTGCGTAATTTAATAGCCGATAGTATAGAACTACTTACATGAAAATCCCAAACAAATATCGAATAAATTAAAAAATTATGAGTTATAAAATGATCAGAATTTCGGGTCCTCTCAATAAGTCGGAAGATTTTAGGAGGTTTTATGAATATTTGTTAACAATCAGGGAATACTTTATTAGCATTAGACATTAGCTGAATTAAAATAAAAATGTGAGTAAACCCCTTAATAATTATGTTTTTATTTTGAGAGAAACTGAAATTCTGTTCATTCTATCTCTCATAGCTGTTAAATTTACAAGATATTAATTTGAGACTTTTTTATAAATAGCTCAATACTTTTGGCTATAAAATTATGCAAAGGGAATTTTTTTAAAGCTTATGTATGCGTAGTTAAAAATTATTTTCAAAAAATACTCATGTTTCTTAAGATATTTAAGATTTTTGCATTCTAATTCCAGTACACTGTGTTTAATAATATTAGATTGAGTCAAAAGTTTTGTCCGTTTTCTCATCGTTTATTAAAATGAAAAAAATTATAAAAATTATAACATATTTCCATTAACATATTTACCATTACTTTCAACAACCATTTTCTAACGTGACTGCAACATCGAAACTCCATGGTTGTAAAAAGCCGCTGGTTTTTGAGGGAAGAAGTCGGCAATGCCTTATCGTGGGTCGTATTCGTTGTTGAAGCACCATTCACGCATAAAGTGCTCTAGCGACCTGAACAAATGATAATCTATAGGCGCAATGTTGGGCTATATGGCGGATGAACGAGAATTTCTCAGCCCAACTTATTTAGCTTCTCACGCGTCTGGTTTGAAACATGTGGTCTTGCGTTGTCTTGTTGGAAGAAAACTCGAGCTGGATTAAAACCTTTTTTGATGAGCTTCTGTTGAATGTGGTCCAGGTGAGTGCAATAGATATCTGAGTTCATTGGTTGTTCTTAAGGAAGAGGTTCCCAATGCACAAGTCCTGTCTACATCCAAAAAAAAAAAACGCACAAAAATGCTTTCTTTAGATGCATCGCAGGTTGAGCCGTCCTAATTCCAAGCTGATGTGGGCTGAACCATTGATATCCGGCTTATTTGTTGTCGTATAGTACTTACTTCTCATCACAGGTAAGAATTCGACGCCGTCCATTTCGGCTAACTTTCACAGCAAAGGTATACAGACTGATTTTCTCTGATTCTTTTGCATTTCGTTGAGCTCATGTGGTACCATTTGACCACGTCTAATCTTCTTGCTGATTTTCTGAAGAAGTCAGTTGACAGTTGACTGAGAAGTGTCAAAATCTCGCACTAGTTTTCAGGTGGTTTAAGTCGGATTGGCTTCAGTCGCACAGAATAAAGCGCTTCCGTCGATTGTCGATGGTCGCCCAGAGCGTTTCTTATCGCCGCGGTGTTTATCACTGGAACGGGACTTTCCATAACAACGTCTGAATGTTCTGTTGTTTACAGACTTCTTACAAAATGTTGCACATATGTTACGTATTGCTTCAGTTGCATTGTGGCCTTATTTGAACTCGAGGAAAAATAGACTGTGGATTTTTTCATATTTTTTTGACATACTTCATCTTTTTTAAAGAGTAATATATCTGTAAAAAATAAAATAAACATAACAATTAAATACATCATTTTGATCAGCAGAAAAAGAGCTTTCAAAATTACATTATATGACATTTACATTACAGATTTAATGTAACATTATTGCTGATACACAAATAAAAAACGGACAAAACTTTTGACTCAACGTAATAGTAGTATGCAAAATTTCCTAAAAATGGCTTTGTACTGGGTCTAGTACCCTACATGTCATAATTAAAAAAGTGGATTTTTCTTTTTAAAGTTATATCTCCATTAATGTAAGTAGTAACCTTCTAAAACGTTATACAGATAATTAGAAAAATCCTCATAATCACATTCTACAGCCAAAATGCATTTAAAGCATTACTTTTTGCAGGATGATCGAAATCGTTTTCACATTTAATACTTTTATAGGTCTTCTTTTCCTCTTCAGGACAAAACTATCTTTTAACGAAATATATGAAGTATAGCATGTTCTTTATACTCCCAAAGTTTCAAGATAATTCCTGTAGAATTTTTCTAGATGTTTAACAAAACATCAAAATTTGGAACTTACCAAATACTTATTAGTAGATAGAGTATTTAATCATAATCATCATTAAATGATTCATACTTTTTAATTATATATTATTTATTATTTATTTTTAAATAATTTATTCTTTATAATTTACGTATTTCTTATTCGATTTTCAGTATTTTTGTAGGAATAATCCATGTAGTAAATAAGTTTATAGAACATTCAAATATTTACGTATTTGTATCTTTAAATTTGTACTAGCATGGGTGATAATACAAATAAGCATTTTTAGCATTGAAACAGTTGTTATTACATTGTATATTTAATTTAAGAAAAAAATATAAATTTTTAAGATATTGAAGATGTAATATTTTATTCCAAATAATTGATATCTTTTAATTTTAAACATATTATTCAGAGCAATTTTTATTTATTAATTCCTACCTTTTTTTTTTTTTTTTTTTTTTTTAATTACTAAATGCATTAAATACAGTGAATTTTATGTTCATACAATTATGGAGTTTCCGTTAACTTCATTCAAAAATTAAATTTATTATGCAGGGTGATTTATAAAGAAGTTACAATTTCAATGCACTATAAGTCAAGAACAATGTAAGATATTATATATTACCTGTAGCTGAATTGTATAGGATTATTTTGAGTTTTGTTAGAGACAGTTACAGATGTTCTATGTGTGACCTCTTAGTCACACGACACACATCGAGCCGGTAATCCATTTCCTCCCAAACATGTGTTAAGGAGCCTTTACACACTGTCAGTTGGAAAGCTTCAACTTTGGTTTCTTTTGATATTTCTTTGATGTGGTTTTTGAGAATCGAAGCTCGCTCGAGCGCTCGCTCACAAACTCCCTAGGGCGATAATTGCATGGGAACTGGTCTCTTTTGTAAAAGAGCAGTAAAAAGTAACATTGTAAATGTGTGGAAAATTTCAAGGGTCATTTTCGGACAATAGATAATTTATGAGTTTTGAAGCTCTGTATGTTGCCAGTATCTGAAGGGTCCTTTAAGGTATCTGAATCAAGTTCATCAATAGTGACTGTGATACGCTGTTTTAGTTCCGCTAGATCATCTGGAAGGGGAGGCATGAATACTTTGTCTTTTATGTACCCCCACAGGAAGAAATCACAAGGTGTCAGCTCAGGACTTCTGCATTGTCATTGGGTAAGTGCCATGCTGTACATAGTTCGCGGCTTGGCGACTTCTTGGGATGCAGTCAATTGTCCAAAACTTCTACTTTTGCTAAAACAGTCCGTAGTTTTAAATTTTTCCTGTTATCTGATAGAAAAATAAGTCTTACTTTACTGCTCCTCAATCAAATTTTCACTCACGATCTATCGTTTTAAATGTAAACAAACTTCGTTTCTGTCTGAGCTTATTACTAAATCATGTACATACCTTTTCCTTTGATTTTCTAATGCCTAATGACGTCATAACAGTCGAACGCCAGTGAACCACGGAGCATAGACCTGACCATGGAGTTTGTTTCATTTTTTTAAGCGGTTGCCGTAGATGTCAGCAGGTGGCGTCAGATGAGTATTGTGCTGTCGCTCTCTGATTCGCTGAAAAGAAGGGTGTGTAGTTTTGAACGTTTTTGAATGTGAAATTAACTTCTTCTATTTAAGATGTGAAGCTAGCATTACTTGTTGCTTGCATTTATAATATTTTTTGAAGTTGATGCTTGGCGTTTGCTTCGGCAACGTTTTTACTTTTAGTAATGAAGTTTCTTTCACCATGAAAACGATGTAGTTTGTTTCTAGTTTAATATCATTAATGCATCATGCTGGCAGTTTAATTCTCTGAACCAATAGTTTGCTTTAGATAAGTAATTTAGTGAAGTTTGTTTTTAATCTCTATGAAGCAACTTCCCTCTAAGTTTCAATATTAATGTTTGTTTATTAACTTTTTGTATTTTCTTCTGTTAAGTTTAAATTATGTTTTTCATATACACTTATGTTATGTTTTATTGTTAATAAATTCGTTATGTTTTTAAACTTTCTGTCATCACTTTAAACATAATTTTACATACATATTGGTTTCTCCAACTTTCATAGACATCAGATAAATGATAGCTTCCAATGCTTTCTATCTGCTTAATATTATACATGTTAGATTTAGGTTTATAGAGTTTTTTAAACCTATTATTATCAATAGATATATTTTCTAGATGGGGCTTCTTTTTACTTTCCGATCACTATAGAGAGGAAAGTATTGTAATCATGTCAAAAATCCGAATTTGAGATTTTGATGTTTCTAGACGTTTCGAAACAAGAGTTCGTTTTTACTATTTTTACGATGATGTGTGTATGTCTGTATGTATGTTCGTATGTATGTGTGTGTGTGTGTCTGTGAGTGAACGCGCTAGCGTTTCGATAAAGCTTTGTTCTAGCTTTGTTGTAATAAGCTGAAAGTTAGTACGTATATTGTAAGTCATCATAGTACGAACCCTATTGATTTTGGTGAAGCTAGCACTTATAGTTTTTTTCACAGGGACACCAGGAAAAATTCTTTATCATTATGGCCTATAGGGACAAATTTTTAAAAGTGCGATAGCGTCTAAACATTTTATTAATCCGAGCAAAAAATTTGTACACATGTTATAGGTCACAATTGCACGAGATGTATAGATTTTGGTCAATTTAGCACTTACAGTTTCTTTACAGGGGCACAAAGAAAAATTCTTTATCATTATGGCCTATTGGGCCAAATTTTTAAAAGTGTGATAGCGTCTAAACGCCTTATTAATCTGAGCAAAAAATTTGTACACATGTTATAGGTCACAGTTGCACCAACTGTATAGATTTTGGTGAATTTAGGACTTAGTTTTTTTACAGGGACACAAAGAAAAATACTTTATCTTTATGTCCTATGGGACCAAATTTTTAAAAGTGCGATAGAATCTAAATGCCTTATTCAATTGAGCTGAAAATTTATATGAATATTATAAATCACTGTTGCACTAACTATAAGCATTTTGTTGAATCTAGCATTTATAGGTATTTACAGAGGCACAGCGAAAAATTCTTTATCATTATGATCTATTTGCTCAAAATTCAGTAGCGTTAAATAAAACATCGTGTACTATATGAAGAAAAACACTCAAACATTCTATTATGGTTTTCTCTCTTTTGTTTGTTTAACAAAGAGTAGTTGAAAGAGTAGTTGTTAAACAAACAAAACTACTCTTTCTTTACTTTATCTACAAAACTGTTAATTACTCAATGTGCGGAATATTGAGTGGAGTCACTCCAGATTTTTTTAATCGTGATAGAACAGGCCGTTGCAGTACAATTGCAGATCCCGTTTTTTTAAATTCAAGAACACACAAAGCCTTCGCCACTGCAGACACTTGTCGTTTCAACTGATTAGTCCCGTAATGCTATTGCCTACGTCATTTCCGTCAGGAGCGAGAACGAAACTTTAGGAGTACAGCTTCCTTACGGTTCGCTGAGGTGGTGCGTGTCTTTGACTGCTACTGTTTTATAGCATCTGGAAAGTGTATACTTCTTTATGAATCGCACTGTATTTTAGATTGAGTTCATAACAATTTAATTAAAATAACATCATTCTAACTTTTAAATTTTTCAAACCAAATTAATTTACACGTGGAAAAATCAGGCAGAAATATTTCAACTATTCTGAAATCTTGTACAAGAGTATTACATTAATTACTATATTAACACGTTGAGTGACTTGTCATCCATCATTGGCTGACACTAAGCTTGCCGTTTAGGCCACGTCAGTCACCGATGGCTGACAGTGTCAAGTATGATATAAAGCCACGTCAAACACCGGTGGCTGACTATGTAAAATATGATGTAAAACTTAATTTAAAAAAAAAAGTTTGAAGTAATTACTGAATATTTAAAATTGACGTAATTTTTATTTATTACAGTATTATATTATTAAGGAATTTTAATGGGTTTTATTGAAACACGTTAAACATAACATGTTAAGCAGCGCGTGTGGCCTGACGCGTGGTGCTGAACGTGTTAAAGATGCCACAATAATTGTAACTTGATAATATACCTCAATATGTGAATATATAGTTTTAAGCCGAACACAGTTAAAACTTACTTTGCAGTTTATTACATTCCTATTTCAATAATATCTGCAGTTTCGTTTATCTTTTTGCAGTTTCTATCGTTAAATTGGAGCCCTGAAATATATAATGAACCACGAGAAAACAAGCAAAGAGAAAATAGGTAAAAACAGTTCAATACATTATAGCTTTTTAAAATAATATTTTAATTCAGGTAATATTTTAAAAATATATAAATGAGAAAAAGCACACTAATCGATCACTAAATTCTATATAGGATTCGTACAGACTCGCCTTTTCATAAGAATTTTTCCACCACAATTTTTACATAAAAAAAAAAAATTTACTTAAAATTGTAAGATTTTTGTATGACAAAAATCGCTACAAAAGTTTACATTTGCCAAAACATAAGAATTGTATGTACCCTGTTATAAACGTGTTCATAAATCTTTACATAAACTATAAATATCATTACACTGTGTGTGATGAATTCTGAATAAAATTTTCTATAATAAATCTTAATAAATAAACTTTACAACTTGACAGCAATTTTATCAAATAAACAGTAGGCCAATTCTAAAATATAGTTAAAGGTAGTACATTCGTATAGAAGTAAACAAGAAGCAATTCCAGATACCAAGCTTATGTTTATTCGGGTGAATAAATAAGGTAGTGTATAACGTATATATTCTACGTTTGAGATAGAATTCGTCTAGCTAAGGAAGGACAAAGTTGCAAACTCACATATTTGTCACTACGAAATAGTAGTAATACGTTTCGGTAGGTTTTCCTTTTGCAGCATGTATGGGAGAAAAAAAAAATTGAATAAATTTGTGAATCTCATTTGAAAATACAAAAATCAACGAGCTTGAACATTTAAATTAGCAAGGAAGAGAATTAAATGAAAGTATATTTTATTTCTTTAAAAAATTACCAGTTTAAAATTTAAATAAAAGAGCTATAAACAAACAATTACCCTGCAGTATTATTATCTAGTGGCTATCGGTCAAAGATGAACCGTAATGCTAACGTTAGATTTCTAAGCTTAAGGTAAAGTTTCTATATTACGAGCTGACGCGTGTGAAATTTTTTTGTTATAGATTTATCACATTACTTAACGAGTCCAAAAATTATGTAGCGGTAGGCACTGTTTTGCTCATTATGTATTAATTTTGAGTTACTTTTTTATTGCTATTTGTAGGTTTTTTTTAACAAATTGTGATAAAAGAGGTTATGCTAGAATAATTTACTCAAATTACTCCAGAAAAGAACATAAATTGTTTATATTTCCATTAGATACTGCGAGTTGAAAAACATAACTGCGATGAATGGGCCAAGTGAGAAAGCTGGCGTCTTTAGAGGCAGAAAGATGGCAACTAATGCCTTCGCTTAATTCGTTATACGAGCTCTAAATTAGCTATTGGGTTACGTAATATCAAATCGGATGATCGTATATGAAAGTTCTAAAAATAAGATTATAAGTATTTTATTAAGAACGCAATATATTTATTTTAAGAAACTGGTGAAATAAAAGGAACTTTTTAGGAATTAATTATGTTTTAGAAAAGGGCAATTTAAATAATGTAATAATTTTTTTTAGATTGTCTTTTTGCCTGCGGTATTTGAATATATAAAACAGTATATAACTTATAGTTTCTATATACGAGACGGAATTTGCCTAATTGATAGAGGAGAGAGGGGAGAACTCACGTATTTATGACAACGAAATCAGAGTAATAAGTGTAGGTAAGTTTTATATCTTTCATAGGAAATAAAAGATAAAAAGTCCGAATTTTTCACGTAATTCCCTTTAAAATAGTCACACAAAGAAAATCACCAAATCCAATTGGCTATAATCTTCAAATTAACAAGGAAATGAATTAGATGTACGTTTTATACCATTAATAATTACCAACTGAAAAGTTAAATAAGTGGGACAAACAACTGCCATGCAAAATTAAATTCTGGTGGCCTCCAATCAAAGATGAGTCATAATGTTAACGTTAAATTTCTAAGTTTATGGTAATAGTTTACGTAATATCAAATCGTATGATCGTAAATGACAGTTTAAAACTCTAATAAGGAGATATGTCTAGCGTTTTATTAAGAACAGAATATATTTATTTAAAAATAATAATAATAAAATGACGAAATAAAGAAATCTGTATATAAATCAAATATGTTAAAACTAAGAGAAATTTAAATAATGCAGTAAAGTATGTTTACATTAAGTATTTTTGCCTGTAACCATTTAAAAAAATACCCAATGCAAAGTTACTTTTTTTTAGCTAAGCGAACGAAATTATTTGCACGATAAATTATACAGCTAACTGCACGAAACTACCAAATATCTTTTACAAAATTTCAAATTATTCCCATAATGTGTCTGACAACTGTTGCGGTTCTCAAAGATGTAAAACAATATTTTGAGTATCAAATAGAATTCATTAGTATATACAGTCGGCAGCAAAATTATTGAAGCACGAACCCACATTTTTCATATATCTATATTTTTTAGTTTGATTGTTAAATTTTATCGCCAACTTTCTTTTTTATAAACAGCATAAGATTTAAATAATGACTCGACAAGTATTTCCTTAAGGGCCCTTCAGTCACCGCCGCCGGAAGCCAAGCTGATGTTATTCTATGGGAAATTTTTCTTTGCAAATAACTTATTAACTATTACAGATTTTTAGATTCTGTTTTCCCATTCTGAAAATTCCCAGCTGTTAAATTGACGGACCTTGTTTTAAAAATTATTATTTTTATTTTTTTATATTTTATTCTAAAGCTGCAAAATATGAATTTTCAATATGTGATTTTTTTTCATTTTGCAATTTCAAAATAAAATATTAAAAATTAAAAAAAAATACGTTTTTAAAAAAGGTTCGTCACTTTAACATTTGGGAATTTTCTGAATGTGAAAACAGAATTTAAAAATATTTATTTGTTAATACGTTATTTGTAAAGAAAATTTCCCCATAGAATAACAATGGCTCGGGCTTCCGGTGACGGTAAGTGAAGAAGGCCGTTAACAAAAGAGTATTAGGTGCTCACCTTTTAGATAAGAATTACTGCTAGAGCTTCAATAGATTTGCTACCGACTGTAATGTATTAAAAGGCACTTTAAAAACACGTAGATATACAACGTAAATATTTAATAAACACGTAGATATTTAATAAAATACTTATTTACAAAAAAATATAATTTTTTTTTTTTTTAAGCTTTTCGCTTTGGTTTACAAAGCATCATGAGGAAACCTATTATTAAAATTTTGTTTTTGTAGTGCAGTATAATATATATCACAATATCTTACAGTTATCGAGTAAGTTAAGCTTGATGTAGAGGGAAAAGATTGAAACAGCATTCGCAAAAACTTTCTCTACATCGAGCTTAACTCCATCCATAACTGTACGATATTGATATATATTGTGCTGCACTTCAAGAACAAGATTCCGAAAATGCTTTCCTGGGGATGCTTTATCAAAGCGAAAAGCTTCGAAAAGATGTATTTTTAATGTAAATGAGTTTATAAATATTTATAATGTTTTTATATCTACGTTCTTTTAAAGAGACTTTTAACATATTATATTATATACTACATATATACGTATTTGAACCCTTCTCTCTTTCTGAGAGATAATGCCTTTTGGAAGTTCTTATATTGACATATCAGCATTTCTTGCATTTTGCTGTAATATTTCAGAAATTTATAATGAAAATGCTTTAACTATTCTTTTTAACTTTAGATGAAAAAGCAACGAAAAGTCCTTATGAGGAATATACTGAAATGCAAGTTCGAGCAGCATTTGAAGTTTTTGATGAAGATCAGAATGGAAGGGCAAAACTTAAGTAAATTTTCGTTCAATTTATTTCATTTTAGGTTGCAAAAACAACTTTAAAATACAAATATATTTTTATTATCTTAAAAATTATACCACTTATGCATTTACCAGCTTAACTTGATGCATTTTTAATTAATATTGTTTATTGAGTTTTTCATACTTTTTAGATTAGTGTAAATTTAGATTTGTTAGCAGGTGAATCTTTAAGTTACATTTTGGATAAATTACAAAATAAGAATTTTATTCTTAATAATAATAAAAGTTCAGAGTAGCTAATTGTAATTAAATTATTTAAAAAAAAATGAATATTATTATAAAAATTATTCAAATATTTGTAAATATTATACATAAATATGATATATTATGCGTAAATAAATTATATTATACTTATTATAACAAGCTTACTATATATTTATAAAGTCGTTTGTCCTAACAAAATGAATGAGTGACTGACACATTCATCATTGCCCAGCCCAAACTTCTGCATTTAGACGCATGAGATTAGATTAAAGAAAAAAAAAAAAAAAAAAAAAAAAAAAGCATTTTTGTTATGTATACATCCAATAAGAAGTAATTTACAAATTTCGCCTCCCTGGAGGGATACAGGAAGGGTCGGGAGAAGGTGAACAAAACCTTTCATTTATCAAAACAAAAAACATATATCCGTAAGATATTTCCCTTCAACATTTAGCAAACACCAATACCTAAAAACAATTATAAAAAATTATAGAAATTTGCTCCTATTGGGGGAGGGGTAAAATGTACTTTCATATAAATATTCATCTGTGTATATGTGTAACAGTACATCAACTCATTGAGTCAACAGGTCGAAATGGTTCTATAGGACTAGCAAATGGCAAAAGCCTTTTTGTGAGTATAAGTCGGCTCCAAATTATTTCGCAGTGAAGAAAATTTTCATTGAGAGACTATACGTGAATACAGGAAATAGTTATTTTCGGTTATTTTTAATTTTAATTTTTAAGGGGAGGAGGTAGGATACTCAAAATGCTACTTTTGGGTAAATCTCTACCAAGTATGACAGAAGGAAGTTGAAAACGTCTGTTCGCTTTCTGCAGGATATTTTTAGAAACCCATTTTGCGATTTTTGTTTCTTGGAGCAGTGTGAAGAGAAGGCAAAATCCAAACCGCATTTTACGTTAGTATTTTCTTGAGAATCTATGAGAGCTACGGCTACGAATTTTGTTATGTGAATTTGCTATGAACTTTCACATCCACTGTGACATAATGTAGCAAACTTTTCTCCCTTTTCCCCTTTAGGGACGAGGGGGCAAAAAACACATCTCTAAGCTTAAATATGTCTCAAATTGCCTCAAGAGGGCAATTTTTAGCTTGTAGACTTGTTATAATTACTTACACATAATACAAAACTATTTTTGGAAACCTTTCCTTTTATCGACTTTGAGGGTAAGTATATTAATAAAGACAATTTTTTCATGCATAACTTTGATTCACATTATCTCAGATTGGCGATTTTTAGTATGTTGTGTGGCTATATGTACTTAAGAAGCACTCTGGCGAGATTTTGCGAAATTCCCGATATTACTCCTTGGAGGCAGCGTGAATTAAAAAAAAGTTTTAAAACTTACCTTTTTTGAAATTATTTTAGAATGACGAGCTATGTTGCATGGGTGTAGTTGGTTATGTGTACGAAAGATTCACTTTTTTTGGGTCTTATCGAAATTCTCCAACTCATCCACGGGGGGGAGGGGGAGCGGTTGGAAAAAAATTCCATTCCAAGCATAACCCTTTTTAATCCTTTTGACTTAAGAATTTTTGATTTTCAGGTCTGGGAATTGATTACATATTTTCGTGGCTGTAAAATTAAAGTACGTAGATAGTTAATAAGTGAATATGGTGCTAACTCACGCATTATGGAGAGGGATCCAGCATAGCGAAAGAAGAAAGATGATGCCGAAGGCATTGGGGATCCAGTCGAAGTGCGTGCAACATGGTTTTGTTTTTGTGCACCAGTAACTCGGGTAAGGCTATGCTGCAAGTTCTGGGTACACAAAACCAGCATAGTATGTGTGGGGAAGCCGTTAATTTCGGCAGCAATAACATTTATTTATTTATTTTACTTCTTCTTCTTTTTTTTTTTTTTTTTTTTTTTTTTTTTTTTTATTTGAGATTTTACATTAAAAGTTGATTTGGAATTTTGAGAATTCGTTTAAATACAGTGACAGCTAAGCGAACAAATAATATGTTTATAATATTTTTACAGCGATTATATGAATTTGAAGCCGTAACTTATAAAACCAATAATTTCATCTTTTCCATATAAGAAGAATAATTTACCAAATAATAATAAGAAAAAACTTTAGTTTAACTTTTCTTTCTAGTAAGTCGTATTAAGTTCATAAATAACATCTTACTTTATTATATTCATAAATAAACTGTTCACTTAATTTATAATATTTTGTTATTAATTATTTTAATAAACTATTCGTGTGTTATACTGTAAAATACATAATTATTTGCTTGCTATTTAAGATTTCAATGTTTATTCTTAATTAAATAACAATTTTATTGTAGCCTTGCTTTCTAGTTAATTATATCATATATGCGATTTCTATCAAGAATCAAAGTTTTTTGAATTAAATTTATCTACTTAATTTATAACATATTAGTAAAATTAAGTATAAAACATAATAATATATTTACGCTTTTACGACATAAATTTTTAAATTACACTTTTATTTTTCTAATAAAGAATGATACTATTATTATTATTACTTTAAAAAATGCTCTTAAGTATTTTTATTTTTATTTATTTATTTTAGGCACCTTGGAACGATACTTCGCGCACTGGGAAGAGTTTTAACAAATTCGGATGTTCAAATTATAGCAGAAAATGTAAATTTATTTTCATATTTAAGTAGCTGTAGCATTAAAGTATTTGTGACATTTCGTGAATACAAGAATTAGTATCGACAAAACATATGTAGATTTAAACTCAGATATTCTTATTTGCTTTCGAAATAGATAAAAGCATAAATAGGAAAATAATAAAACACGCAATGCTTTATTTATTTTATAAAATACTCGGATAATGCTTAATGCGTTTAAAGTTAGCATTTTGCATAAGCCTATTAAAATAATATTT
Organism: Salticus scenicus; assembly: GCA_963930645.1. Lineage (NCBI taxonomy): Eukaryota > Metazoa > Arthropoda > Arachnida > Araneae > Salticidae > Salticus > Salticus scenicus. The sequence continues at coordinate 327,351,933 of OZ005654.1, forward strand.
TGGATAAATAAAGGATTTCGTCTTCAAAAAAGATGTAATAACTATTGAGTTTATAGATAATATACACCTTCAAAATTCGTAGAAAGTTTTTTTTTTTTTTTTTTAAATATCTATCAACAAAGTAGTACTAAGCAAAATGGATATTTCAAAATGTAATTTTTGTTTTAAAAAATCTCACTGAAAAAAGCTATTACAAAATGAAAAATAAACGTAGAAATAATTAACTATTTATTACAAGCAGCTTTTAAACTGCCTAGTACTTTCAAACCGAGTTGTTGAAAAAACAGAATTGCCCATGCCCCATAACAAGCTACAGTTCTACATTCCGTGCATAATGTATAAAGTTTTTTTTTGAAAAAAAAAATATTAATTCCGACTTTGTACTACACACAGGACAATTAGCCAAAACTGATGGTAAGTAAATTTATACACTAACTGAAAACAATCGAAATAAAACAAATCGAACGATTCATTGCATCAACTTAAAATATATAAATGCTGCATGTGTGAACAGGGAAATTTTTCACAAAGCAATTTTCTTTTTAATATTTTCTATTAAAGAGAAATACAATCCTTTTTTTCAAGTGGGTTGTTACCAGTAAAGAATAACAGACTGTTTTAATAATATTCAACGAAAAATATTATGGTCTAAGAACAAATACGCTTCTTCAGCAAGCATAAACTATATTGTGCTCATCCGAAGAGTGATATGTGATGCATTAGAAATGGAAAAAAATAATTTATTGCGATTTGCATTACCTGAAAATCGGACTACTATTTTGAAGAAATACTGTTCACGAAAAACTGAATTGTGAATTGAACCAGCAATCTGCCAGAAGCTACCTATATAAGATAGCAAAAATGGTAAGCACAATTATTAAAATTGCTTCAAGCAAGCACTGAGGAAAAAACATTTTCTCCTTTGGAAGTCATGAAATATCACATTCAAACTGATATTAACAGGGAGATTATTCAACTATATGACATATGGAAAAATACCATTGGACAGAATGATAAATACTATTTTCATTAAATGTCAACTTTTTCAAATAATATTTTCCTATAATTAGTCTTTCCCATTTATGGTATATGAAGTATACTGCTCCATAATCTAATAATAATAATAATAATAAAAAGTAATAAATATACGTTCTAGAGGTTTCTTGGAACGGAAAATCAAATTTTAACAGTTTTATATATGTGTCTATTTGCATGTCTGTTATTAATACAACTAAAACCAGATTATAGAAGAAAGTCCAGATTTATAGTCTAAGTCATTATTCTATGGGAATATTATCCGAAAGATTTTATTGAAACCGAAAAGTTAGTTCTTACGCAGGAAAACACAGAATAATTCATATACGTTAAATGTACCGGAAAATTATTTCTTGTTGGTGCATTTTAACGTCATTATACATTATTCTAAATAAAATGAAAATAACATACGTATTTTGCTTGCACAAAAGCAGGTTTCCTTCTTTCATATGGCCCACCAGCGGCCGAGCGGTTCTGCGCTCAAAGCTGGTAGATGGGAGGTGCCGGGTTCGATCCCAGGTCGCGCTCATCGACCTAGCCGTTCGGAGTTTTCCGTGGTTTCCTCCGAAACTCGCGTAAATACGGGCTGGGACCCCTTAGAAAGACCCCCACGGAGGGCATTCCCCCTATAGGCCTAGGACACATGAGGAGTCAATCGGCCTTAATCCTCCAACCAACCAACCTTCTTTCATATGCACAATATATATATATATATATATATATATATATATATATATATATATATATATATATATATATATATATATATATATATATATATGTATATATATATTTGAAAAGCTTTCTCTTTTCGCTTAAATTTACACAAAAAAGAATTTGGATGTATTAAGTTTATGATTATAGATTTCTCAAAATTTCACGAAATGCATTCCATGTTTTTTTTTTTTTTTTTTTTTTTTTCTGCTAAATAGAAATACAATATTTTTTCCATATACAATTTATGGACTATGTAGCACTGCTAAATATGAGTCAAATATTTTTAAAAGTATGGTGTGGGGGGGAAAATACGCTGAAAAGTTTAAAATAGATGTTTAAATTTCGTAATAGCTTAAAATGTTTTAAGAATGTAGGTGTGGTATATAAACGGAAGAACTGAGAGGAGTGGCAGCCCAAAAATCCTTAGCACCAGATTATTTTTATCCCAAATATGGGACAAACCTTTCTTTCAACCAATTATTTAGATTTTCATATTTTAGTTTTAAATATTAACGATACAATTTTATACTTACCGTATTCTTCAAAATGTATCTTGTTTGGTGGGAGAATGATTAGCAAATTAGCCCCCATTTGTCAGAGGCATTGTTTGACTTATATTCTAAGCTTGTAAGTCCATAGTGGTTCAGAATATACTTTATGCCATACACCCCGAACTAATGATACTGATTGTACAAAAAATGTCTGCAGAACATACCCCAAAACCCAAAGTTTTCTAAAGCTCCCTCATTCATGAACATAATTTTCTGAGGACTGTTTTGCAATGCAGTTTTCTGTTTTGATTACATACATTTTTCAATGAATATATTTTTCATCATTATTTTTGTATAGAATTATTCTTTTATTACTTGTATACTGCACATTTTAATTCTCTGTATTATTTGATAGAATGATATATACAGGGAACGAACACATATATAAGAGTGAGATAAGCGCATAAGATTTCATAAAGTACTTCAAGAAATTTTCTTCTTTATTTGTTATAAAAATATATAATTACGTGTTTTAATTAGTTTTTTCTCTCTGATTAAAATCCACACAGCAGAGCATTTAAATATCGAAATCTATATTATAAAATAATTTTAGTTCCTCTGTTATGTTTAATGACTAAAATTGACTTTTAAACTTTACATAGATCCTTTTTCTCCTTCGGTCTACAGTGTTGTATATATTTTTGTGAGAAACTCACTTATAGTCACGAAATGATAACGTTGAAAATATGTAAATTTGCTATAGCATGTGGAACAATATTTACAGTATTTATTTAATTATTTATTTATTACTTTGCGTTAAAAATTACTTCAAGTCAAATACAATTATGACCTGTTTTTTTTTTTTTTTTTTTTTTTTTTTTTTTTTTTTTTTGGATTTGTTTCCTCAAGAAAAATCAGATAATATAAGAGAAACAGTTTAAGTAACTTCAAAAGCATTTGTATTTTTCTTTCTATTTACATAAGATTATATCTTATTTATTCAATAATAAAAAAAGAAATTTTATTGGTTTTATCATAGTTCATCAATCATAAAAGATTTCGTTTATAAGGTTAACGTAATTCCTTTAAATTTTAATATTTCTGGAAAAATGGAGTTCAAAAAATATTTTGCTAATTTTTGTTCAGCATTAGTAGTAAGATATATAGTAGAGTTGAATAAATCGTACTATTAAAACCCGAATAAACTACTACGTCAGAAACGCCAAAAGAAAAATATTTGCGATGCGTACAGCTGTTTCGGTAGCCTTAAGCATACCGTCTTCAGTGCAAAAAGAATTCTGAAACTGGAGAAGTGCTCGTACATATAGGAGAGAGACCGAATTTAGTTCAACCAATAGGATTACGGGAAAAGTGGAGTGTGTGGCCAATATGAATTTAAGAATGTTAGCTGCGTAAACAGTAGAAAAATTAAGAAAATGTAGACTGAATGTAAAATTTCCAACAATCAGACAAATAGGAAACAGCGAAATCACAATTTACAAGGTTTGTAAATTTTTTATAAATATGAAAAGTTTCAAAGAAGTCGAGTTCATGAATGGATTTAGGTCTGCAAATTATTTTAGCTGAATTAAATTTAAAATTATAATTTTTCCTCTCAGCAATGTTTAGAAATAGCCGATTTATTGGTTTCTTGTTTGCGGACGTAATTCATATGTTCTTTTAGACGAAATATAAGTCTGCGTTATTATTGTTTCTTGTTCCAACACCAAGTCTCCTGTTATCACATCGTACCATTTATTACATAGTAATTTTTATGTGTCACATACCATTGCCAGTTACATTTGAAAAAATTTTAATTATAAAAGTACACTTATTTATGTTACTTTTTTGCATAATAACCTTTGTGCAGTAAGTATCAGAAATTAAAAGTTAAAATTAGGTCTGTAAGTGATACGATTTAGGAAACTTAGTTGCTTAATTCGTACAACCTGGTTTCTCAATCGTTTGCATTAGAAAATGATTAAACTACTATTAGATATAAATATTTGGCAAACATAAATGGCTCAGAAGTACTTTAATTGGAATAGTTGAAGCATATATACATAAATATACACACAAATTCGCACACACACACATATATTTAATTTTTTCAATGACCACAGCATTCAATAACTCAAATTCCACAAAGTAAACTTTGCACCCTGTCTTCAATTGATTGCGCCTCACACACAAAGCTAAACAATGCTCAGAATCTGCAATAGAGATCACACTATCTTGCCTCTAAGTGGATACTTAGTTTTATATTTTGTATAGACTTGGTTTCTTTTGTTTTAATTTTAAATCATGTTTTTTTTTTTTTTATCTTTTATACTAAAATTGAGGATGTTGGATAATTTTCGTTAATATATTTTTAACCTATTATTAATTTTTTCTCCATCGAGTTTACATACATTCGTTAAATCTAGTTTAATGTTATAATGAATGCTTGTTAAAGTTACAGGCTTTTTGTGATACAGAAACACCTTTTCACTTCTTATTTTTGGGACTGGGGAAGTGGAATATGTAGAATCCTTCAATGTGAAAGTAGAAATAATTTCAATCCGTTAAATCGCCAACATGCAGATCTTTACTAATATCACAAGAAGATTGATCATTCTACATTTATTTATTATTTTTTCGTTCCTCGTTCTTATTGAAAGTAAATCTTTTTGAAATCAGTAAACTATTTTTCCTTCCACCCAACTCGTAAAAATATTATCTGCAGAAAAAAGGTAGGCTACTAAAGAGTATTGTGGCTATATGCCTTTTCATTTAAAGTCTTGAAGTTACATTTTAATTGTTGTAATATTAGCCTCAGTAACTATAAAGAAGAACTTGGTATTGGGTGACAGTCAGGCCAGGGTTAATGTGCACTGCGCAGCCATGTTTTCTAAGGAGAGGGTATTGTACATTTTAAAAGGCATAAAAACTGATCTGTCCAGTGGTTGTAGTCGAAGCATTGTGTATTCTGATAGATGTAATATAATTAATTCAGCATCTCTCATCTACCTCAAAATCTCAGAAATTTACACAATAGTTGAATAGTTATCCTGCAGAAGTATGAATTTTCTTCTGTTTAAAACATTCAATAAATTGTCGAAGATACTTTACAAACAACTCACAGTTTATTTATCCTATTTTTGAAACTTCAGCTACACTTTCTGTTACAGCTTTAATTTTCAATTTTTTATATATTTAAGAGCTTAAGGATAAGTGTTTGGGGGTACATACAGCCAGTTGTAAACTTTTTATTGGTTCTGTAATGATAGTGACAATGCCTGCGACCCATGACCATGTCTTCCCCAAACCAATTCATTATTCAACGATTTTGTACAATTTACTTAATTTTCTTCTTTCATCTTACGAACTTAAAGAATCTAAACATATATTTTATGTCGAACGGCATTACTCTTTGCAACCTCCAAAATCCTATGCCACTACGCGTATGAGATTTTGCAATTATATGATAATTCGTACCGGTACGATTTTTGAACCCACATAAAGTGTGGTTTAGATAAATAAATATGTAGCCTCTTAAACAAAGCCTTGTTACAAGTCTAAAATTACAGTTATATAGCACAAAATAATGTAGAACACGCAGAATAAGTTGATTAATAATTATATTATGTATTTGATAATTTCCACATATCTTTAAACCTCCTATATCCTTGCACTTGATGGTCAAAATTTACAAAAAGAAGTTGTCTAACAAATAAGATTAAAAAATAATTTTAGCACATAAACAAAGAGCTGATTCTTTCAAACAAGCCTTCATGTGAAAGCAAAGCGAGGGAGCCATCCCTTCGGTGGAGGACCAAAATTGTGATGGCATGTCCCCGGATCAATCTTAGTGGCAACCTAAATAAAGAACCACAACTGCTCAACATCACTTCAAAAATGGTTTCCGATAATAATTTTCGCAACACAATGCTACATTAAAAACCAATTGATGTGCCATTTGAAAGAGGGCTGTTTTATTTAATTATATTACTGTAATTCTGTTATCTTAATATGCTTCTTCCAGCTTCTTCTCTTTATTAAAAATCGGCGCTTTATCACATCACATTAAAAGACTTAACCTTTTAAGAAAAAATATATATTTCAGCATTAATCCTCTTTGAAATTCTTAATTTTAGCCAAATTTAATTTCATTCTAATACAATTTTTTTTTTTTAATCTATTACATTTTATTGTTTCTATAAAGAATATTTTTCTTCTCCAATAGCTTAATGATCCTGAAAATCCTAAATACATGCGAATAGAAGATTTATTGCCTGTTGCCACAAAAATGCTTCTCCATGATAAGTAATTCACCGTAAAATTTATCATAATATGTTAATAGATACATTTATTCAATGTTTCTTTATGTAAATACATAACAATAATTAGTTTTAATTTTTGACTTAGTTATAAATCAACATCTCGAACAAGCCTTCTTGAAGCATTCAAAAAGCTTGATAGATCAAAAACAGGATACTTGGATGCTGATTGTTTTAAAAAAGTCATAAAAGAACATGGTAAGAATCTTAAAATATACTGTTGATTGTTGAAACATTTAATATTTACATAAACATTATAGTGCTACACTCCTTCTCATAATTATAAGGACACCCGTTTTTCTATAGTAACTAAACACTAAACACAATTATTTAAACAAATATATTTATAATTAATTTGAATTTCATTAATAGACTATATTTAAAAGTTTTATCGTTTTTCTATCTTAAAAAACTTTAAATATGGTAAAAAGATGATTTTTCAGGTGTTCACAATTATAAGGACAGCTCGAATTATAGTAATGTTTTTCAGTTATTCTTTAAATTAATATTTTATGGGGTCTCTTTTTAGGGTTAAACAGTCAGACATTCTCTCTCTCTATATATATATACATATATATATATATATATGTATATATATATACATTCTTTTTTTTTAATATTCAGTTTCAATACCATTTCATACAGAATATATGATATTCTTAATACATTTAAACTATTTAAAATTGCTTTCCACTTGCATGCACTTTTCTAATATCATAAGTTAAGGTTTTTTCAACTTTTAAGCCATGCGAAAGGCAATAATACAGAAGTTTCTTTCTTCAAACTATTTCCTATTGCTCTAAAAGTAGAGCAATAATGTAAGTCTTGTTGAAAAAAATATTATTATCCCCTAAAATCTAACAAAAATCTGATAATTCCACGTTTAAAATTTGCGGATATTCTCTTGATGTTCATAATAATAGAAAAAATTACTAAATTCCTTCTGCCTTTAGTAGAAGCAGCTCCCCAGAGCACCATAGATCCACCTTTAAAATGCCCGATTCATATCTGCCTTTAAAAAATCTGCTCTGTATTTCGCTATCTTCAGATCGTGCCGGTAACTGTTAAAATCATTCGGTTAATCAAGAATAAAATGTTTTTCATCCGAAAATGCAACATTTTACCATTTAATATTGTCTTTATTCAACTTTAACACAGACGTTCTTTCCCCCATTAAATGCTGATTGATTATTACAGGTTTTTTATTCATTTTAATATATTATTGATTATTTTAAACATGCATAAATGTAGGCCCTAACATTTCGTTAAAAATTACGAGCAAATTTGGCAGCTATCATTATGAGTAGAACAGTAAGAGGAATTATGAGTCTTCGATCTCTGTAAAACAACTCTGATTTTGCATCAGATCTCTCTCCTATCGAACCAGCAGTTCAATGTTTGATGACATTTCCTTCAGCAATTTTAGACCTTCGAATTTCATTAGAGATTCGTCGGATTGAAATTATCCTTCCATTTAAAAAACACATTTATCATACTTCACTACTTGAACGTTCTTTTTTTCGAGGAATTATCAGTAATGTCTGTCCAAGAAAAATTAAAGTCTTATATATGAATTAATCTAGCCCAGTAGTTAACAAATTCGCATGTCAACTGTACGGCTTTCCCATGTAATTGCACTCCCGCAAAATATGAAACAGTAACTTGTATATGACCTACGGTCATCGAGGCAATTCCCCCAATCCGCGTCAGTGTAGCCGATTAACGGCTCATTACTTTTTCTAAATACGAGTCCAAAATTTATTATTTTCTTTAAGTATCGTAAAACTCGTTTAGCGGCAGTCCAATGAGTTTTATCAAAAAAGGTTAGAAATTGACTTAATTGACTGACTGAATTTGCAATGTCCGGCCTGGTGGAAGTTGCAAGATACATCAAACTTCCAACTAATTCACGGTAGGGATATTCGTTTTCACAACATTTTTCAGCCTTTTTTAATCGAATGCTTGTATCCATAGGACAAGCTACGGGCTTGGCTTCTGTCATGCCAAAACGCTCTAACAGCTCTCTAATATAACTATGTTGACTCATTGTTATAAGGCCATTTTCTAACTGAAAATTTATCCCTAGACAATATTTAACTATGCCTGAATATTTAACATCTAGTTTTTCATTAAGATGAATTTTGAAGTTTTCTAACATATCAGGGTCCTGTGACATAAACAATATGTCATCAACTTAAATCATTATAAGAGTCAACCCTTTATCACTTTTAATATAATATAAACATGGATCTGCATTTGTTTGTTTTGCTCCGAAATCATTCAAAATTTTATTTAACTTAGTGTTCCAACATCTCCCGGCCTGCTTGAGACCATAGAGCGATTTTTTTAACAAAAGAACTTTATTCCCTACATTTAGATATTTAAGAATCTCGGCTGCTTTATCAGATATGTCCCTATCGCAATTTTCATTTATAATTATTTGAAGTATTTCTTTAAAGTAATCGGGAACTTCCATAAAAATTTCCTCATCTAATTTTCCATTCAAATATGCTGACGTTATGTCAAATTGCTGTATTTTTATTCCTAATTTAGCAGCATAATCTGCCAAGACTCTAATAGATCCCATTCTTGCTACCGGAGAAAAAGTTTCACGAAAATCTATACCTAATTTTTGACTAAAACCGCGAGCTACTAATCTCGCTTTATATTTCAAAAGAGATCCATTTTGATCATATTTATTTGTAAGGACAAATCTACTTTTAATGCATTGTTTCTCGGGCCTGTCTGTCACTACGAATGTATCATTTTTTAATATTACTTTTACTTCGTCAGTCATAGTTTTATACCAGTTAGAAGCCTCCGAACCCTTCAAAGCATTATTTATTTCTATTTCCGAATTAAAACTATAAACAGCATTTGCAATTGATTTCGGCTGGCGAATTATTTCGCGATTACGCAATGACAATATGTCTTTCTCTTCGAGCGCCGATTCTGGGTCACGTGACAGTTCATCTTTTTCATTTTTTTTTGAGGAGGAGAAATTTTTTCTGACTGCATGTGTGACTCATTTTGCGATTCGCTTAATTGTATTTCTCTTTCAAAAACATCTGGATACAATTGACCTATTTTTGAAAAATCATTAGATTTCGCTTCAAAGAATTTAACACTACGGGATATAATTACTTTGTTTGATTCAGGAAGATAAATACGAAATGCTTTAGAATTTTCTGAATAACCCACAAATAATCCTTTTTTAGACCTTGGGGAAAATTTATGTTTAGGGTGGTTATTGAAATAATAAGAAGTGCAGCCAAAAGTCTTAAAATAACTAACGTTTGGTATTATACTCCATAATTCATATGGGGTTTTTCCATTTAAAGCTTTTGTTGGGCATCTATTTCTTATATAATTGTAAGTGTTAATAGCTTCTGCCCATAAATTTAAGGGTAATTTTGATTGTGATAATAGACAACGGGCCGTTTCGACGAGAGTTCTATTCTTCCTTTCAGCAACACCCGATTGCTCCGGGCAATAAGGGGTTGTTAATCTATGCTGAATACCATTTTCTTTCAAGAAATTTTCAAATGCAGTCCCAATAAATTCGCCCCCATTATCACTAATGATTTTTTTTTTTATTTTTATAGATTTTTCATTTTCCCACAGAACTTTGATTTCTTTAAATGCATTTAATGCTTCATCTTTAGTTTTTAAGAATTTTACTGCACAATAACGAGAATAATCATCAATAAATGTAATAAAATAAAGGGACTTACCTATTGAGGGTATCCTAATGGGCCAACAAAGATCCGAATGAACTATTTCTAACATTTTTGTAACACGATCTGAGTGCTTAGGAAAAGGAGAACGGGTCATTTTATTTAACGCGCAAACTTCACAATTGAAGTCGGATACCTTTTTAATATTTAACCCCTTAATATGACCCTTTAAATTTGAATCAATCAAATCTTTTACATTTAGATGACCTATTTTACAATGCCACTTTTCCACATCGGCAAAAATATTTTTAGAACTATCGATTGATGCACTAGAAAAATTAGCTGCATTATTTATATTTGCATTATTATCCCGCAAATAATAAAGTTCATTTTTTCTGTCCGCAATTAGAGTCACATTTTTCTTTCTGTTGTTTATAATAGCACATTTGTCTTTAAAAGTTACAGTGAAACCTTTGTCGCACATTTGTGACACGGACAATAAGTTCGTTTTCAATTCTGGAACCAATAGAGCGTCATTGATCTCAACATTTTGAAGTTTTGAGTTGACTTCTGCTTTAATTAATATTTTACCAACAACGGACACATTAGTTGTATCATTATTTGCTAAATTTACAGATTTTATATCCGTATCCTTTAAAAATTTGGAGTAATTTTTCCCCATATGTCGAGTGCAGCCGCTGTCAACACACCAAAGATTCTACGATTGTTCTTTGGATAATATGTACGTATTCGTTGAATTTGTGCTGGCCAGTAGTCCTAAACTGTTTTGTCGATATTTAAATGATTTGTCTTTCTCACACTGATTAACACGGTGACCGATACGTTTACATTTCCAGCAGGTAATTTTTGAATTATCTCTTTCGTTCTGAGTGTACTATTCAGTAATCTTAGGATGCGCATTGATTTTGCAAATTAGTAGCACTTTCAAAATGTACGTACTAGTTGTGTAGAGAATTAAACTTCTCCATGCTAATTTAACTTGAACTTGAAGTTCACTTAAAGTTGACTTGCAGCTGTAAATGAAATACTTAAACTATGAAGGAATGACAGAGTCCAAATATATAACATAAATTAGCTTTAATTGAGCTTAAATAAGAAGGGGACGCTGGACTTTGACATCTAGTAATTTACTACTTAAAATGGGCAGCCCTCTTAAATACTTTGATATTAATAAATAACCCCATACTTTACTTTACTTTATTTTATTTTACTTAATTACTCGCAAAGGATCTCAACTACCTTTATTTAAATTAGCTTCTAAAGCCGAGTAATCTTTCGATTAGCAGGAGGATTCCCTGACACTGCTATCTACTTGACTTACATCCAACTATATCCTAAGCCGCTAACAGCTAGCTCCATCAACTCTCACTCCGAATAACTTCAACTCACTCACTGACCAACTAACTCTCAAAAGCAATCTTCGTTCTTTTATACAATTCAGTTTCTAAAAATATTAGCATAATGTCAATTACGATTTTAGCTTAGGATCGGAACTAACTCAATTACTTAAAACGAATCCTAAAACATCCGTATTCATGTGTTACTTGTGAAGTGCGAAATTTAATTGCAGCATTTCGCTAACCTCACAGCTCCTCCCCAAAAAAACAAATTTGCACGTAAAAGTCCCCAACGGGTTTTTACCCGTGAAAATTTTAGAGTAATATTATGTAAATAAAAATTTTAGCTGCAGTGACTGACTGCTAAAATGAACTGCATAAGACTTTAGAGAACAAAAGAGGGGGGGAAACTTAAATTTAAACTAGACTGCCCAACAAGAAGTATATTGTTTTAAAAATCTAATAGGAAAAAAAAAATTTAAGAGTACACGGCGAAAAAACTGGACACTTACATATAATTTTAAGTACAGTCGGTAACAAAAGTGTCCGAACACTAGCAAAAATTCCTATGTAAAAAAAGTGCACTTCGTACGGTTTTGTTAAATAAATCCTTATCGAATCATATTCTTACACTGACTAAGAACAGAATTCGACAAGGATTTATTTAACAAAACCGTATGAAGTGTACTTTTTTTACATACGAATTTTTGCTAGTGTTCGGACACTTTTGTTACCGACTGTAGCTTAAATAGCTTTTTTTTTATAAAAAATGTTTCTTATGCTCAATGTAAGACGCTTTATTCCAGAAAACCGTTTGTACTCAATTTAGTTAACTAGAAGTCCAGCGTTATTACAGCGGAGCTTACAACCATCTTTCTGTTAATCCAGAAAGGGAAAAAAAACTCAATTTTAAAGTGAAGTTGAAGGAGGATTAAGTACAGGGGGGTTGCTTTAACATACTAGCAACATGAAGAAAATCTTTATTGAGATGAAAAAAACTTGGAATTCTGTCCGACGTAAGCCATCCTTCGAAACTTTCGATGTGGAATTTCGTCATCCTTCAGAGCCAGTCTAGGCTTAACCCACATCAGCTGGTCAACGTACTTTAGGAAAAATTCATTCAGCAACGTCAGTCATCAGAATAACATTTTCTACATCATATTAGAGCATCAAAGATATTTCTAAAATGGAAACTTTTTTTAAAGTATAAATCAAAAAATAGACTTAAACTACAATTTGTAGATAGATCAACGAGACAAATTGTCTCTGAATACATAAAATAGTTTATATACAATAATTTTTCCTCCTGGGCTATAGCATGCGAAACGACAAAAAATTAATTTGTTAGTGATTTTAGTTTAAAGTTACGCGTGATTTATGCATATAGCCAAAAAAAAATATTTCCCCACTCAAACACATAGATATATATATAGATAACTTTTAGTGGAATACAAAAGTGATAACAATAAGAAAATTCATTTTATACAACATTTAGAAAACATATTTAAGGATACAAAATGTTCACAACTGCAGTTGATCGCTGAGAAATAAAAAAGATTTACGTACATATATTTTACATTACATTTACAAAACTATAGAGAAAAATGGTTATACACTTATCAAAGTTCATTTTAGTTATATATACAAATACAATATGTATAGAAATACGAAAAAGGGGGGGAAGATATTTACAAAGGTTAAAAATCAGTTTTATATTACCCATTCTGCAGGCGATGGCTACAAAATAAAAGAACTTAGTATACATGCATAAAATATATTAAGAGAGAACTAAAATGTTGACATTTGAAGCAGAAACATGATTTTCGAAATGAAAGTTCATGTACTAATTTAAATTTTACAGTTTTTCTTTTTAGAAAGTCCTGCTCTTTCATACAAAAATAAGAAGTCCGAAAGGCTTCAAGGCATGTCTTACATTTTGGTACAGCTCTGACAAACAAATACTTGAGAAAAAATAAAATAAAGAACGATACGACCTCACCCAGGGTTTCCGCTGTAAGAAAATTGGCATTAAACATGAGAGTCCTGCTGGACATTGCACTGGCCGCAGAGATCACAGGGCTGGAGGCTGGCATCAGGAGGTCAGGCGTTGCGAGGTCACATACCTGGGCTGCGATCGAACCCGGCACGCTGTCACTGTCCGTAGCATCAGTGGACGATTCCGCTCGCTCTCTACTCATGAGTGTTGAGGTCTTGGAGTGCTTACGAGCTTGAAAACAGTTCAAAGTAGTAATGGAAATCACATCATTTTCTTTTAACTTTGTAAAGAAAGTTTTAGAAGCAGCGTCCCTTAATATATCGTTTTTAGTTATAGGACTTTCAGCCAAAATACGTGCCTCTGTCAACTTGACAGTTGTGAAATATAAATTTAATTCCTTAACGTAGAAATGTTTTAATTTACTTTTATTCCCTACATTTTTATGCAAATGAGCTAGCGGTTTTTGAGCAGGACCGCTATTTAACTTTCCATTTTCTTTTACAACACTGTCAGTTACTTTTTTGTTTAAACTAGTGGATTCCGTCGGCTTGACATGTAGAAAAGTTAAACGTCCTTTTTCACTACTTTCATTTAAATTAGCTAGTCGCTTATGAGAAGCATCGTTGTTTAAACCGTTATTTTCTGTTACTTGTACCACAACATTTTCATTTTGACTAATAATTAAATCTGGTCGCTGACCAGTTGTAAAACATAAATTTAACTGATTTGCTAAAGGTTGAGTACCAACATTAATGTTAACATTTTCTGCGACTATTGTTCCTGTGTCATGAGAGAAATTTCCGGAATCGACCGGTTTAGCACTTGCATGAGATTTATCAATAAAAATAGCAGAATCTGCAGACTTGCTAGTTTGAGAATTAAACTGTAATTTACCATGCGGTGAATTTAAACTACTAGAAGAGTCTGCTGACTTAACAGTTGCAAAACATAATTTTGGTTTCTTGACGAAAGTTTTAGCCGCAACATCGAATGATTTTACACTTAGTTTAACAGTTTCCGCAGCCACAGTTATTTTAATTGGATTTTCTTTTACAACTCCCGTCGCAATCGGACACAATTTTTCGGATTTCTTATCCGTAGCTAAAAGCTGACTAACAGAAGGAGATTTGCCTGTAGTGCTATTTAAAGGTGAAGTGTGCTCGTTTTCATTCACTTTTATTTGACTTTCGTCAGAAGGATTAAAGTTTTTGTCGTCAGTTTGGGGTTGATTTAAATTAGTAGAACTTTCTTCTTGCGACTGAATAACTTGTGGTTTTTCCACATCCTTTATTACCGCTTCCCACTGACGTTCGTTAGGGGGGAGGGAACGGTCATGCTGTAATCGTAGTTTATCATACGGAGTGGCGAAAAGATCGATAACTTTGCGTTTTAAAACATCATACGTTGGATTTGGGCCAAGCAAATGGCAGGCGATTAATCTATGCCACTGTCGTGGTTCTCCTTCTAAGGAACATGCTAACCAGGCATAGTGGTTTTTAACATTGATTTTATGAAAATGGAAGAAATATTCAAGCTGCTCAAAGAATTGCAGCACACTATTAGTGCCGTCAAAAAATGTTTGCTCGGGGGGGGGGGGGATTCGACATTATTTGGGCGCCAGTGTAGAGAATTAAACTTCTCCATGCTAATTTAACATGAACTTGAAGTTCA
>OZ005654.1:327367396-327390396 GCA_963930645.1 Salticus scenicus
CTTAAGGTTGACTTGCAGCTGTAAATGAAATACTTAAACTATGAAGGAATGACAGAGTCCAAATATATAACATAAATTAGCTTTAATTGAGCTTAAATAAGAAGGGGACACTGGACTTTGACATCTAGTAATTTACTACTTAAAATGGGCAGCCCTCTTAAATACTTTGATATTAATAAATAACCCCATACTTTACTTTACTTTATTTTATTTTACTTAATTACTCGCAAAGGATCTCAACTACCTTTATTTAAATTAGCTTCTAAAGCCGAGTAATCTTTCGATTAGCAGGAGGATTCCCTGACACTGCTATCTACTTGACTTACATCCAACTATATCCTAAGCCGCTAACAGCTAGCTCCATCAACTCTCACTCCGACTAACTTCAACTCACTCACTGACCAACTAACTCTCAAAAGCAATCTTCGTTCTTTTATACAATTCAGTTTCTAAAAATATTAGCATAATGTCAATTACGATTTTAGCTTAGGATCGGAACTAACTCAATTACTTAAAACGAATCCTAAAACATCCGTATTCATGTGTTACTTGTGAAGTGCGAAATTTAATTGCAGCATTTCGCTAACCTCACAGTTGTATCGTATAACTTTCAATATACTTTGTCTACGTCATCACACAACAGAGAGACAGAAGGATTGAAAAGTACATAGATGGACTAATTAAATTTAAAATCACTCTTTGACACTTTGAAAGGTGTAATAATAGGCTTAATGCAAATGCAAATGCAGCCGTTAAATTATAATTGTAGCACTAATCTATCTGAATATTTCAGTGTAGCCCTATAAATACGGAGGTTACTCATATCATATTCTATACAAAAATTATTTTAGAATATTACCAATTTTTTCATTAGAAAGTTTCTTAAATGAGATTTTTAAAAATGTTTGTCCTAAAACATAATGCATTGGCATTTTATTTTAAATCCCTAAATACAAACTAGTAAACACAAACTAGTTGTACAAGAACAAGACCTATTAATGTCATTTTAAAAAGAGAACATTCCATAGTGAACTTGATTAATATACATCATTTATTGAAATTTCTGAAAATTTTTATGGATGCTGGGGGCGTGAGACATACAGATAGGAAGGTAGACAATTGGACAGACAAATACGCAAATTGAAATCATATTCAAATTCAAAATTTTTAGAAACTGTTTAAATGCTTAATTTAAACGAAAGTGTAATTCCAGAAAATTTTTATTAATAGCTCTTAATTTTTTTACATATCAACAACATATTTCAATTTAATTAAGATTGTGCAAAGGAAAGTTATTAAAATTTGGTTTATACAAATACCTCTCTTAGAACGCAATGTTTTGGAATACTTTCGAGTGTCCCTCTACAAACACCAGCCGTGGTATTTACTTTGTTTTACATAGGAAACATCCGATAGTCAAATTGAACAACAAATTGCAATTTCATTAAGATACAGTACAGTAAAGTTGTTAAAATATAGTTTATATAAATACCTCCTGTAGAACGCAATGCTTTGAAATATTTTTGGGTGTTCCTGTACACAAACCAGTAGAGGTATTCACTCCATTTTCAATAGGGAACATCCAATAGGGACCTTGAATAATTTATATCAGTTACAATAAATTTTACTAGAGTTAGTGCGCAGACAGACAGACGAACAGATGAACAGACAGACAGAGACACAAATTGAAATCATATTCACAATTAAAAATTGTTAGTAAGTGTTATAAACGCTTAATGTAAACGAAAGGGCAATTCAGAAAATTTTTATTAACATCTCTTAATGTATCTGAATATTTTTGTGTGGCTCTGTAAATGTAATGCTAATGATACCATATTCTATACAAAGCATTCTTTTGTACAGGTGAATAACATATTTCAATTTCATTAAGCTTTGTGCAAAATAAAGTTACTAAAATTTGGTTTATAGAAATACCTCTCATAGAATGCAATGCTTTGGAATACTTTCGAGTATCCCTGTACAAAAACCAGTTAGAAATTTACTCAGTTTTACATAGGAAACATCCGATAGTCAATTTGAATAGCGTATTGTAATTTCATTACGGTTTTTGTGAAGTAAAAGTGTTAAAATAGGCTTATAGAAATACCTCTCATAGAATACAATTCTTTGGAATACTTTTGGGTGTCCCTGTACACAAACCAGTACAGGTATTCACACCATTTTCAATAGAAAACATTCGATAATGAACTTGAATATAATATATCAGTTTCAAGAAATTCCATAAATATTTACGGGAGTTAGAGCGCGGACAGACAGACGGACAGATATACAAATTGAAATCATATTCATACTTAAAAATTGTTACAAAGTGTTAAAAATGCTTAATGTAAACTAAAGTGCAATTCCAGTAAATTTTTATTGATAGCTCATAATATAACTGAATATTCTTGTGTGGCCTTGTAAATCTAATGTTAATCAAACTATGTTCTGTACAAAACATTCTTCTGTGCGTATGAATAACATATTTTAATTTCATTAAGCTTTGTGGAAAGTAAAGGTATTAAAATATGGTTTATAGAAATACCTATCATAGAACACAATGCATTGTAATAATGTTGGGTGTCCCTGGTTACAAACCAGTAGAGGTACTCACTCCATTTTATATGGGGAACAGCCAATAGTGAACTTATTACTTACAAACTTTGAATAAACACCATAAAATGCAATAAACTCGCAACAATTGTTTCGGGTCGAAAAAACCACGACCCTTCATCAGGCGAACAAAGTAAGCACGAGTGCTGCAATCAAAGCGGCAACGCACCAATATAATAATATATCAGTAATGATATATAAATAATATCGCTTGAATATAATATATCAGTTTTAAGAAATTCCATACATATTTACGGGAGTTAGAGCGTGTAAAGACACGCAGAGGGAGAGAGACAGACGGACGGATGAACAGACAGACAGATAAACAAATTGAAATCATTTTCCCATATCAAAATTGTCAGAAAGTGTTATAAACGCTTAATTTAAACGAAAATGCAAATCCAGCAAATTTCCAATAATGGCCCTTAATGCAACTGAATATTTTGGGGTGACCCTGTAAATCTAATGCTAATCATATTATGGTCTATACAATGAATTCTTTTGTGCATTTAAATTACATATTTCACTTTCATTAAACTTTGTGCAAAGTAAAGTTATTAAATTATGGCTTATAGAAATACCTCTCATAAAACACATTGCTTTTGCAATAGTTTCGGGTGTCCCTGTACACAAACCAGTAAAGGTATATATTCCATTTTTAATAGGGATCATCCAACAGTGAACGCGAATAACATATATCAGTTTCATGAAATTCCATTATTATGTACCGTAGTTAGAACACGGACACACAGATAGACGGACATACAGACAGACAAACCGAAGACATTAACACTTTTCAACCTCGTTGGAAAGTGTTAAAAACAGTAGATAAAATAATAAATAAAATAATAAATTTCTCTGTAAGACGGATTTCGAACTTTCAGAACCTATAAAATAATTTCACCTTTCTTTTGAGTAATTAGAAACAATTGGATAGTTCAGTTTGTAGAACTTCGACACGCCATAACAGAAAACCCAGATTGGAATCTTGAACAGATATCATTCTTGTTAAAAATAATTCAGATTTACATAAAAAAAAAAGAAAAATAGTATTGTGTTGATAAAAAGTAAAAATAAATTTTCTGACGGCATTTATAAAGGTACACTAAACACATTTGTTAAATTTTTCCATTTAGAAACAATTTATAACATTTGATAACAAAATTACTCTTACAAGTGATAATGTAGAAATATTGTATCTACGCTAATCATCGATGACGTTCAATGCCATTTTTATTCTTTTGAATAATGACAAGAATAGATAAACTCATGTAATTAGACACCGTGTATATTTATATAATTACCAAGAAGTTGCTATTTGCTTGTTCAAATTGTAGAAAACTGTAAGCTGCACATCCAGAAATATAGAAAAGTTACTGTATTAATATTCTAATGCATATTAAATGATTCTTAGATATTTTTATTATTAAAATCTTTGAATTTGTGGTAATCACAAAAGTTCTTCGTATATCATTCTAAAATAACAGCGCCACTTACTGTTTAACATGCAGAAATATTTAATCATAACTTCTCACAATAATGATTTTAGCTATGGAGTTCAATACAATTTTATTAAACAAATGCTGAGGTATTACCATGCGAATAAAATCACAGAAATTACTAATAGCAGCGCCATCTGTATTCTGATACACACCCAAATTAATTTAGAATTCTTTTTCAATTTGGTAATTACGCATATTTAGTTTCGTGATTTTATAAATCATTAAATTTGAGATTTAGCCTTCATGTTAACCGGGTAAATTGGAACGCAACTGCGCCACCAGTTGGATGATATGTACTAAAATTAAATCATAGTGTTTTTTAATGACCCTCTGATATACTAAATTCAATGCGATTATACACAGTAGAATTTTATGTATATCTTTCCCTTTCCTGGAGGAAGATTGCAGCAGAGAAGCCCCACTTATCGTCCAATACGCACTCAAACTGAATAAACATATTGTTTCATATTGTTCCTCTCACATATTAAGTTTCGCTCTGTAATACATAATGGAAGATGAAATATAGCAGTTTTTTAAAGGGGAGAAATCGTAGTATAGTAGTACCACCGGATTGACGATTGGCACCAAAAGACAATTTATCTTAACGTGCAACTACGAATAAATTCATATAAAATTTTGTACATTATTTCTTGTTCTAGAGCTGCCACAAGATTTTTGTCACAGACACACAGATAGGTAGGTATTTTGAAAAATGGTAAAATCGTGTTCTGGATCTCTCGAAACATGTTAATATATAGAAAACAGAAAGCCGAAAATTTTTACGAATCGAATGCATTCTTCTGTTTAGTATGGAAGAAAGTAAAATTTATCTTCAAGAAATTTCAGTTTAAAAGAAAAATATCTATATACTTTCTTTGTGTTAAAAATCTCATTTCTCATTTTATTCTATAGTTTTTATTGTTCTAACAAAAAGTGAGAAATCAATTTTTGATTTATTTTTCCACATTTAATTCGATTCGTAAGATTTTTTTTTCTTGCAATATTACTTACTTTTATTATTATAAAGTATAACTCATTTTTCAAATTGTTTTCTTTAACAATAGGTGATAACATTGATGATGAAACTGTTGAAAAGTTTATTTCTGACTTTGTAGAAGATGGTACAAGAAAAATAAACTATGAAGAAGTTTGTGTAAAATTAGCCGTCCTACAGTGTATTGATATTACTGATAATCGACGAAAAATCCGTTTGGAGTTGTCTCGCGAGAGTTCCAGAAATACTTAGATAAATTGTATTTTACCTCTGCCCTTATATTATGTGGTATGTAGTAGAAAAGATCGAAAATTAGAAAAAAAAATGAAATTATATATGTGGCATATTATTACTACATGTAATTAAATATATTTGGCTTATAAGTTGCAATAAAACTCTTTTTATTATTATTTTGAAAAAAAAAAATATTTTTATTTGAATTGAATTATTTTATATTACCTATAAAAATGATTGAAAATTGTTTCTTTATTGCTAATGAAATTCAATTTCATCCGTATATTTCACCTATAATATTGCTCTTCTTTTAAATGATGAAGAGAATATTAAATTTAAGGATATTACTTAGTCAATACACGAACGTAAAAAAAGTGCCTAAATAACACCTTAAATATCGAGTTATTTATTTATCTACATAAATAACTAATTGCAAATTTAAGAAATATATGTAATACAACGAAATTCTCAAATGGTGACAATAATTAGTTTACATATTAAGCATCAATTCTCATTATTGAAATGAAATTCCCTGGAAAAATTTCCCGCTAATATGGCGGACAGTGAGCTTGACGCGTTTTATACGTCTCTCGAAAAACAATTTGATTTTGTTGATTCAGATCTTAATTCAAGATGCAACATGAACAGCGACTTGCGAGAAAGGGCCAGGAGAGTTTTAGGTGAAATTAAAAATTTTGAAAGAATGAATTCTTTTAATTCTCGTAAAGCTTGCGAAGAGATTTTGAAAGCCTTCGCCCCTAAACAAACTTATGCCTGTATGGTGTCGCCATCTAGTGAATGAACTTATCTAACACTTGTAATCTTGTTTCGGCAGCTGATAGTGCAGAAAACCTTACCTGTTAAGAAGCGCTATTACACGAACGACAAAAGTTGCTTGAATCTACCGCCGACACAGTACAACGCAGTGGTTTTCCAATGTGTCGCTCGAAACAAGCGATTTTTTTCTGTTGCAGCAATTTTATCGCCGGTATTCGAGCGACATCGCGTCTATCAACCAATGAAATTCTGGGAGTGTGACGTCTTCTGACGTCAGTCCCTTCTCCCACACCCCATGCCTTCTTCCCTTCAGGAAGGAAGCATGCTTGGCGCGCGAATAGTGATCTAGTAAGGCCGTGGCGGGAGTCTCAAATAAATGTGATGTTTTTAATTTATCTCATCGTACATAAATACTTATATGCTTAATTCAAAATCTGTATTAAAATGTGATTGTATGTATTTATTCGATGCAGGTATTTTTCCGATTATTGTTATTATTTTATATTTTTAATTAAATGCGATTTTATTTTGGCGAATTTCACAAAAAGCAATTGTAGGATTATCCGTTTATATTTTATTTTATCCACGTTGTATTTTTTTCATTTGTAATAATTACGATAAAAGTACTTTATGAATTACTTGCTTTGTTTTAGAACTTTGAGATACAGCAATTTACAATAAGCTATATTCTTTCTTTCACCTTCACATTTTGATAATTGTACTTTTTTTTTTTTCCATTTTTACGTGAAAACAGAATTTAGTAACAAAATTAAACTTAGTACTCTTTATTTATTTATTTTCTAGAATGTCTTGTTTTCTGGAATAATTTGTTATATTAGATAATATTTTCATATCGTTTTTGTTAATATTTTTCCAACTAAGCTTTATTAAAAAAATATTTATTAAAATATATAAAAAAGTGAGTGAATTAAATTGAAAGTAAATTATATAACACAGAAAAGGTTTATTTTATGTATATATAAATCCTACTTGCCCATCACCTTATTTATTTATTTGTTTTTCTTTCAATGCGTTACCCTGATTTGTTATTAAATATTTTTTAATTTTTAATAATAATAAAAATTAAATGTTAATTACAATAGGATACACTTTTTTTAATTACTATAATTTGGTCTTTGTTACATTACTTATTTTTTGCTTCTAAAAAAAAAAAAAAAAAAAATGCAGAAAAAAAGGTAAAAACGTAAGAATTGTTGGCTTTTTTTTTTTTTTTTTTTTTTTTTTTTAAACACGCTTTTATTAGCTTCACCTGTATGTATGTTTGTAACCGCTCTGGGAGCAAACAAAAAATCTATATTCTAAAAAAAGACTTACTCTAGGTGAACGCTGTGGCTGTGAGGTAATGCTCCGGGCTACGAACCTAAAGGTCTAACTTTCTAGCCCAGTCAGGGGAGATTTTTAAAAATGGTTTTTGTATAATTCTAAATTATTTTATAATCTCACCCTGTAATATGGTGTGTCACTCACACAATTTTTTCTTACCCTGCATTTTAATACTATAAAGATAGATATTTTGTGCTTTTTAGTTCACATTTCAATAAAAGCGTGTTCTTTAATTTTTTAAAAGTATAATTTTATTTTTAATTACTCTTTTGAAGCCTCGGCTGTAAAAAAATTTTTGACATTAAATAGCTGTGGATTAGAGGGATTTGTTGAATGCAATTTTTTGACAGAGCAATTTCATAAAAATGCAGTGCACAAGACATATGAATATTTAAATAATAAATATTGTTTCACGATTAACTAACAATTACCTCCTTACAGCCTAGAATTTTAGACAAATACGATTGGTTGACATAAAATTTAAATATCTTTGTGATATTCATTTTTCTTCCTTTTTCACTAGAATGAACATAATTATAAATTAAATTTCTACACGCACTTTTTCTAAAGTATTATTATAACGTTTTAGCACTTTGAAATCTTCAAAATGTATTAATAAATAAAACAGCTTAATTAAACACCACTGGTTCTACTCTCGTAGCTTGTAGACAGAAAGGGGAGGGGGGTGCCCCTCCCCCTTTTCCCCGGCCAATGCTTAGTCGCAAGTGCCGCGCTATTAGGGGAAAAAAAAAGTTTTGAAAATCAGACAATGATACTAACATATTTAAGGGTGATTTTATCCTTTCATTTAATATGTGTTTATACAGCATTTGAAAAGATATAAAAGGAGGGTAAAGGCCTTTAGTGTTTTTATTTCTTAAATTTTTTAACTAAAACAACTTTTTTATCTCATTGTAAATTTTAAAAATATTACTTAGTCATTGATTGATCAATTTTATTTATTTATTGATAATTTATTCGGAAGTATTTGATCACTTTTGTAAATTTATTTATTATTATTATGTTAAGGCGTTTAGTGTAAATCCAATAAAATATTGTTATTTGAATATAACATTAAAATATATTTTACTATGTTAAAAAGTTATTTTTATTTCAGTTTAGCAACCAACAAAAGTAATATTACTGTCATAGCATATATTTTGTATCGGATCTTTAAATTAGAGTTCTTAGATTCGATGCAATTCATAATTATGTCCAATCAAAGAATGTACACGAAAGAAGAAAATCTGAGTGTTGCAAAAATATACAAATCACGCTGACACAGCGAAAAATGCGAGCATATGAATGTGTTTGAGAGAGTTACAAGTGAGTAATGCTTTCTTAGCAACCCTTCGTGTGGGGAGTGTCTGCATCGCCGCGATTTTTGTCGCTTGAAGTATTCCCGTGTAATACTAACTTTACGATGTCAGAAAACTCCTTAAAGAAAGATTAAACCCACAGAACTGGAAATTGGCGATGCAAATATTAGAACGATCTCCAATAATAGAATAATAGTGAAATGCAGTTCTGATGTCGATCACAAAAAATTAAGTAACGAAATTAAAAATAATCCCAAACTTATTCCATAAAATCCAAAGTGCAGAAATCCTGCTATCATCACTGAAAACATTCCTAATGATATTGAAAATAACGACTTACTGCATATTTTATGTGAACAAAACCCGGAGATTTTCAAATCTGAAGAAAGTGTAAACGATATTAGACTTTGCTTCGCATTGAAAAAATTTCAGAATTCGAAGTACGTGGCAAATGAATTAAAACTCGAGTTACATAAAAAATCCCTTGCTGCTGGATGCTTACATCTTGAGTGGTCAGCATGTAGAGTGAAAAATTTTGTCATAATGAATAGATGTTTTAAATTCCTTGGAAATAATCACAAAGGAGTAGACTGTAAAAACTCTATTGCGTGTTTTAAATGTACAATACTAAGACTATAAGAGCGAACAACGTCAGAATAATGAAAGCTAAGCTTGCATTAATTGCATTCGTTGTAATACGAGGGTAAGTCAAAAATTATCCGAAATGTAGCTAATAACTTTTCGTACTTTGTTCATACGGAAGTCTGTCATAGTTTATATTATTCTCCTGATGTTGCGGTCCTGCAATGAAAGTTTGATCCTATATCCTCCATTTGTCTTACTTTTGTTGCAGATAGATCATGGCCGCTCCATTAGTGGTTTGCACCAAAGAGGAACTACGAGCAGTGATCCGGTTTTTGAAGTCATGTTATACCTCCGTATAGTCCTGAGCTTACCCATTCTGACTACCACTTGTTAGGTTCCCTCAAAGCGGCATTAAGGGGCCGTCGATTCTCCTCGGACCAAGATGTGAAGGATGCGGTGCATGCGTGGTTCGCTGCTCAGCCGAAAACCTTCTTTTCTGAGGGCATGAGGGCGCTTGTGCAACGATGGACTAAGTGCGTTGAAGAGCAAGGAGACTATATTGAAAAATAATCTTAACGTACGTTTTCTATCTGTATTGTAATAAAGGTTATAGCTTACATTGCGGATAATTTCGACTTACCCTCGTAGTAAAATTAAAGATATTAGTAAAAGAGTAGGTGTCAGACACAAACCCTATTCTGAATGATGCCCTTCTCATACTTTTGTAAAAAACAGAACTATATCTCAAATTTCCTCAACTCAGCTCAATTCGACTAAGCTCAATTCTTCTGTTATAAAGATTTTTCAAATTAATTTGCATCGTTCTAAAAACTCTACGCAGCAGTTAATTATGAACATGGAACTTTCTGACATTGATATTGCTCTAGTTCAAGAATCTTAGTCTTTTATGGGTTCCCTTCCCAATTTTCCATCATCTTATCGTATTTATTGTGATTTGAATAGCTAAGTCATTAAAGCGGCGATTATCGTAAGAAATCATAAACTTTCCACTCTACTCGATTGAGATAAGATTGACTAGAATTTGGTGCTCATCAATGTGAATTTTCACAACTCAAACTTTACATTTTTGTCTTATTATTTTGAACCTAGTAAAAATATTTACGATGACCTGCTTAAAATTAGTCATGCGATTGCCTCTATTAATCCCAATAGACTGATTTTGGCTATGGATGCCAATAGTAAATCTGAAATTTCGTATAATCCTACTTCTGATTCTCGTGGTGTTAAGTTGTGTGAGTTTTTTAGTACAAAAACTTGCTTGTCATGAATGAAGATTGAGGCCCCACTTTCTGTGGTAGCCAGTGTTCGAGCTATATTGACGTTTCTGTTGTGGGTGCTGACCTGCTGGATGGCATCTCGAGTTGGACTCTGTCAGATTCCAAATCTTTCTCTGATCATAACACCACTGAATTCGAATTAACAATCTCAACTCCTTTCTCTCTTTCAGACTACGATAACAAAAGTTTTTTTTTTTTTTTCAATGTAAACAGAGCGAATTGGATATTTTTTTATCACTATTGCAAGAAGCCATTCGATGAAATCTATATGAAAATTGGACAGTGCGCTAATAAGAAGACTCTTAATCACATCACAGAAGAATTCCATTATGTTATTTATAAAGCTTCAAAAGTTTCGATGTCTATTAAAAATCCTAGAGTTCACAAGGTTTTTTGGTGGTCCCCTGAAATCGAATGTATGAAAAATCAGCTAAAAGCCACCAGGCGTAGATTTCAAAGAAATCGAACCGATTCTTAAAGATTTGTACAGACAAAAATACCTTATCTTGAAAGGTAACTACAGTAAAAAACTTCTGAAAGCAAAAAACACTCTTCAAAAGATTTTCTTGCTGATATTGATGAAAGGGGTGTCTGGAAAACTAGCTGGCATACGTGGAGTCTGCTCAGTTCCCCATCATATTTATGTTCTCATAAATTTCTAGTGCGAGAATTTCTAGTGCATATTTATGTTCTCATAAATTTCTAGTGCATTTTTCTATAATCATGTCAAAAAAAATGAATTTGACCAAAGCTTGATACAGTGACAGAATGAAATCCCCACCTAATAGGCTATCCACCGTTCACTTCGATATATTTATCTTATTCTAATCTATTAATTTATTTTATCAGGGTCAATTCCATTGTTTCGCTTTCATGCTACTGTTTCCAATGCAATAATCCTCAAAATTCAGATTTATATGAAAAATTTTCAATTTCGCTATGCTGATAAAATTGTAAATTACGAATAATTTACGAAATTTTCCTATTAGAATATTTGTATTTAATCATGTTCAAATAAATATCATAAATGTAATTTTGAAGTTGTCTAATGTATTTATGATCCTCAAAATGAAAGTTTATGCTCAATTTTACCTTATTCTGACATGCTAAGTAAATCGTAAATTCCAAATAACTTACGAATTTTTTAAATTGGAAAAATCATAGTCTATGATATTCATGCCAGTATCCTAAATAATATTTCGAAAGTGGTTTGACATCTTTAGGATGAAAATATCCCTCAAGATTGACGTTTATGTGAAATTTTGCTCTATTCTGCCATGTTAAGAAACTCGTAAATTTCCAGTAACTTACGAAATTTTTGTATTGGAAAATTCATTGTCATTTATATTCTGCCAGAGTCCTAAATAATATTTCAAAATTGTCTGACATCTTTACGATGAAAATAGCTCTAAAAATTGACGTTTATGTGAAATTTTGCACTATACTGCCATGTTAAAAAATTTGTAAATTTCGAATGACTTGCGAAATTTTCAAAGTAGCATATTTATAGTTACTGATGTTCATTCCGGCATCAAAACAGATATTTTAAAACTGGTCTGACATTTTTACAGTAAAAAGTTTCCATTCAATGCACGTTTAAATGAAATTTTGTCCTATTCTTCCATGTTAAGAAAATCGTAAATTTCTAATAACTTACGAAGATTTTTAATTCGAATGTTGCAAATGAATAGGGTACTTGACAGTATCGAGAGTAATATTTTAAAACTGATCTTACCTCTCTGCGATCATTTGTTCGTGAGATATCGTGTAAACAGACTAACAAACTAACGGACTAATACTCTAACACACTAACAGACACACTACAGACACCATACGAATTTTGTTATTTTCGGATTGCTCATACCTGAAAACGTGTATAAAAGTTAAAAAACCGAGGTCGAAAATTTTTCACGATTACCTAAGTTCCCCATACCTATAGTATGATGGAGAACTAAAAATTTAATACATATGGAATAAAGAAAATTTTTTTTAAAGAAAGTTGAGATGACTGGAATTCAACTCCCCTCTGGAAGTATTACTAAGCCGCTTGAGGAAACTATTAATGTAGTTCTTAACAAATGTTTTCTAGCAGACTCCGTTAGCTTCGATATGAGCTTCCACTCAACAATATGAAGTGATGCTGAAACTCACTACATGGTTGATCTAGATCGTCCTTTTACAAACGCAGACGTTAGTAGTGTTATTTATAAACTTAAGTGTAATGAAACTCCTGGACTTGATTCTATTGATAATGAAACTGTGAAAAAAAGTATAATCTGCTGTTTCCGAATATTCTTGCAAAAAGTTTTAATATTTGTCTAAAGCTTGGAGTGTTTCCTCAGGATTGGGAAAAAGCGAACGCTATTTTAATATCCAAGAAATGTGATCTTAGTACTCCTCATTTAGGCAATTTGAGATGTATCAGCTTTCTTCCAGCTTTTGAAAAATGTCTCGAAAAGCTTTTTGTCAACAGACTAACTTGGTTTCCGCACAAGAAGAACTTATTACACAATATCCAGTTCGGTTTTATCCCTCAAAAAATAGTAAAGACTCTCTTCTCAGATTGAAATATTTCGCTCATAAGGGCAAGAGAAGGTAACTGTATACAATTTTTCTTGATATTAAAGGTGCTTTCGACTACGCTTGGTGGCCTGGAATTATAAACTTGCTTGAAATCTCTTGGGTTCCTTGCAATATTTTCCAGCTGGTGAATGACTTCTTAAAGGAAAGGTCTGCTATTATTACACTTGGCTATGTTCCTGTATCTAATAATTCAGAAAGAGGCTGTCCACAAGGCTCTGTCTCCGGACCCCTTTTATGGAACTTAATTATGAATGATCTGCTTATGAAGCTCGCAAACTTATCATATTGTAACACAAGGGCATTCTCTGATGATCTTTATATTTGTTTCCAGGGAAGTTGCTTAGATGATCTGCTCATTCAGGCTCAACTCACTCTAAATGAAATTATGAATTGGTCAAAAGAGCAGAAGCTGGAATTTTAACCATAATAAATCAAAAGATATGATTCTTCAGAAAAAGAACCTGAACTATACTAATTGCCATTTATACATGGGCAAAACACAGATTGAAACTGTCAGCGAAATTAAATATCTAGGAATCATCGTCGATAACAAATTTAGATGGAAGCAACAAATTGTATATCTTTCAAAAAAGTGTGAAGATATCCTTTGTGGCCTTAACCGTGTGTCATGTAACACCTTCGGGCTGAAATCAAATGCAATTGGTATGATATACAAACAAGGTCACCTTTCTTTTTTATGCTTTTAGAGTCTGGGACAATACTTTGCAAAAAAAAAAAAAAAAAAAAAAAAGATTAATGTGCGCATTCTTCGCAGAGTCCAAAGAAGAATTATTCTTAGGATTGTACGGGGTTATAGAACAATTAGCTATGAAGCTTGTTTTACAATTTCGGTATTTCCACCGATTAATATTCACATTTTAAATGATAAAGACTCTAAGAATTCCGTCAATAATATAATGTCTGATAACTATGTACCGAATTGTGATCTTCCTCATAATGTCCTTTGACTCTGATATCGTACAGGATGTAAAATTCGTATGTTACACTGATAGCAAGAAAATTTTTAATCGGGTCGATTTAGCATATGTTATCATTAATAACAATTATGAAATTGAGCATACATTGTTTAGAATTCCTGATGAATGCAGTGTTTTTAACTGATGAAAACTGGTTGAAACGGTTCACATATCTGGCGGATATTTTCGTTTCCCTTAACATTCTTAACTTAACTCTGCAGGGCAAGGACGGTCATGAGTTTTTTGTACAAGACAAAGTAGAAGCAATGATAATTAAACTTCGTCGGTTGGCTCAAAAAGTGGAACAAGATTCCTTCGACGCATTTCCAGTCCCACATGCTTTTCTTGAAACTAATGAATTAAAAATTGAAAACACAACAGCAACAACCATAAAAGAATACTTAGAATCTTTGGCCTCTAACCTCAGGTAATTTAAAATTATTTATTTTCTTAATTTATAATAATATTTATTAATAAACCTAATTAAAAACATTAATTTTCTTAAGTAGTAACTTCTTTTAAGCAGTAAAGTTTTCAAACAGTACGATTTTTAAAACTAATAACAATATATTTTAGTTACTCTTATACTGCGATTATACATTTTATTATTCATTCATGTGAATGAGAAATCTACTAACTGGAGCAGTAATTAAGCCTTTTCCTATTTCTTAGAAACTTTTCCCCTAAAACTGAAGATGAAATTCAATGGATTAGAAAAGCCTTTGAAGAAAATTACCTAAGAAATGTGAAATTATCTTCAAGTGTGGAAGACTCGTTAATTGAACTAGCATGTGACCAGTCTCTAGAATAACTTTTTAAAACAACACTATTGGTTCCGTTCTGGATAGAAGTTCGGCAAGACTATCCAGCTATTGTAAAAATTGCACTGAGACACTTGATGAGCTTTTCAACAACCTATTTATGTGAACGAGCTTTTTCAACTTTAGATTTTTTGAAAAATAAATGTAGGAATAAAATGAATGTTGAGAGTGATTTGAGGCTAAAATTATCCAGTTTCAATCCAGATATTCACTCTCTCGTGGAGGATAAACAGCGTCAAAAATCTTAATAAGTTTTTTTTTTTTTTTTTTTTTTAACTTTGATCACTTGTTTTTGAAATTTATTATAGAGGTGACAGCTAAATTAATACAATAAAGTTATTTTCTTAAAATAATAATAATAATAATAATAATTTTTCTTGTACAGTATCTTTTACTAATTACTGACATATCTGCCCAGTATATATATATATTCCCCATACATATATAGGTGTCTATTTGCCATTATATTTTTTATTTCTACATTAAGTAGTTAAAGGACCTCAAAATCTTTTTTATAAAATTGTGGTCCACACAAATAAAAAGGTTGGGAACCGCTGCTTTATAACTTATGGTTTTGGGTATAATTTCCGCCCAACTCCGCAAACCCAGAAAAATGTTTTCTTTTTGTTTAAAATCCCAAGTTTCCTATTTTAGTAATAAAGGAAATATTTCTATGGAAATCAAAATAATTCTTCGCCAGTACATCACGTTTAGAGCAACCTTATAATTACAGTCATGATTCGAGTAAAGTCTGGATATATTTTCTGAATTTTTAACATTAAATTATTTTAAAAATTTTGAAAAACGACCGGTCAGCATTAAAAGAACTTGATTTTAAACAAGTACATTAATAAAATATGTTAAAAAAATATCTAATTCTAAATATTTTTTTATCTAAAATACTTGAAATTTCTTCGTGTAAACTAAGGAAAAAAAAAAAAAAAAAAGAAAGAAAGAAAGAAAGAAAGAAAGAAAAAGCGAAATAAAAACCATGCGGTACCCACAAAATAGTAACACTTTCCAACTATATGTACTCGTTGTATCGTTTAGCCACAAATTTTCTTTGCTACATTTTCACACAACGGGCAGACAAAGAGACAGAGAATAGATTAGTTGACATAATCGCTCTTAAACGTTGTTTTAAAGTGTTAAAAATGTTTAACACAGATGAAATCGCAATTAGAGCAATTTTCAACTACTCTTGTATATGAATAGTATTGTGTGGCCCTGTAAATAGAAAGTCAAGCATATCATATTTTATACGAAACATTATTTTAGTATATCAACAAGATTTGTCAATTTAATTATAATTTTTATAGTAGAAAGTTATTTAGATGTATATAAAAATTATTTAGATGTTCATAAAAATGTCTCTCCTAAAACGCAATGTTTTGGAATTTTTTGAATGTTCATATACGTTAACCAGTTGTACAGCCTATTAATGCCATATTAAATAGGAAACATTTCATAATAAACTAGAATAACATATATCATTTATGAAATTCGGAAAATTTCGAGCTAATAAATAGATAGATGGACAGACAGTCAGACTGAAAGAAACACTAATTCATATCATTAGGTAATTCATTCATATGGTTAGAAAGTGTTATACACGCTTAATGTAAACGAAATTTCAAATTCAGGAAATTTCCAATAATTTAATGTAACTGTATATTTTTGTGTGGTCTTGTAAATTTTAATGCTACTCAAGCTATAAGCATTATTTTGTGCATATGAGTAACATATTTCTATTTCAGTAAGATTTTGTGCAAAGTATAGTTATTAAAATATGGTTTATAAAAATACCTTTCATAGAACGCAACACTTTGTATACTTTTGGGTGTTCCTGTACAGAAGCTGGCAGTGGTATATATTTTCCGTCGGGAATATTCGATAGTCATCTTGTATAATATATTTCAATTACATTAATATTCGTGGAAAGTAAAGTTATAAATATGATTCTCTCAATAAATCTCCTACAGAACGCAGTGCTTTGGAATACTTTCGGGAGTCCCTGTATACAAACTAATTGTGGTATAAACTTCATTTTAAATAGTAAACATTCGAAAGTAAACACTAATAACATATATCCATTTTAAGAATTTACTGTAATATTTACGGGAGTTAGAACGCGGACTGACAAACAGACAAACAGAAATCATAAACACTTTTCAACTTTGTTCAAAAGTTTTAAAAGGTAAAGTGTAAACGCTTGTACACTGCATACAAGCAAAGAAAATAATGCAGTTCGTCATGATGATAAATATTTGTCAACTACTTTTACCCATGATTGATTTCAAATTTCAATTTATTGCCCATTTGATGGGATATTTGACAAAACATTGTTACAATATTTATTATTATTATTATTATTATCATTATTATTTCAGAGAAAGAAAACTCCGAAAAACTACCTTTCTAGTTTAATTTTAATGTAAAATTGAATTATACAATAAGTTGGCTTTGTATAGCACTTTAAATTGTGTAAAGACAACAAGGATACAAAAAATACATTTCGTTTTTAACGATTAAGGTATGAATCTCACAAAAGCCTCTTCATAGATTTATTAATAAAGATAAAACGTTAAATAGTTTTTGTACAACCCTTTATATCACCTACATTTTAACCCTACGCAACTAATTGGTTGGTGACTTTATATATACTACAAAATTTTCAGGGAAAATTTATATTTATGCTTAGGTTTTCCATATATTTATGAAAGAAAAATAAGAGTCATTTCATTATTAGTATATATAATTTTTTGTTTGGTCAGCAATTGCAAAGCTAAAATAGAACGAAAAATCATTCGTTACGCACTGATTGATAACACTTTCAACCGTACGTTCTTTCAATGTTGTTTGCTTGCGTTAACACACAACGGACAGATAGAAGGTCTAAAAGGCACACAAGTAGACTAGTTGTACTTATAATTACTCCTAAACATTCTTGGAAAGTGTTAAAAATACTTAACGCAAAAGAAAATGCAGCCGTAAAATTCTAATTTCAGCCCTTAGTATTTCTGAATATTTTAGTTTAGCCCTGTAAATCTGAAGGTTAACAATATTATATTCTACACAAAACATTATTTTAGCATATTAACAGAAAAAGTCAATTTCTTTATGATTTTTAGAGTAGAAAGTTATATAAATGTGATTTATAAAAATGACTGTCCTAAAGCGCAATCCATTGAAATTTTTTGCGTGTTCCTGTACACGAACCAGTTGTACAAGTCCTATTAATGCCATTTTAAATAGGGAACATTACACGGTGAACTTAAGTAACACACATCTTTTTCTTTTTTTTTTTTTTTTTTTTTTTAATACTTAAATATATATATATATATATATATATATATATATATATATATACGGACGCTGAGGGCGACCAGAGAGATGAAAAAATTGAAAACATATTCACACTTAATAAAAATCATTAGAAAGTTTTAAAAATGCTTAATTTAAAGGAAAATGCAATTCCAGACAATTTCCAATAATAACCCTTAATGTAACTGAGCTTCTTGTGTGGTCCTGTGAATTTAATGTTAGTCACACTATATTCTATAGAAATCATTTTTATCTGCATATGATTAATATATTTCAATTTTATTAAGATTTGTGTTAAGTACAGTTATTAAAATTTGGTTTATAGAAATACCTCTCATATAACGCAATGCTTTGAAATACTTTCAGGTGTCCCTGTACACAAACCTTTCATGATATTTACTCCATTTTTAAAGGAGAGCATTCGATAGTGAATTTGAATAACATATTTAAATTTTATTATTATTTAAAAAAATAAATAAAGATATTAAAGTAGGATTTATAGAAATACCTCTCGTATGAACACAATGCTTTGGAAGACTTTCGGGTGTCCTTGTACACAAACCAGTGGAGGTATCCCCCCCCCCCCATTTTCAGTAGGAAACATCTGATAATGAACTGGAATAATATATATTTGTATCAAGAAATTCTATGAATATCTATAGGAGTTACGAAGTGGACAGACACACAGACGGACAGACAGTCAAACCGAAGTCATTAACACTTTTCAACCTTGTTAGAAAGTATTAAAAACAAAGAACTTTTTTAAATACTATAAATTTTTTCAGAGATCTTAAACAATCGAAATTTGATTATTTACTTTTTGTTTTAAACAATATAAAAAGAAAGAAAGACAGAACAGATAGGAAATGACAGTAAAATACTTTTGCTATTTTAAGTCTCCCGTCCAAAAAATAAACTGAAATCTAAACTTTACTTAGAAAAATATCTCTTACTCTCTTTAAGATATACCAAGTTAATCGTTAGTTGTGTTGAAAGATAAAAGAGAGATATCACTTTCTTATTTCATTCTTTAAACTAAAGTTTTATTACGTTTTATTCTACAGTAATAAAAGATGAGTTTATCAACCCACTTGGAATAACTCCAAGACAAAACTCAAGCATCTTTCTCCCTCAAAAATGCTATGAATCATAAAAATGATACTACTTTTTTATAATATATGTTAAATGTACCTGATTGAGTAAGAAAATATCTGTTTTCGATTCTCCAAAACAAGATTAATTTTCATTCTAAGAAAAAATGAAATGGAATGTGAAGGGATAATAACATGTAATATTTTTATAAAAAATGTGTTCGACATATATAACTGGAAGTAATTTTTTTTCTACTATTATGAACGTGGCAATCTAAAATTGGTTATTATGGATGAGAGGGTAATAGACACTAGTAAAAATTTTTAGATAAACATTTGTTTAAACTTTGGTTTCTACTAATACCAAAAACTTCTTTTTACTTTATTTAAGTACTAGCAGGCTGCGCCCGCTTCGCTAGTCACTATATTTAAATGGTTTTTCAAAAGAGTTGAATCACTGTTTATTTTTTACATCACATTATATATACTACTACTACTAATAATAATAATAATAATAATACCTACTTTGAAATCGCCCCTTTTTGATGATTTTTAATGTTTATCATTTAGCGCAATTTTAATAATATCTATATAGAAAGAAAGACAGAAACTACTTTTTTTTTTTTTTTTTTTTTTTTTTTTGCAAAAGATACTATTTTCAAAACTATTTGGCTATAAATATTAAATATGGTTAATAAGTTGCTTTAATTATTTTGGTTTTTATACACGTACACAATTTATATTGGAATAGAAAAAAAAATGAAGAAACCTAAACATTTGTATCATTAAATGGTTTCAGTTACAATCATACTTTAAATTGTTTGAAATTCAAGTCACGTATTGAGATATACCCACACATATTTGTTCTGTGTACCGGACAATCTTTGAAAATAAGCTGAACCGCATACATTAGGAATGTGAGATATGAATTTTTGTCATTTATATTAGAATTATTTAAAAAAAGCATTGTAGGATTTTTTTTTAAGTGTTTAGTACTTTTATATATATAAACCAGACTTAACAGGTACTTAAAGCATTTAAAAACGAATTATAATAAAATCTATTCCTTTAAACAACATTCGTAGTATGAAATATTATACTAATGAAAATTACTTTGAAAAATATTGTACTAATACTTTTCAAATGCAAAATTTCATTGTTTTAATTAATGCTATTTACATATTACACACACACACACACACACACACACACACACACACATATATATATATATATATATATATGAAGAATTTCTTTGTTTATATTTTCTTTTCTTTTATGTTCATATTTTATTTTCCTTGATCTTTACATTTTTCATGCTTTATTTGGTACATTTTTGACTAATTGATATTTGATTAATTCTTTATTACTTTATTTTCCTTAATTCAATGATTTGGAAATTTCAAAAAGCTTCTTTTCTCGTTTTATATACAACCAGCGGCATTTTCCCGCTTTACTGGTCACTGTATTTAAATGAATCCCTTATAAATATAAAATATGAACATCCCCTTCGGTATTTTTTTTATATTTTGTGTTATTTAGGCGATAGATTAAAATGGGAATCGAAATTCCGTAAGAAAAGACCTTTGTGAGAAACACCCGAACTATTTAGGCGTCAAGTTTCAAATTTAGCCAATAAGATACTAGACTAAAGTTGTTTCCTAATATGAATACATATTCAATTTATTTTAAATTAATTATTCCGCGTGTTAAATATATTTCTTTTTATATCAATAAATAAATAAATAAATGATCGTATAAAGACCTTTTTAATTGGAAACAATTTTATAATAAATATTTAAGAATTCTAAAGCAATCATGAAGGATTTAGCTAATATACTTTTAAGTAATTAGAATAATTTAATTTAAATAGTTAATTAAGATTCCTTCGATTATTTCTTCTCTTTCCATATAATAAATAATAGTTATTTGCTAATATTTACTATTCAGGGACATAAATATCCGTGATAATGCCTGTAGCAAGTGTATTTTCACAAATGCAGATGGCACCATTAATCTAATTTTTAAACAGATTCTGACTTTCGTTCTATTTGTGAGATAGAACATTTCAAAACTCCTAAACCTCTAACGTATGCTCAAATCATTTTGAAAAAATCGCGTCTAAATCAGTTCAGTAGTTTTTGAGTATATAAAGGACACACATAGTAACATTTCGTTTTATATATATAGTTACATAAGAGTATTTTCTTTTTCAACGTTTTTAGTGGTTTTATAACTTGTTTTCGTTTATTTTATTTATAGAAAAAAATTATTTAAATTCTAAAAGTTAGTTAATATCTTACTTTAAGGATGGGTGAACAGGAATAATAATTTGTTCATCGACGTAAATGATAGATTTACTTTTAAAAGTTTTAGTGCACAGAAACAAAGCCACACTTCAATGTATTATATTAAATAAAAAACATATAAATAAGACTGAAGTATAACACCCAGAAAATTTACACATTTTCAAACTAAAAATAGAGATTAATGACGGAACAAACACAAGGAATATTAGTATATATTTATGATAATTTGATAACTATTATTGTATATTTACACTCTCATGATAATTAATTTAATAAATCCATGTGTAAATACAATAATCTATTAAGAATCATTGTATAAATTATCTATGAAATATTATTGAAATACAATTTCAATTATATTTATTTAATAATAAATATTGAAATTACTTTCGATATTCAAACGGTAATAAAATTAATACAAACTAATATTTTAATTGTTATCAATTTTTTAAAGTTTGAAAAATAATGTAAAACACAATATACAGCTTTGTATATACCTATATAATTTTGCAAAATATACAAAATATTTAAAATCATACACTTATTTAAAAAAATGTATATGTTTATTTTAATATTTACAGTTACGAATAATATTAATTACAATTTAAAATACTTTTTATAACGTTTTCATAGTTATTTAATATTTATTAAATATTCAATTTAATTATACCTTATAATTTGTCCTTTTAATTTTCATATGCATTTCGGATGCATTCGCAAATGAGCGCGAACACGCAACAATCCCCAGGAATTGGAACCATTTGATATTTAACAACCGGAACAAACGAAGTGAAATGAAGGGAGGAAGCCACGATGAAAACAACAAAAGCACCGGTAACGATAAAAGTCACAACTCATCTGATGAAGGATGCGAATGCATCCGAAATGCATATGAAAATTAAAAGGACCACCAACATCATCGAAAACAGCAAAATCTGGACTAGATACGTGGATGATATATTTACAATCTTTCCAAAAAATACCGACGTTAATAATATCTTAAATAAACTCAATAACCTAGATAAAAATATAAAATTTACAATGGAGAAAGAAAACAATAGCATAATAAACTATCTTGATATAAAAATCATAAAAAACCCAAACAATACCATAGACACAACCATCTATAGAAAACCAACTTCTAATATCGAAATTATAAATAACCGCTGTAATACCCCCCTCCCATATAAATATGCCGCCATCCGTTCATACATTAATCGCGCAATTCT
>OZ005654.1:327390596-327448096 GCA_963930645.1 Salticus scenicus
AATATGCTCCAACAAAAAACTCCTAAACGAAGAACTCAAATTTATCAAAGATATAGTACATAAAGCAAACTACCCAAAAAATCTGGTAAACAAACTATATAAAAAACGTATCAAAACACTAAATAAAATTATTACTAACCCTACAGCCATTAATGAGCGCGAACACGCAACTATCCCCAGGAATTGGAACCATTTGATCTTTAAAAACCGGAACAAACGAAGTGAAATGAAGGGAGGAAGCCACAATGAAAACAACAAAAGCACCGGCAACGATGAAAGTCACAACTCATCTGATGAAGGATGCGAATGCATCCGAAATGCATATGAAAATTAAAAGGACAAATTATAAGGTATAATTAAATTGAATAATTAAGTTATCGTCCTAAAAATAAAACTTAAAAGAATTTATTAAATATTTAATTTATTTGGTCATTTTTTAAAAATAGTTATAGCATGTCTGTTCACATTCCATCTGTGTAATATATTGAATTCCCACCCGATATTTAAACAACGCGACTGTAAAATCACTGTGTAATTGTATTTAAATATTTAAAATATAAATATTTTTTTATTTTACAAACTGTAGAAAAAACTCACGTTTTAAACATAGTCAAAAGTTATACATACATAAAAAGAAAAAAAAAAAAAAAAAAAAAAAAAAAAAACTCTGTTTTATAAATAATTTCTTCAATTATTTTTTTTTAAATAATTATAGCTACGTATAAAATTTATGACAATTAAGAAACATGAATTAATATTGATTCCTTCCCATTAACAGTGAAACTAAGAAAGAAATATATAAAAAGAAGATATTTCGCTTCGGACTACCTATTATTCCCATAATGGCTATTATAGCAATATCATTTAAAAGATAGTTGTGGATATTATCCAGTTATTTGCAATAACCACTTAAACCGATGACTTTCCATTAACTAATAATACAAAGTCGTTAGCAGAGCTATTTAAGAAAATATTAAATTTCGTGTATAAGCTCCAGAACAATAAATTCAGGAAATTAAATAATTAACCAGATGTGTTTTCACTTTATTATATATATATATATATATATATATATCAGAATAGATAACTATATATTGAAGTGAACATTAGATTGGTATTAAGAATTTTCTACAATTTGATGTACAAAAGGGAAATAAGTAGGAATTAAACTTAGAAAAAGAAAAGGAAGGAACATTTTTTTTTTTTTTTTTAGATTTCTAGAAAAAATGTTCCTTCAAAACTTTTAATTTATTAGCATTTGTACTTAATTATGTGTGATGAATATTTATGAATATCACTGGACTTACACCGTACTACTTTTAACATTATATATTTTCAGTATTATGTATGTTTTTGTTATGATTTCTATTACTTTTGAAAACTTTACTATTAATGTTACAATTAGTTAGATATAACAATGTATGATAAAGTTTTGGCGATTTCTAAAGAAAACATTAAATTTTATGAATAGATTTTGTGATTTCGCAAGACATTTGCAGTCTTAGTTAGTTCTGGTCTACAAGAAATATTTTTAAAATCAACTAAAAATTGTGAAATCTGTAGTTTCAGCATTAAAATAATGTATAGATAACATCTTTGTTACAGACTATGTTGGACAATTGCTTTAGCTAGCACATTTTCCATGAGGTAAGTTACTCGGGTTTTTCGGGGTAAGTCGCCACGTAGTAGGATGATTTGTTTAGTAGAGCCAAAATTGAAATGATATGATAATGAAGGAAATATACCATGCTCTTTTATATTTCAGCGGTTATGTATACTTATTAATTCCTTTCCCAGTATATACACGATTCACAAATTTTATGTTCAATAAACTCGTGTAACTTGTAGCATGTTTCCTTATGTATTAGGAGGAAATGCGTTATGAGATGAGATGTAACACCATAGTAAAAAAGAAAAATATGACAAATATTGGCACCTTGCTTGTGAATTAGCAATAGCTATAGAGAAACAAACAAATCTGTAAACTGAAATAAGGTAGGTGAGTCAAAGGTGGCTATAGTTAAGCTTTGATAATCTTTTATACATTTCTGGTTAGTCATTTGTGTCTGGACAATTTTTTTTTCAAAATACTAAGCTTATTTTTCGCACACATCAAGTGTAACTTTCTTTGTAAAATATAATTTAGTTATTTGTATAGCACAAATTCGAAATTGAAGCTTGTGAGCCACCTTCATCTCATAGCGTTTGAAAGGCTGCTGAGACAAGTCGAAATCATTTTTAAAATATGAAAAAAAAAAAAAAAAACTCAGAAAACTGTTTTTATTTCGAGAAGTTTTTAATTAGAAGGAAACTAAAAGGAAATAATTACAATAAACATTTTTTCGAAATATACTTTTTTAATCTGTTACCATGCAGAAAGTGCAAATAAAATTTATTTACGAATTTTTATTTTAGTAATTTCCCGACACACTTATTGCATATATCGCGAGCATTGATTACACAATAACATATCCATTATTTTGTCTTTCATTCACAAATAGCAAAATTAGCTTAGTATTGACTGACAACCATAGTGCCAGGTACGGCAGAATCAGTTTGCTTAAGAGTACCTTTTAACAGTGTACTGGATTGATTTTTGATTTTCTTACTATGCTGCTTACTATTATGCTTTGATGATTCTTTCTTTCTTTTTATATCTTTCCGATTCTTCTTAATTATCATATCTTTTGACACAAAAAGATCTTCAATCACTTTTTATGCAATGTATTTCAGGGCCTTTCTTCTGGGAGTTAATGACATCTTTCGGGAGAACTCTGATGTTTTCAACAGCGTGAAAATTGTTAGAGAGTAAATGGTAACAAGGTTTTTCAGATATTTAAGCAAAAATTTAAAAACTTACTTTTGCTAGACATCTCTTGAAATTCAGTCACGCGCTTCATAGATACATGACATACAATGCAGTAGCGCTATTTTGTGTTTAAATATTAAATTAATCCTACTTTTGGGAGTTGGGCTACCTTAGAAACACTGGTCATTTTGAGGTTACTTTTTTTTTTTTTTTTTTCCCAAATTTACTTTGCTGAAACTATTAAGGGTACATATTTCAATGTTAGACTGCACAACATTTCATTCAGTGCAAATGATCTTCATTTAACCTTTGTGTACCTATTTTCTTGATTTTCATTCACTGAATCCAATCACACAAGAGGTTTTTTTTTTTTTAGAGCAAAATGCCTCCTTTACTTATAACACAAAAATCATCATAATAAAAACTGTTGGAAGTGGTATCAAGAGGAATTTATTCACTTGAGGAATATGGGCTTACACGTCTCTTTTTCTTCACTTCTTTCCAAGGTTACTTTTATTTATTTTGAATTTCTCGCCTTTTCCCAATTTTTTGTAGCTTTTTCCTGCATTTTTGCTCATTTCTGATGCAATTAAAACCACCGCTGCTTGTTTTACACCGCCGCATGGTTTATGTATTCTAACTGATTGCTTTTAGAGAGACATTTCCGTTTTCTGCGTGTGACAATCCATTTTGCTACTAGCTCTGCTGGTGTCACTGAGCTAGAATGGGTGTAAGAAGAAAGCTGGGTCTGCGATCACAATAATTACACAATGACGAATGCATGAGTGACAAAAAAATGAAATAGTCCGCTTTGTAATGTGTTTGAATGTATTGATTTTATGTATGGTAAATCGTTAAATTATATAACTATTTTATTTCAAAGAAATTTTATAAAATTACACCATAAGCAAATGAGGTAGTAGAAAATATCGCTTGTTTTGCCCCGCTTGTGTGATCATACGCATGTGTATTAAATAATATCTCAATAAAAATAATATATAAAAATAATATTTATTATAATACTATAATTATAATTATTAATTCAATTTATATTTTACCCTATAATATATAGTACATAAATTAAAACATAAAATTTAAAGTTCATTAAATTTATTTCTGAACGATTTTGCATCTTCCACCAAGTATAGGATAAAGTTGTCACACACGCTTATTTTCGTATTGCTGCAATGTTTTGACGGCTTTTGCTTGCCTAGTGTGTGTAACGGAATGCGAACTCACTTATATTGCTAATATCTACTGCTAAATAAAACGTCTGTTTATAAATTTTAAATATGAGCATTGGAATATTTTAAAGACTTTATTCACCAGGTTAAATGCTCATGAGATCCAAAAATAATGATGATTAAAAGCAATAAGTTAAGATAAATTCACAAAAATGTGCACACGGAGATAAGACTCCTCAAGCAAGCTGGCCTGTATTGTCATCTGTTAATACGAAGAAACACTAGGAACAAACTTTCGTCTTACCCCAAACCATCTCATACATCTTCCTTTTAAATTTCCGACTATAATTCGTAGAAATGCAAGAATTTTCCACTCTGCCGCTACGACGATTAATAAACTTTGTCATCAGTTTAAAACTACATGCACGAGTATTGCATCGTGTCTGTCATCTGATACAATTTTATTTCAATGTTAGATAAATGTATTTTATCCTGTAGCGTTAAGAAGTTACAGAACGATTTTTTGCACACTTTTGAAAATTTTACAAATCACACACTCAAACAGAGTAACGTATTTATAATATTTTGATTGGTTGGGTTTTACTTCGCATTAGTGCTGCGCAATATAATGTTTTGAAGGCATATTATTTGCTTAACAGTTTGTGATTATTTGTAAACTCTGTTTTCTCCTGATACTTTATTAAAAATTAATTTGACCTTGGATAAAGCATTAAAAGAATGTCTGAACAATATTTTCGTTATAGTTATTGTATGTTTGATAATTACTTTGGCCAGCACATTTTACAGAAACGTGTTTCTTCGAGAAAATTGATTACAGAATGACGAGAGAATGGAACATTCTACTTAGCAGCCGCAACATTAAGGAATTTTGGCATCGATATAAAACTGCATGAAATTACGCACTGCTGTTTCCACCCGACCCTAATTCATATCAATATTTAAGAAAATATTTTGCTACTTCAGTTTAAAGTGATCATTGTACTGATTTTTAAACATTTTTTAAAACATTACAAATCATGTATTCAAGACGAATAACATATTGGCAATGTTTTGGGCCATTCTGTAGA
This sequence comes from Salticus scenicus, assembly GCA_963930645.1. Lineage (NCBI taxonomy): Eukaryota > Metazoa > Arthropoda > Arachnida > Araneae > Salticidae > Salticus > Salticus scenicus. Next base: position 327,395,678 of record OZ005654.1, read on the forward strand.
GATTAGTATTATTTATTTATTATGTGTTTACCTGGGAAAATTTTGAAGCGAATTAACTTGATATGACGTAGATCTTAGATGCAGCACCGAAACAACATTTTGAAGAACATTCTAATAGCAGACGATGTTAGTAATCTGCTTTGGCTAGTGTATTTTCCAAACATCTGTTTTTTGAGAACATCTGGTCATGGACTGACAAGTGAATAGAACGCCGCACTCGCTATGATTGATGAACTAAGACAGTGATATAAAAATAAATTTAATGTCGATTTATGTCTCTCGTACTAACTTATTGAAATTAGATGTTGTATAAAAACTAATCAATGTTTATTTGAAATATTCCGTCTCTGCGTCAGAAAGTCAGAAATTGTAATTGCTAGGGTATCTTTTTTTTTAAATCTCTTTTCTTCAAATTTTATTTAGATCAACAGAAATTTTTATTCATATTGGTAAGCACAGTTCTCATTTATTTGAAGCCATCTAACATTTCTACGTAATGATCAAAATTCTTTTACTTTTGAAATGAATTTTTCCTTTCGAATAGAGGGCAAGCAATTAAAATTAATTTTAGATAAACAACACATTTTTAGCCCACAGACACATGAAAAAATCCAATTTTAATGTGTTATATTTCATTATTGAGATCGATATCTACACTTTCATTAGTTATTAATTCGAGCAAAGAACGGGTGTCGAGGAGGAGGAGAGTGGAGAAGGTGATGCGCACAACTGAACTGATTAGTAACGGCGCTGAGCAGATTGAGTCAGTAGCTCATTCGAATCGAGAAAGAGATGCAATGCATCTTAAACCGATAAACAAAACCTCATTCTAAATCATAAACTTTATTCGTCCTTATTGATTTTCCAAAACACAAGTTATGATTGTAACCATAAATAGTTTGTAGTAAGCAGATATTAGATGTCAGAGTCTATGTGTTGGCAGTTCTCGTTTTAATAATCCCGGGATGCTGGCAGAGAGGGTAAGTAGATTTAAACTTATTCTCATTTAATTATAATGCATGTTATTCTGATTTATAATTGGGTAAAAATTGTAGAATTTGAATCAGAATTAAATTCGTAAGAAGAAATTCTGAGTATCCGAGATTCTAAATTTAATAAAACCTAAATCGAAATTCATAAAATGAAATTTAGTCGTAAATTCTTTGTTGGCTTCATAGCCATAGTGGTCCGTCGATATACGGAGGCTTAATTAAGCTTGATTATCTATTAATTAGATAATTAATCGTAATTCGTTAAATAAAAAAAAATAAAAAAAATTTGTAAATTGAAAAAAATTCTTTTGTTTACGTAGGATTAAATTATCTGTATAAGAACTTTAAAGGAAGTTAAAATTAATTTGTGAAATAAATCATTAATATGAAGTCAAATTGTTTTGATATAAAACGTAATTCAAAGTAGTTTCGATTTGATGCATACGTAAAAGTTTTGGTTTAAGAGAAAACGTAATTCAAAATAGTTTGGTTTTCAAACCGAAACAATTTCGGTTAGGGAATTTAAGAAATAGCTATTCATGTTAAATAATTGTTGAATAAAAAAAAGTGTATGAGAATGAAAAAAGTGCATTTAATATCTTATTAGTTTATTTATTTCAGTAAAAAAAAAAAAAAAAAAAAAAAAAAATCTATTCTATATGTGTGTTTCTTTTCATTTGTTCTTATATTTTTTGTTTTGTTTTACTTCCTGATCTGCAGAATAATAATTTAATTCGATCGATTAATTCATATTTAAGTTTAATTGTTTGTAATTAGTTTGCTCAAAAGATGGGTAGAAAGGGAAAAACAAGGGCGAATGACGCCAAAAAGAGTGCGTTGTTCCCAAAATCTGATGAAGTGATAAAATTTGAAAATGTTATTAAAGAAATAGAATTTATAAAATCGAAGGTCAATGATTGCGATAAAAGCGATCAAGCCAGATTAAAGATCCTAAAGGATAAGGTAAATGTACTGGAGGTTAAATCCGAGGAAATAGTTACAAATTTTTCCGAAGAGGAAAACGATGAAAACTTTGAAGAAGTAATGAAAAATCGGGACATTTTGTTAGAATTATCTGTAGTGTTAGAGAGTAAATCGCAATCAAATACTCCAAATGTAAATAATGATGCACATACCAAACCAGGGACTTCTGTTAATTCGCATATTAGTCTTCCCAAACTTGAAATTCCTTATTTTTAGGGGGATAATGAATCTTGGTTGTCATTTAAAAATTTATTTAAATCATCTATTCTGGATAATGACAGACTTAGTGAGGTTGAAAAGCTACAATACCTCCAATCGTGTGTAAGAGGTAGTGCATCAAAACTTATTCGTGGATTTTCGTTACAATCGGAAAATCTTAAACACTGTTGGGAAATCCTTACTCAGCGCTACTAAAATAAACGCCAATTAGCTATAACTCAAATAAATAAAATCTTTTCGGTAAAGGTAAACAAAGCGGATGATCCTAAATCGTTTTTCAATTTAATAGATACTTGTAACGAAGCGGTGCGAAATTTATCGACCCTCGGATTGGAATCTAATCCTCTTAGCGATCTTATTCTTAAAAATTTCATGATTTCAAAATTGGATTCATCCGTTAGGCATAGGTGGGAGCTCAGTCTAGAGAATACGCAAACTATTCCCGATTTAAACTCGTTTCGTACATTCATTGAGAGGGAGGCGTCGAGTCAAACGAAGCTTGAAAATAAACCAGGAATGTTTAAGAAGCCAGTAGAAGGTAGCAGTGTAAAAAAAATCTTGTGTCAATAATTCAATAATAGTCAAAGAAAATAAATGCGTCGCCTGTTCTCAAGTACATCAATTGTTTAAATGTCCCGAAATCAATAGAATTACTGTTCAAGAGCGATGGGACTTTGTTAAATCAAAATCACTGTGCGAAAATTGCTTACGAACTAACCATCAAGTGCGTCAATGTAGAATTAATATTAAATGTAAAGTATGTGCACGTTCACATCACACTCTTCTGCACATTTATGCACAGAATTCTGCAGATCAAGGAGGTGGCCTTGTTACTACGTCGGTGGCCAATAGTTCACAATCTAATGCAAATTTTAATAACCAAAACGTGTTGCTGTCTACCGCCCTTATAAAGGTTAGATCACCTAACGGCAAAATTATTCAATGTCGGGCGTTAGTTGATAGTGCTTCACAAAATAGCCTCATAAAAAAAGAGTGCATTGAGAAGCTAAATTTGCCTTTGTTTGGCACTTCTCATCGACTTGTAGGCATAAACGGTTTTTCCGCAGAAACTGTTTTAAATTTTACAGAATTCTCATTCTCGCTATATTTCGCTAACGAGTATAGGAACTTGAAAGCGCTAGTAGTAAACAGAGTTACTACCCCTCTGCCAAATTTCCGGGTGAGGACGACGTCTTGGCCACATACAAAAAATCTTCAGTTAGCCGATATGAATTTCTTCAAGCCACAACATATAGAGGTACTGCTGGTGCAGACCTTTTTCCCTCATTAATTTGTGGCAAACCAATACGTGGAAGGCCAGGAGAACCCTCTGCTATTCCCAGTTCACTTGGTTACATACTAAGTGGCCCCCTCTCAAGGGATGGGATGGAGCCAGAATCTAATTATAGGTCCTCTGTTCAGTGTTTGAATTTAAACAAATTTTTCAACAGTGATCCCATAATATCTTCTAAGGGTGATAATGACGAAGCCGATCCGGCAGAAATACTATAAAAATCTTCCATCAAGCGCAACCCCGAAGGGCGCTATGTGGTAAAATTACCCCTCCATGATGAGATAGAGTTAGGTGAAAGTGCTAACTGGGCACTAAAAATGTTTAAAAAACTAGAAAATCGATTTGTTCAGAATCCTAATCTCAGAAGGGAGTATTGTAAGTTTATGCGTGAATACTCTGACTTAGGTCATATGACTCTACTAAGAGCTGAGGAACTTAACAGTAAACCCAATTATTATATGCCCCATCATGGAGTTATTAATGAAAATAGTAGCACTACCAAACTACGAGTAGTATTCAATGCATCGGCCTTAACTACAAATGGCAAATCCCTGAACTCTAACTTGCATAAAGTGCCAAAACTTCAAACAAGCATTTTTAGCAATCTAATTAGATTCCGTTTAAATAAAGTCGCCCTCTCGAGCGACATAGAAAAAATGTTCCGGCAAATTCTAGTCGCAGAGCATGATAGGAATTTCCAAAGAATATTTTTTAGGGCCAATGTGTCAGACCCACTTCGTGTTTATCAATTGAACACTGTTACTTATGGCACAGCCTGTGCACCATTTTTAGCCCTGAGTGCCATACGACAGCTATTAAACGATGAAGAACCCAATTTTCCCGTATCTGTGCCGGCTGCACGTAATAACCTGTATATGGACGATTTCCTTGGAGGGGCTGAAACAATCCAAGCCGCTCAAGCTTTGGTCACAGACCTTTAGGCATTATTTAATGCTGGGGGCTTCAAGCTGCGAAAATTGGCTTCAAATTGTGTGGAAGCTCTAGTTCATGTCCCAGAAACTTTAAAATCAACAAATCAGGAATTATCCTTAAACCCCGATCATTCCCAACGTATTTTGGGAATAAACTGGAATTTAACATCGGATATCCTACAGGTTGGAGTTAACACCGAAGAAAGCGTAAAAACCAAAAGACAATTATTGTCCGTAATTGCACGCATCTTCGACCCTTTGGGTCTGTTATCCCCTGCCACTATTCTTTTAAAATTGCTACTACAAGATGTTTGGAAGGAAAAACTTGGTTGGAATGATCCTTTACCACCAGACATTCAAAACAGGTGGAACGAATTTTATGAAAAAATTGCCTCCTTTAAGGCAATGTCAGTACCCAGATTTTTAGATTTGAAATCCGAATCGATTTACCAGATACAGGGATTTTGTGATGCGTCAACAAAGGCATATGCTGCTGTAATTTATATACGTTCCGGACAGAACGCACCTTTAAAATTGATTGCAGCTAAAACCCGTGTAGCTCCTTTAAAACCCATTACCTTGCCTAGGTTGGAGCTATGCGCGGCTGTTTTGTTATCGGAACTTTTTTCAGTCGTCCAGAACTCACTAGATTCTCCGGTGGAGGAAATTCGTCTATGGACAGACTCCACAATCGCCCGTAGTTGGATCTTAAATCCACCCTTAAAGGGTAACACATTCGTCCTACACCGAGTCAACAAAATAGCGGCTCTGACAGACCCAACCACATGGCAGCATTTACCAAGCAAACACAACCCAGCTGACTGTGCAACTCGTGGGCTGTTACCAAACAAATTTAAAACATTTGCCTTGTGGTGGTCTGGACCTGATTGGCCAAAGATCCAGGTCTCAGAGCACGATTCAGAAATGTCGACCTCAGTCAAATGTACAGTTGTGAAAACTCCAAGTCTAATAGAGTCAAACCCAATGAATGACTCCATGATAGACGACTTGGTTTCAAAATTTTCTTCAAGTACAAAACTTTTTCGTGTAATTGCATTTATGAAGCGGTTTATAAATAATAGTCGAATTCCTACAAAGTTGAAAGGCCCAGTCTCAGTACAAGAAATTTCAGAGGCTAAAAAACTTGTGATTAAATTTGTACAACAAAGGTCCTTTGCTTCAGAAATCGCCCTTTTGCAACGTGGCAAACCCGTTGCAAAAACAGCAAATTGAAACCTCTCAATGTTTTTATTGATTCCGATAACCTATTGGGAGTGGGAGGTAGAATTGACAAAGCCAAGACCCTTCCCTATGACACTAGGCATCAGTTATTGTTGCCTAAAAATCACCCTTTTACCTCTCTTATAATCAGACATTTTCATGTGTATAGTCTGCATGGAGGTGTCGAACTAGTGTTAAGCCTAATTCGCCAGTCTTACTGGATTCCTGATGGGAGATCCACTGTGAAAAAACAGCTTCGATAATGTGTCACTTGCGCCAAAGTCCAACCGACATTCATGTGAATGAGAAATCTACTAACTGGAGCAGTAATTAAGCCTTTTCCTATTTCTTAGAAACTTTTCCCCTAAAACTGAAGATGAAATTCAATGGATTAGAAAAGCCTTTGAAGAAAATTACCTAAGAAATGTGAAATTATCTTCAAGTGTGGAAGACTCGTTAATTGAACTAGCATGTGACCAGTCTCTAGAATAACTTTTTAAAACAACACTATTGGTTCCGTTCTGGATAGAAGTTCGGCAAGACTATCCAGCTATTGTAAAAATTGCACTGAGACACTTGATGAGCTTTTCAACAACCTATTTATGTGAACGAGCTTTTTCAACTTTAGATTTTTTGAAAAATAAATGTAGGAATAAAATGAATGTTGAGAGTGATTTGAGGCTAAAATTATCCAGTTTCAATCCAGATATTCACTCTCTCGTGGAGGATAAACAGCGTCAAAAATCTTAATAAGTTTTTTTTTTTTTTTTTTTTAACTTTGATCACTTGTTTTTGAAATTTATTATAGAGGTGACAGCTAAATTAATACAATAAAGTTATTTTCTTAAAATAATAATAATAATAATAATAATTTTTCTTGTACAGTATCTTTTACTAATTACTGACATATCTGCCCAGTATATATATATATTCCCCATACATATATAGGTGTCTATTTGCCATTATATTTTTTATTTCTACATTAAGTAGTTAAAGGACCTCAAAATCTTTTTTATAAAATTGTGGTCCACACAAATAAAAAGGTTGGGAACCGCTGCTTTATAACTTATGGTTTTGGGTATAATTTCCGCCCAACTCCGCAAACCCAGAAAAATGTTTTCTTTTTGTTTAAAATCCCAAGTTTCCTATTTTAGTAATAAAGGAAATATTTCTATGGAAATCAAAATAATTCTTCGCCAGTACATCACGTTTAGAGCAACCTTATAATTACAGTCATGATTCGAGTAAAGTCTGGATATATTTTCTGAATTTTTAACATTAAATTATTTTAAAAATTTTGAAAAACGACCGGTCAGCATTAAAAGAACTTGATTTTAAACAAGTACATTAATAAAATATGTTAAAAAAATATCTAATTCTAAATATTTTTTTATCTAAAATACTTGAAATTTCTTCGTGTAAACTAAGGAAAAAAAAAAAAAAAAAGAAAGAAAGAAAGAAAGAAAGAAAGAAAAAGCGAAATAAAAACCATGCGGTACCCACAAAATAGTAACACTTTCCAACTATATGTACTCGTTGTATCGTTTAGCCACAAATTTTCTTTGCTACATTTTCACACAACGGGCAGACAAAGAGACAGAGAATAGATTAGTTGACATAATCGCTCTTAAACGTTGTTTTAAAGTGTTAAAAATGTTTAACACAGATGAAATCGCAATTAGAGCAATTTTCAACTACTCTTGTATATGAATAGTATTGTGTGGCCCTGTAAATAGAAAGTCAAGCATATCATATTTTATACGAAACATTATTTTAGTATATCAACAAGATTTGTCAATTTAATTATAATTTTTATAGTAGAAAGTTATTTAGATGTATATAAAAATTATTTAGATGTTCATAAAAATGTCTCTCCTAAAACGCAATGTTTTGGAATTTTTTGAATGTTCATATACGTTAACCAGTTGTACAGCCTATTAATGCCATATTAAATAGGAAACATTTCATAATAAACTAGAATAACATATATCATTTATGAAATTCGGAAAATTTCGAGCTAATAAATAGATAGATGGACAGACAGTCAGACTGAAAGAAACACTAATTCATATCATTAGGTAATTCATTCATATGGTTAGAAAGTGTTATACACGCTTAATGTAAACGAAATTTCAAATTCAGGAAATTTCCAATAATTTAATGTAACTGTATATTTTTGTGTGGTCTTGTAAATTTTAATGCTACTCAAGCTATAAGCATTATTTTGTGCATATGAGTAACATATTTCTATTTCAGTAAGATTTTGTGCAAAGTATAGTTATTAAAATATGGTTTATAAAAATACCTTTCATAGAACGCAACACTTTGTATACTTTTGGGTGTTCCTGTACAGAAGCTGGCAGTGGTATATATTTTCCGTCGGGAATATTCGATAGTCATCTTGTATAATATATTTCAATTACATTAATATTCGTGGAAAGTAAAGTTATAAATATGATTCTCTCAATAAATCTCCTACAGAACGCAGTGCTTTGGAATACTTTCGGGAGTCCCTGTATACAAACTAATTGTGGTATAAACTTCATTTTAAATAGTAAACATTCGAAAGTAAACACTAATAACATATATCCATTTTAAGAATTTACTGTAATATTTACGGGAGTTAGAACGCGGACTGACAAACAGACAAACAGAAATCATAAACACTTTTCAACTTTGTTCAAAAGTTTTAAAAGGTAAAGTGTAAACGCTTGTACACTGCATACAAGCAAAGAAAATAATGCAGTTCGTCATGATGATAAATATTTGTCAACTACTTTTACCCATGATTGATTTCAAATTTCAATTTATTGCCCATTTGATGGGATATTTGACAAAACATTGTTACAATATTTATTATTATTATTATTATTATCATTATTATTTCAGAGAAAGAAAACTCCGAAAAACTACCTTTCTAGTTTAATTTTAATGTAAAATTGAATTATACAATAAGTTGGCTTTGTATAGCACTTTAAATTGTGTAAAGACAACAAGGATACAAAAAATACATTTCGTTTTTAACGATTAAGGTATGAATCTCACAAAAGCCTCTTCATAGATTTATTAATAAAGATAAAACGTTAAATAGTTTTTGTACAACCCTTTATATCACCTACATTTTAACCCTACGCAACTAATTGGTTGGTGACTTTATATATACTACAAAATTTTCAGGGAAAATTTATATTTATGCTTAGGTTTTCCATATATTTATGAAAGAAAAATAAGAGTCATTTCATTATTAGTATATATAATTTTTTGTTTGGTCAGCAATTGCAAAGCTAAAATAGAACGAAAAATCATTCGTTACGCACTGATTGATAACACTTTCAACCGTACGTTCTTTCAATGTTGTTTGCTTGCGTTAACACACAACGGACAGATAGAAGGTCTAAAAGGCACACAAGTAGACTAGTTGTACTTATAATTACTCCTAAACATTCTTGGAAAGTGTTAAAAATACTTAACGCAAAAGAAAATGCAGCCGTAAAATTCTAATTTCAGCCCTTAGTATTTCTGAATATTTTAGTTTAGCCCTGTAAATCTGAAGGTTAACAATATTATATTCTACACAAAACATTATTTTAGCATATTAACAGAAAAAGTCAATTTCTTTATGATTTTTAGAGTAGAAAGTTATATAAATGTGATTTATAAAAATGACTGTCCTAAAGCGCAATCCATTGAAATTTTTTGCGTGTTCCTGTACACGAACCAGTTGTACAAGTCCTATTAATGCCATTTTAAATAGGGAACATTACACGGTGAACTTAAGTAACACACATCTTTTTCTTTTTTTTTTTTTTTTTTTTTTTTTTAATACTTAAATATATATATATATATATATATATATATATATATATATACGGACGCTGAGGGCGACCAGAGAGATGAAAAAATTGAAAACATATTCACACTTAATAAAAATCATTAGAAAGTTTTAAAAATGCTTAATTTAAAGGAAAATGCAATTCCAGACAATTTCCAATAATAACCCTTAATGTAACTGAGCTTCTTGTGTGGTCCTGTGAATTTAATGTTAGTCACACTATATTCTATAGAAATCATTTTTATCTGCATATGATTAATATATTTCAATTTTATTAAGATTTGTGTTAAGTACAGTTATTAAAATTTGGTTTATAGAAATACCTCTCATATAACGCAATGCTTTGAAATACTTTCAGGTGTCCCTGTACACAAACCTTTCATGATATTTACTCCATTTTTAAAGGAGAGCATTCGATAGTGAATTTGAATAACATATTTAAATTTTATTATTATTTAAAAAAATAAATAAAGATATTAAAGTAGGATTTATAGAAATACCTCTCGTATGAACACAATGCTTTGGAAGACTTTCGGGTGTCCTTGTACACAAACCAGTGGAGGTATCCCCCCCCCCCATTTTCAGTAGGAAACATCTGATAATGAACTGGAATAATATATATTTGTATCAAGAAATTCTATGAATATCTATAGGAGTTACGAAGTGGACAGACACACAGACGGACAGACAGTCAAACCGAAGTCATTAACACTTTTCAACCTTGTTAGAAAGTATTAAAAACAAAGAACTTTTTTAAATACTATAAATTTTTTCAGAGATCTTAAACAATCGAAATTTGATTATTTACTTTTTGTTTTAAACAATATAAAAAGAAAGAAAGACAGAACAGATAGGAAATGACAGTAAAATACTTTTGCTATTTTAAGTCTCCCGTCCAAAAAATAAACTGAAATCTAAACTTTACTTAGAAAAATATCTCTTACTCTCTTTAAGATATACCAAGTTAATCGTTAGTTGTGTTGAAAGATAAAAGAGAGATATCACTTTCTTATTTCATTCTTTAAACTAAAGTTTTATTACGTTTTATTCTACAGTAATAAAAGATGAGTTTATCAACCCACTTGGAATAACTCCAAGACAAAACTCAAGCATCTTTCTCCCTCAAAAATGCTATGAATCATAAAAATGATACTACTTTTTTATAATATATGTTAAATGTACCTGATTGAGTAAGAAAATATCTGTTTTCGATTCTCCAAAACAAGATTAATTTTCATTCTAAGAAAAAATGAAATGGAATGTGAAGGGATAATAACATGTAATATTTTTATAAAAAATGTGTTCGACATATATAACTGGAAGTAATTTTTTTTCTACTATTATGAACGTGGCAATCTAAAATTGGTTATTATGGATGAGAGGGTAATAGACACTAGTAAAAATTTTTAGATAAACATTTGTTTAAACTTTGGTTTCTACTAATACCAAAAACTTCTTTTTACTTTATTTAAGTACTAGCAGGCTGCGCCCGCTTCGCTAGTCACTATATTTAAATGGTTTTTCAAAAGAGTTGAATCACTGTTTATTTTTTACATCACATTATAAATACTACTACTACTACTAATAATAATAATAATAATACCTACTTTGAAATCGCCCCTTTTTGATGATTTTTAATGTTTATCATTTAGCGCAATTTTAATAATATCTATATAGAAAGAAAGACAGAAACTACTTTTTTTTTTTTTTTTTTTTTTTTTTTGCAAAAGATACTATTTTCAAAACTATTTGGCTATAAATATTAAATATGGTTAATAAGTTGCTTTAATTATTTTGGTTTTTATACACGTACACAATTTATATTGGAATAGAAAAAAAAATGAAGAAACCTAAACATTTGTATCATTAAATGGTTTCAGTTACAATCATACTTTAAATTGTTTGAAATTCAAGTCACGTATTGAGATATACCCACACATATTTGTTCTGTGTACCGGACAATCTTTGAAAATAAGCTGAACCGCATACATTAGGAATGTGAGATATGAATTTTTGTCATTTATATTAGAATTATTTAAAAAAAGCATTGTAGGATTTTTTTTTAAGTGTTTAGTACTTTTATATATATAAACCAGACTTAACAGGTACTTAAAGCATTTAAAAACGAATTATAATAAAATCTATTCCTTTAAACAACATTCGTAGTATGAAATATTATACTAATGAAAATTACTTTGAAAAATATTGTACTAATACTTTTCAAATGCAAAATTTCATTGTTTTAATTAATGCTATTTACATATTACACACACACACACACACACACACACACACACACACACATATATATATATATATATATGAAGAATTTCTTTGTTTATATTTTCTTTTCTTTTATGTTCATATTTTATTTTCCTTGATCTTTACATTTTTCATGCTTTATTTGGTACATTTTTGACTAATTGATATTTGATTAATTCTTTATTACTTTATTTTCCTTAATTCAATGATTTGGAAATTTCAAAAAGCTTCTTTTCTCGTTTTATATACAACCAGCGGCATTTTCCCGCTTTACTGGTCACTGTATTTAAATGAATCCCTTATAAATATAAAATATGAACATCCCCTTCGGTATTTTTTTTATATTTTGTGTTATTTAGGCGATAGATTAAAATGGGAATCGAAATTCCGTAAGTAAAGACCTTTGTGAGAAACACCCGAACTATTTAGGCGTCAAGTTTCAAATTTAGCCAATAAGATACTAGACTAAAGTTGTTTCCTAATATGAATACATATTCAATTTATTTTAAATTAATTATTCCGCGTGTTAAATATATTTCTTTTTATATCAATAAATAAATAAATAAATGATCGTATAAAGACCTTTTTAATTGGAAACAATTTTATAATAAATATTTAAGAATTCTAAAGCAATCATGAAGGATTTAGCTAATATACTTTTAAGTAATTAGAATAATTTAATTTAAATAGTTAATTAAGATTCCTTCGATTATTTCTTCTCTTTCCATATAATAAATAATAGTTATTTGCTAATATTTACTATTCAGGGACATAAATATCCTTGATAATGCCTGTAGCAAGTGTATTTTCACAAATGCAGATGGCACCATTAATCTAATTTTTAAACAGATTCTGACTTTCGTTCTATTTGTGAGATAGAACATTTCAAAACTCCTAAACCTCTAACGTATGCTCAAATCATTTTGAAAAAATCGCGTCTAAATCGGTTCAGTAGTTTTTGAGTATATAAAGGACACACATAGTAACATTTCGTTTTATATATATAGTTACAAAAGAGTATTTTCTTTTTCAACGTTTTTAGTGGTTTTATAACTTGTTTTCGTTTATTTTATTTATAGAAAAAAATTATTTAAATTCTAAAAGTTAGTTAATATCTTACTTTAAGGATGGGTGAACAGGAATAATAATTTGTTCATCGACGTAAATGATAGATTTACTTTTAAAAGTTTTAGTGCACAGAAACAAAGCCACACTTCAATGTATTATATTAAATAAAAAACATATAAATAAGACTGAAGTATAACACCTAGAAAATTTACACATTTTCAAACTAAAAATAGAGATTAATGACGGAACAAACACAAGGAATATTAGTATATATTTATGATAATTTGATAACTATTATTGTATATTTACACTCCCATGATAATTAATTTAATAAATCCATGTTTAAATACAATAATCTATTAAGAATCATTGTATAAATTATCTATGAAATATTATTGAAATACAATTTCAATTATATTTATTTAATAATAAATATTGAAATTACTTTCGATATTCAAACGGTAATAAAAGTAATACAAACTAATATTTTAATTGTTATCAATTTTTTAAAGTTTGCAAAATAATGTAAAACACAATATACAGCTTTGTATATACCTATATAATTTTGCAAAATATACAAAATATTTAAAATCATACACTTAGTTAAAAAAATGTATATGTTTATTTTAATATTTACAGTTACGAATAATATTAATTACAATTTAAAATACTTTTTATAACGTTTTCATAGTTATTTAATATTTATTAAATATTCAATTTAATTATACCTTATAATTTGTCCTTTTAATTTTCATATGCATTTCGGATGCATTCGCAAATGAGCGCGAACACGCAACTATCCCCAGGAATTGGAACCATTTGATATTTAAAAACCGGAACAAACGAAGTGAAATGAAGGGAGGAAGCCACGATGAAAACAACAAAAGCACCGGTAACGATAATAGTCACAACTCATCTGATGAAGGATGCGAATGCATCCGAAATGCATATGAAAATTAAAAGGACCACCAACATCATCGAAAACAGCAAAATCTGGACTAGATACGTGGATGATGTATTTACAATCTTTCCAAAAAATACCGACGTTAATAATATCTTAAATAAACTCAATAACCTAGATAAAAATATAAAATTTACAATGGAGAAAGAAAACAATAGCATAATAAACTATCTTGATATAGAAATCATAAAAAACCCAAACAATACCATAGACACAACCATCTATAGAAAACCAACTTCTAATATCGAAATTATAAATAACGCTGTAATACCCCCCTCCCATATAAATATGCCGCCATCCGTTCATACATTAATCGCGCAATTCTAATATGCTCCAACAAAAAACTCCTAAACGAAGAACTCAAATTTATCAAAGATATAGTACATAAAGCAAACTACCCAAAAAATCTGGTAAACAAACTATATAAAAAACGTATCAAAACACTAAATAAAATTATTACTAACCCTACAGCCATTAATGAGCGCGAACACGCAACTATCCCCAGGAATTGGAACCATTTGATCTTTAAAAACCGGAACAAACGAAGTGAAATGAAGGGAGGAAGCCACAATGAAAACAACAAAAGCACCGGCAACGATGAAAGTCACAACTCATCTGATGAAGGATGCGAATGCATCCGAAATGCATATGAAAATTAAAAGGACAAAATATAAGGTATAATTAAATTGAATAATTAAGTTATCGTCCTAAAAATAAAACTTAAAAGAATTTATTAAATATTTAATTTATTTGGTCATTTTTTAAAAATAGTTATAGCATGTCTGTTCACATTCCATCTGTGTAATATATTGAATTCCCACCCGATATTTAAACAACGCGACTGTAAAATCACTGTGTAATTGTATTTAAATATTTAAAATATAAATATTTTTTTATTTTACAAACTGTAGAAAAAACTCACGTTTTAAACATAGTCAAAAGTTATACATACATAAAAAGAAAAAAAAAAAAAAAAAAAAAAAAAAAAAAAACTCTGTTTTATAAATAATTTCTTCAATTATTTTTTTTAAAATAATTATAGCTACGTATAAAATTTATTACAATTAAGAAACATGAATTAATATTGATTCCTTCCCATTAACAGTGAAACTAAGAAAGAAATATATAAAAAGAAGATATTTCGCTTCGGACTACCTATTATTCCCATAATGGCTATTATAGCAATATCATTTAAAAGATAGTTGTGGATATTATCCAGTTATTTGCAATAACCACTTAAACCGATGACTTTCCATTAACTAATAATACAAAGTCGTTAGCAGAGCTATTTAAGAAAATATTAAATTTCGTGTATAAGCTCCAGAACAATAAATTCAGGAAATTAAATAATTAACCAGATGTGTTTTCACTTTATTATATATATATATATATATATATATATCAGAATAGATAACTATATATTGAAGTGAACATTAGATTGGTATTAAGAATTTTCTACAATTTGATGTACAAAAGGGAAATAAGTAGGAATTAAACTTAGAAAAAGAAAAGGAAGGAACATTTTTTTTTTTTTTTTTAGATTTCTAGAAAAAATGTTCCTTCAAAACTTTTAATTTATTAGCATTTGTACTTAATTATGTGTGATGAATATTTATGAATATCACTGGACTTACACCGTACTACTTTTAACATTATATATTTTCAGTATTATGTATGTTTTTGTTATGATTTCTATTACTTTTGAAAACTTTACTATTAATGTTACAATTAGTTAGATATAACAATGTATGATAAAGTTTTGGCGATTTCTAAAGAAAACATTAAATTTTATGAATAGATTTTGTGATTTCGCAAGACATTTGCAGTCTTAGTTAGTTCTGGTCTACAAGAAATATTTTTAAAATCAACTTAAAATTGTGAAATCTGTAGTTTCAGCATTAAAATAATGTATAGATAACATCTTTGTTACAGACTATGTTGGACAATTGCTTTAGCTAGCACATTTTCCATGAGGTAAGTTACTCGGGTTTTTCGGGGTAAGTCGCCATGTAGTAGGATGATTTGTTTAGTAGAGCCAAAATTGAAATGATATGATAATGAAGGAAATATACCATGCTCTTTTATATTTCAGCGGTTATGTATACTTATTAATTCCTTTCCCAGTATATACACGATTCACAAATTTTATGTTCAATAAACTCGTGTAATTGTAGCATGTTTCCTTATGTATTAGGAGGAAATGCGTTATGAGATGAGATGTAACACCATAGTAAAAAAGAAAAATATGACAAATATTGGCACCTTGCTTGTGAATTAGCAATAGCTATAGAGAAACAAACAAATCTGTAAACTGAAATAAGGTAGGTGAGTCAAAGGTGGCTATAGTTAAGCTTTGATAATCTTTTATACATTTCTGGTTAGTCATTTGTGTCTGGACTATTTTTTTTTCAAAATACTAAGCTTATTTTTCGAACACATCAAGTGTAACTTTCTTTGTAAAATATAACTTAGTTATTTGTATAGCACAAATTCGAAATTGAAGCTTGTGAGCCACCTTCATCTCATAGCGTTTGAAAGGCTGCTGAGACATGTCGAAATCATTTTTAAAATATGAAAAAAAAAAAACTCAGAAAACTGTTTTTATTTCGAGAAGTTTTTAATTAGAAGGAAACTAAAAGGAAATAATTACAATAAACATTTTTTTCGAAATATACTTTTTTAATCTGTTACCATGCAGAAAGTGCAAATAAAATTTATTTCCGAATTTTTATTTTAGCAATTTCCCGACACACTTATTGCATATATCGCGAGCATTGATTACACAATAACATATCCATTATTTTGTCTTTCTTTCACAAATAGCAAAATTAGCTTAGTATTGACTGACAACCATAGTGCCAGGTACGGCAGAATCAGTTTGCTTAAGAGTACCTTTTAACAGTGTACTGGATTGATTTTTGATTTTCTTACTATGCTGCTTAGTATTATGCTTTGATGATTCCTTCTTTCTTTTCATATCTTTCCGATTCTTCTTAATTATCATATCTTTTGACACAAAAAGATCTTCAATCACTTTTTATGCAATGTATTTCAGGGCCTTTCTTCTGGGAGTTAATGACATCTTTCGGGAGAACTCTGATGTTTTCAACAGCGTGAAAATTGTTAGAGAGTAAATGGTAACAAGGTTTTTCAGATATTTAAGGAAAAATTTAAAAACTTACTTTTGCTAGACATCTCTTGAAATTCAGTCACGCGCTTCATAGATACATGACATACAATGCAGTAGCGCTATTTTGTGTTTAAATATTAAATTAATCCTACTTTTGGGAGTTGGGCTACCTTAGAAACACTGGTCATTTTTGGGTTACCTTTTTTTTTTTTTGTTTTTTTTTTTCAAATTTACTCTGCTGAAACTATTAAGGGTACATATTTCAATGTTAGACTGCACAACATTTCATTCAGTGCAAATGATCTTCATTTAACCTTTGTGTAACTATTTTCTTGATTTTCATTCACTGAATCCAATCACACAAGAGGTTTTTTTTTTTTAGAGCAAAATGCCTCCTTTACTTATAACACAAAAATCATCATAATAAAAACTGTTGGAAGTGGTATCAAGAGGAATTTATTCACTTGAGGAATATGGGCTTACACGTCTCTTTTTCTTCACTTCTTTCCAAGGTTACTTTTATTTATTTTGAATTTCTCGCCTTTTTCCAATTTTTTGTAGCTTTTTCCTGCATTTTTGCTCATTTCTGATGCAATTAAAACCACCGCTGCTTGTTTTACACCGCCGCATGGTTTATGTATTCTAACTGATTGCTTTTAGAGAGACATTTCCGTTTTCTGCGTGTGACAGTCCATTTTGCTACTAGCTCTGCTGGTGTCACTGAGCTAGAACGGGTGTAAGAAGAAAGCTGAGTCTGCGATCACAATAATTACACAATGACGAATGCATGAGTGACAAAAAAATGAAATAGCCCGCTTTGTAATGTGTTTGAATGCATTGATTTTATGTATGGTAAATCGTTAAATTATATAACTATTTTATTTCAAAGAAATTTTACAAAATTACACCATAAGCAAATGAGGTAGTAGAAAATATCGTTTGTTTTGCCCCGCTTGTGTGATCATACGCATGTGTATTAAATAATATCTCAATAAAAATAATATAGAAAAATAATATTTATTATAATGCTATAATTATAATTATTAATTCAATTTATATTTTACCCTATAATATATAGTACATAAATTAAAACATAAAATTTAAAGTTTATTAAATTTATTTCTGAACGATTTTGCATCTTCCACCAAGTATAGGATAAAGTTGTCACACACGCTTATTTTCGTATTGCTGCAATATTTTGATGGCTTCTGCTTGCCTAGTGTGTGTAACGGAATGCGAACTCACTTATATTGCTAATATCTACTGCTAAATAAAACGTCTGTTTATAAATTTTAAATATGAGCATTGGAATATTTTAAAGACGTTATTCACCAGGTTAAATGCTCATGAGATCCAAAAATAATGATGATTAAAAGCAATAAGTTAAGATAAATTCACAAAAAAGATGCACACGGAGATAAGACTCCTCAAGCAAGCTGGCCTGTATTGTCATCTGTTAATACGAAGAAACACTAGGAACAAATTTTCGTCTTACCCCAAACCATCTCATACATCTTCCTTTTAAATTTCCGACTATAATTCGTCGAAATGCAAGAATTTTCCACTCTGCCGCTACGACGATTAATAAAATTTGTCATCGGTTTAAAACTACATGCACGAGTATTCCATCGTGTCGGCCATCTGATACAATTTTATTTCAATGTTAGATAAATGTCTTTTATCCTGTAGCGTTAAGAAGTTACAGATATTTTTTGCACACTTTTAAAAATCTTACAAATCGCACACTCAAACAGAGTAACATATTTATAATGTTTTGGTTGGTTGGGTTTTACTTCGCATTAGTGCTGCGAAATATAAAATTTTGGAGGCATAATATTTGCTTAACAGATTTGTGATTATTTGTTAACTCTGTTTTCACCTGATAGTTTTTTTTAAGTTAATTTGACCTTGGATAAGGCCTGAAAAGAATGCATGAACAATATTTTCGTTATAGTTATTGTATGTTTGATAATTACTTTGGCCAGCACATTTTACAGAAACGTGTTTCTTTGAGAAAATGTGATTACAGAATGACGAGAGAATCGAACATTCTACTCAGCAGCATTACTACATTAAAGAACTGCGTACTACATTAAGGAATTTCGGCATCGATATAAAACTGCATGAAATTACACAGTGCCGTTTCTACCCGACCCTAATTCATATCAATATTTAAGGAAATACTTTGCTACTGCCGTTTAAACTGATCACTGTACTGATTTTAAACATTTTTGAAAACGTTACAAATCATGTATTCAAGACATATAACATGCTGGCAATATCTTGGGCTTTACTTTAGACATTAGTATTATTTATTTATTATGTGTTTACCTGGGAAACTTTTGAAACGAATTAACTTGATATGAAGTAGATCTTAGATGCAGCACCGAAATAACATTTTCAAGAACGTTCTAATAGCAGACGGTGTTAGTAAACTGCTTTGGTTAGTATATTTTCCAAATATCTGTTTTTTGAGAACATCTGGTCATAGATTGCCAAGTGAATAGAACTCGCTACGATTGATGAACTAAAACAGTGATATAAAAATAAATTTAATGTTGAATTATGTCTTTCGTACTAACTTATTGAAATTAGATGTATAAAAACTAATCAATGTTTATCTGAAATATTCCATCTCTGCGTCAGAAAGTCAGAAATTGGAAAATGCTAGGGTATTTGAAAAAAAAAAAAAAAAAAAAAACTATTTTCTTCAATTTTTATTTAGATCAACAGAATTTTTTATTCATATTGGTAAGCACAGTTCTCTTTTATTTGAACACATCTAACATTTCTAGGTAAAGATCAAAATTCTTTTACTTTTTAAATTAATTTTCCCTTTCGGAAAGAGGGCAAACAATTGAAATTAATTTTAGATAAACAACACATTTTTAGCCCACATACACACAAAAAAATCCTATTTTAATGACTTATATTTCATTATTGAGATCGATATCTACACTTTCATGTGTTATTAATTCGAGCAAAGAACGGGGTTTTCTTTGAAAACTTGTTTTCGTGACAATAACAACTTATATTATTTATAAGCACAAATGATTTTCATTCTTTCTAATACTCTTCATTATTTGTTTTTATTTCATTAAAATAGTAAAATTCGTCTTTTTTTTTTTTTTTTTTTTTTGTCATTGTATGGTCTACAAGTTCTTAAGAATTTCACGATGTTACAAAATAAATAGTTCAGTATAAATTGAACTCATTTTCTAGTCTACATGTTGTATGACTTATTTTATTTCGCGTATTTTGCAATAAAATTTATTTAGAATTCAATGTTGAAGCTTTTAACACTTTGGTATTTAAAATGCGGTGATCTTCTAACACTGATTGAAAACGAAATATCATTCAGGATAAAAAGTTTAATAAATTAGTTAAAAATAAAAGGACAAAACATAACTATGCAGAAAACATAAATGTATATTTATAGAAACTAGCACGTTTACCCGGCGCTGCCTGGGTTGAAGAAGTATTTATAGAATTTTGAAATCAATGAAAACTGGATATAGGTGTAAAAAGAAAAATGCATGAAACATTTTTCAAAGCCTTTAATAGAAAATATAAATAAATAAATAGAAAAAGCACGGCTTTAGTATGGAATCCACTTGGCGACTTTAAATATTTTAAACAATTTTTGCTATGAATTGAAATGGCTATCTGAATTGAGTAACTAAATATCTTGGCAAAAACGTCCGGGCTACTTCGGTGTCAAATTTCAAATTTTTCCAAAGGGATCGATACTAAAACTGTTCCATAAAAAAAAAAAAAAAAAAAAAAAAAAAAAATGTCTTTGATATTTATAAAATTAAGATTGAAAAAAAAAAAAAAAAAACTTAATAAAATACAAATTATAACTATTTACAATTCAGGCGATAACATAAAAGAACCTCATAAGGTATACAATAACAAAAAAAAAAATGTTTTTCTGCAGGAAAGAAAAGTACTACTTAATTAAATAAAAATTATAAGTTAATTCAAAATATCTCTATGAAAATATTTAGCCACACGCGAATTTCAGATTTTTGAAAAGATTCACCAACTTTCCTAGCGTAACTATTTAGTTTTTCTCTCTAATTTTTATTTGTATTTACGAGAAATTTAAAATATTTCATTTAATTTCCATAAATGAGTATTTTATTTCCTTATTTTGGCATCAAATATTTCTTTCTTGTAAATAATTTTAAAGTTAAAAAGGGGATTTTATTTAATATATTTTGATCCAATTACCCGACTGAATGAAAAGGGTCTGATACTAAAGCTTTTTCATACAAAAATAAATAAATAAATAAAAATAAATAAAAATGAAAACTGTTTTATGATATTTACAAAAAAAAAGTCTTTAATAAAAAATATTAATATATTTTTTTTTTAAATTCTCTAATAAATAAAAAATAATTGGCGTACCATATTGTGGTTTTTTACGGTGAGAGGTTATATAAAATATTAATAATTTTTTTTTTTTAATTCTCTAATAAATAAAAAATAATTGGCGTACCATATTGTGGTTTTTTACGGTGAGAGGTTATTACGGTGAGAGGTTTTGTGTAAGAAAATCAAAAGGATGGTTCCAAGCTCTCTCATAGATGGTTCTATATCTTTAAATCAGTAACAAAAACATTAAAAAATATATAAATAAATAAATAATAATAATTAAAGAACATATATATTGCGAAATTCAAAACATTATTTCAATAAGTTGACTTTTTATAGTTCGAAGCTCATACAAACGGTAATTTAGCAGCATTGATAATGGAAGGTACAGGATTATACGTGTTTTTTGGCGTAATCAGTTCTTTAATATCAGTTACAGGGAAGCAAAATCTAAACACTTTGAATAATCTCACAATTAGAAGTAAGAAATGATAATGTCTGGGATTCAAGGTGGCCATAGCAAAACTACAAAAACTGCAATATAAACAAGAAAGACATGTAACGATATTTAAAGAAAAATAAATGGAACTAATTTTTTACATTCGTAAAACAAACTTTTTACCATAGGATGAATTAAAGTACAAACTACACTGACGTACACCATTTACATCATTTTACATTAACGTTTTAAATGTGTCAAGAACATTTGGTCCAACATGTATATAGAAATCAAATGTATAAAAAAACTTTTTCTTATGTAAATTTATTTTCTGACTTAATTTATTGTGCAAAGTCGAATCTTTAAATATTAAATAAAATATATGATATTTATAAAGCGATTTCCCAAAGTTTTATATGTAAGTAAAGTATATTCACATTTATCCTTAAGGTTTCATTATTTAGTTTTTACAGGTATTTGAATCTAACTATTAAGTATTAAATAATGAATAGCATTTGAAATTTTTGGATTTAATCGTTTTAATACATTTTGATGATGTATTTAAACTTACGAAATATAAATAAAAAGCTATACGGTTATATTAAAAAACTCGTAATTCATTTTCGCCTTATATTTCGATTTCTTTGAAATAGAAAATTTCAGTTGTTTTTACCATTGGAAAACTCGAAGCTTTTCCAATATCACAGAAATATGCAATTTATTTGTTGCCATTAGAAAGATTAGCAAGTTCATAAATTAGAGATGTAAGTTTAAAAGTCTCCAGATATTAAAACCTTTCGAATGCAACAAAAGCTTACTTTATCGTATAAATTATTATTATTTTTTTCTTATATATATATATATATTCAGAAAACTCTGATGAAGAATGTCCTTTTGCATTTTTGAAGATGAAAAAAGTATATTCAACGAGTTTCATTTAAAAGTATTTATAACCTTTTTAAAATTCATGACTTTTCATACAAATGAATTTCATGAACAGCATCTTAGAAGATTAAAAAATAAAATAATAAAACAGTTTTCTTTATAAGAAGTATTTTGCATTTTTTTTTTTTTTTTTTTGTTTAGTTTTGGGTTTAGAAATTTTAATTATGTACTTTTTAAATATTAATAAAAAAATCTTTTTAATTAACTTCAGTTTATAAAAGAATAACTCGGTTATTAGTTAAAAGTTAATGAAGTTTAAAACTAAAATACAATCTTTGTTGTGCGTATGTCTTATGGGAATTGATAACAAAATTTAATTTTAAATTACTGTACGCAAAGAGTAAACATTAATTGGTTTAATAGTTAAGGAACAATTTATGATTTGATTTATCTATTAAAGAATATATTTTTTATTAGAATTAAATTTAGTTGAAGCATCTAAATGCTATATGAAAAATGACATTTCATTTCCTTTTATAAGAATAGATTTTGACTGAAATGTTTATTATTATTGTGATAAAATAAATGATGGGTGAAATGTTTCTAAATCTTCTTTTTATGTAGTTCTGATTGCTGGTGTTTGCTTCAATGTACAAATTAAAAGAATGTCTGTGATTTCGATAAAGAAAACGTATGTTGAAAAAATCCAAATAAGAGATATTTTCTAAATATGCATACATTTTAAAATTTCTGCATTTTTTTTTTTAAATCATTTTTTGCAATTATACATGTATGTATATTTCTGTGTGTATGAATGAACTCGATATTTTCTAAATACTTCATTCCATTCAATTGAAATTCTCTATGTATTATATAGTCGGATAAAATATATGAGTCATGAGAGTAAAGATGGATAGATAGAATAAGTCCTATATTTATTACCGCTCAGATTATATGAAGTGAACTAGCCTCTTATCTCTATATTAAATTACAACCAAATTGCTTAGACATGTTATAGGTTGTCGCCGTAAAACTTTATCGATTTTCCTTATTCAAAATTTACGGTTCTTTTACAGGTAGGAAAAATAGAGTATTTACACATTACTATCTAAAGACTAAATTTATTTGAACTTTGTTTTAGTGTTGTTAAATTGTTTAAAAAGATAAAAGAAAAACGAATATACATACATACACACACACACACATATAATACTCGATGCCTATTTAAAATATGACCATCAAGAGAATTTTTATGCGTATTACTTATAAGTCTAACACAGATAAGCATGAAAAAAATTTCCACTTGTTGCTGTTATTGGGCTGATTATTAATTATTCCTAAAATTATTTATGAGAGCGAAACTGATTTAGGGTTGGAATTATATCATAGCAAGGAAGATACAGGAAATTACGTGCTTTCCATTTTTTTTTTTTTTTTTTTTTTTTTTAAACACAAAAATGTTGAATATTTTACAGTCTACTTTACAAATTTAGATACATAGTACATTAAAGGTATACTCCAGCATTCCTTTATACATTTTATCTTTTCTTAAATTCTGGTTTATTCACTAATTCATATTTGTTTAAAAAAAACATAAGTACTGACATTTGAGATATTGCAATAAATTTAAACGAAATTTTCAGTTTATTTTCTATGTATGTAAGTATATATTTATATAATATAATTTTCTAAATTAAGATGTTCATTATTATTTTTCCTGTCTAGTTTTATACATGCATTATAGGAGAAAGGTAGTTAAAAAATATTTAGTAGCGCATTAACATAATTTAAGAAATTAAAATTCTGTTATTCTATAAAATGTAGATTTATAAAATATATATAAAAATATGTTTATTGAACATTTATTGTAAGTAATGCAATTTGCATGCGAACATTTTTTACATATTTTTGTTCATTGCTTTGTAAATTCTAAAAAACCTTTAATTCTCCTTTCATATAAAAAGCAATGAAGAAAACAAATCCTTTTTAATTTTCACTTTTAAAAGGATATTGTTTAAAATATATTCTAATACTTTTTTATCGCTTTCTTAACATTCTTTAAGTGCTTTTGGAAAGTTTTTCTTCATTTTTCTTTATATAGATCTATCGATAACGTAAAAATGCATGAAAATATTTAAAGTAAACTGACAGTTCAGTTTCAAGAGGATTGGGCAGGAATACAGTAGACTTTCTTTATTAACAAAAATGATTGATTTCTTTTAAATGTCTTAGTTCATAGATAACCTTTTGATGGTGTTATACGCTTTTTGAGTTAATCACCAATATCTGAGTTAAGCTTCCAAACATTTTACGTAAGTTTTTCTTTTTTTTTTTTTTTTTTTTTTTGTTAACTACATTCATTCATTCTTCTTTTATTTATTTATGTTATTATTATTAGAAAAGTGTTTCTTTAAGTTATAAAATTAAAGAAAGTAATATGTGAATCAAATAACTTATAATTTTAATAATGATTAACAGTGTTTAGCTTATGTAATTCAAACCTATTATTTAAAATACAATTAAAGCACTGCGTGAAAAGTATTACAATAATAATTATTAAAATTTTTCTGAACTTTCCACATAAAATGTATAGATATATTTAAAATCATTTCATTATTTAAATATTTAAATATTTACAAATATATATAATATTTATTTTAATTTTTAAACCAGAAATTTACTTATCCTCATCAACAATGAAACTGAAAAAATAAAATAAAGGGGGGGGGGGGGGAGAAGTCTTTGACGGACTTCGTATGGTTCTCATAATGGCTATGATATTACCATTTAAGAGAGAATTGTAGATATGATGCAGTTATTTTCAATAGCCTCTTAAACTGATGACTTGCGATTAACTAGCGGTATAAAGTCGTTTGTGAATCTATTTACGGAGATATTAAATTCCGTATATAATATTAGAACCTATAAATTTAGAAGTTTAAATAAATACCTGAATTTTATACCTGGATTATTAAATAAATACCGGATGAAATGGAAACGCGTTTTCATTTTATCATATATATGTACATTAAAATAAATAAATATGCATGAAAGTAAAATATTTAAACGGTATTAAGAGATTTTTACAGTTTTTTCTGTTAAAAAATTGGAAAACAAGCTCTCAAAGAATAGTAAAAAGGACACTTGTTATCCAAATTTTGGTATTAATAATATTTGTCTATACAAATAATTAATGAAAAGTAATTACAGATTTACATTAATTTATTAGTTCTATGTGATAATATATTATCCTATGTACTAATGATGTTATTGTTGTACTATCTACATATTTTAATTTCAATATGTTTTGAAAAACGTTAAAAGTTATATATTTATTTTGAACACGTTAATTCTTTTGTATTTTTCCTAAAAATTTTCTATTATTCGATAACTTCTTAGTTTGGCAAACATTTGAAAGAACACAGCTTGACGTAATTTACTCGTTTAATACTACGGAAAATAAAATATTTGATGTCACTATATAAAAATCTTTGTACAGCCTTTTATTGTACCATATTACACCACATTATTACGAAACCATCGCCATTTTTGTGTGTGGAAAGTATACACAGGTATGTTCCAGTCTATGAATGCACTTTTTAGATTAATAATTCCGAAACAAGCCCGAATGACTTTTACTAGTGCCACAAAACTCTCCAAAAAAGCACTATATGTTGCAAAGAATGAATATAGATTTTTGAGATTATTTTAGAATCAGTCGTTGACAAACGCACAGGTCAGTGTGGTACAAACAAAGTGGCGACGCACACATTGTTTGCAGAACTCGGGTTTACTTTCGCCTGATGAAGGGTCGAACTGAATCAATTGGTGTCGATCACAATGAATTGCATTTTATGTTGTTTTTTCAATGTTTTATACTCATTACTTTTAAACGCCAGTTCTGTGGTGCTTTTTTATAATACGTACGTTGTGTCTCGAAAAAGCGAATCCACCAATAAGAAATAAATATTCTACTGTGATGTACTTTTTCTACATGTTTAGATGAAGTGTCCGTGAAACGTCATTCACGAGCCGCTACTGTGAAAAATTTAAGTGTTTTTCCTGCATTAAAAATTATGTTGCAGAAAATGCAGATTTAAAATTAATCTCGAAACAGAAGACAGTCTATTTACTTCTATAAAACTGGACCGATTCATGAAAAAAAAAAGTAATAATAAAAAGATTTTTGAAACAAATTTTGTGACGCAGCAACAAATTTGGCAATATGTGACCTAATGTGCCAAACCATGTTAGCATAAGTTTATCAAAGTTTGAAAACTCTATATTTATTAAGAGCCGATTTTTGGAAACCAATAGAATGGCTCATTGAATTCTAGTGCAGAATTAACGCAAAATTTCGCCGACTAAGACCGAGATTTTAAATAGAAGAGAGTCACTCTTGAAGAGTTCAGAGTTTTGTTCAGACGTTGAGCTGAGCATTCGTCTCTAAATGTTGTTGCTTTAAACTGCTCATTATTGTTCATGAATCAGCAAAATTTTACTCTGATGTAAGTAATGCTGTTTACTAGACATTTGTAATAGGAGTATCTGTTTTACTGAACTTTTTTGAAAATGTTTGATGATTATGGATTGCTGTGAAAGGAGTAGGGGTTTTATTCGATTGTTTCAGTAATATACGTTAAAAAAAGTGCCTATTCGACTAGAAACAGTCTATTATTTTCTACATGAAAAAAAAAAAAAGAAAAAAAAGAAAAAAGTCGACAATTTTTGTAGCAATATTATTAGCAAATGTAATATAAAATTCTGATGTGATTCTAAGATAGTAGATAATATAATGTGCAAAAAATATTGCTTTTCTTCGATATCTGTAAAGAAGAAAAATTATATGAAAAATGGAAATGGAGATGGAAAACTAAATATTATCACAAACCTACATACAAATTCTTAGCGTTCTATTTTCCAACTTCCCTTGAGTCATGTGAGATACACACATATACACCTACATATAGTTAAAGACGTCAAGGATAATCTTGTAAAATCACAGATATCTCAAAGGGAGAGGTCATATCAAGACCGAAATTGGAGATGTGTCACTAGATGTTATAACAGTCAGAAATAAAAATTGTAACATTCTACGACCGACCATTTTTTAATCATGCCCGATTCTAAATCTATTTCGTAAATCGGATTCTCTATTATCCTGATATTTTGCAAAAGGAACAAAAATGATTTCTCAAAGGATTATATGGGTTTCGTCGGCGGAAAAAAACGTATTCTCTTTCTTTGTTTTTTTATTATAATAAATAATACTTTTTATTCAAAATTTTAAGTATATAAATGATCAAAATTTAAGCAATATTTTGGAAAATTTTCTTTGGAAAATTAGGAAAAATTAATTGATGGGTAATTGATGGGTCCTGGTTTTCGGAATACTGGTGGACACGATTTCTTAAAAACCAGTGCTCCAGTCTTATTGAAATTTTGCACACTTCTTCAAAATAAAATTGAACAGTACTCTTTTTTTGTTCCAATATTACATAAATGAAAATTTTGAAATAAAATATAATTATTTTGTTAATGATTTACTCATGATTTAAAATGAAAGCAAATTTAAATTTATTATTTGAATTCTATTACCTAATTTTTATCTATTTTTTAAAACTTATATATTGAATATTAAATAATAAATATATATTTAAAGTGCTTGAATTTATTCATAATTTAGTATTCTTTTATATATTTCAATGAAGTATTTAAATTTAAATAAAAGGTAAAAAAGGGCAAAATTTCAAAAAATAAAAAATAAAATAAAATAAATAAATAAATAAAAAATAAAATAAAATAAAATTATTCTTTTTGCTATTTCCTTTTCTTTATCATAGAAGCCCTATTCTTGAGGTTTTTCATCACTGAGAAAACAGAAAGCTTTTTATTTATAACAGTAATATAAATTTCTCTGTTATCTTCAAAAAACGTAGGTAGTTTATAAATTAATGATGTATTTTAAAGTTCTTTAGATATTAATTTCCTTCGCATGCAATAAAAGCATATTTCGCCATGGAATTTGAAATTTCTTAATACAAACTGATGAAGAATACAGTTTTGGAGATGCAAAAAATGTATTCAACAAATTCCATTCAAAATACCTTTTAAAATTCATGACTTTTCATACAAATGAATTTTATAAATCGCATTTTGGAGTTTTTCCAAGAAGAAATATTAACATATTCCTTTGTCGACAAGATATATTTTGTAGTTCTTTTGAGTATAGATTTCAGTTTTAGAAAAGTAATTACGTATTTTAAAAGTCGTTTAAAAAAAAATAATTAAATTCTATTTATAAAATAATATCTTTATGAATTAAAAATTTATAAATTATGAAATATTTTTTTATTCATTTTTTTTTTTTTTTTTTTTTTTTTTTTTGTGCTTTAGCTACATGAGTTTTTTTTTTCTATAAATGGTATAAATGGAATCAGTGAAATGCTAAGTAAAGTATATTTAATTCAAATTTTTAAGAATATATATATTTTGCAAAAAGAAATTGAGCTGAAGAGCATAAATTCAGTAAATGAGATTACTTTTGATTGTTAATATTTATACAGTGATTAATGTTAAGTATTAACTTTATGCATTAATTTAGATAAAAAAAGAAAATCTGGAAAAATATTATTTAGATAAAATTTGTTAACAGACGGTTTTTACAACAATCGAACAACCGAAGCTAAAACTGGAATTTAAATTGATGTTGAAAAAATATAAATCTATTTATAGTTTATTGAATAATTTTAAAAGGTGCACTTATTTAATTCCTCAACATACTCTAAGTTTGAGAATTGTAGATGTTCGTGAAAATTTTGACTGTGTCGTTAACATGTATTGAGTCTGAGATTGAAAAAAAATACATATGGTGTCCGTTCGTATGTTAGTCAGTTTGTTGGTACATTAGTCTGTTTGTTAGTATTTTTATACTGTTTAGATATCTGAAGAAAAAATGCTCATATGAAGGTCGAAATAGTTTCAATCTATCACTTATAATACTGGAAAGAGCCTTATTGATTTTGAGTATTTTATTCTCAAAGCTAAGTAAGTTATTCCTAATTAAATATTTTTCTATACAGAGTAAAGGGTCTCATAAATATGCATGATGACGGTCATTTTATCACTATCAAATGCATGTCTGATGAATTTAAAATATCATACATGATACTGGCAATAACATTATTTAATATTAACAGTTTACTTTAAAAAAAGTGATTCTTATGTATTTGAAATTAAAGATTTTTATAAGATGGCAAAATATTTCAATGGTTTACATAAACTTGTATTATGGAGTTTACTATTCTTCTTCTTATTATTATTAGCAAAATTACATGGAGTTACATCAGAGCAATTTCGGAAATTTATCCTAATAATGTGAATTGGTAAATTAGATTAAATATTTTAATGTGTGGGGAAAGTTCCCGTTGTATTCGAGCATTTAGTCTGCTACTAAATTGGATTATCAACTAAGTTCATTTCTACTAACATGAATATTTATGCTCCATAATAAAAATTTGTTAAACTAGGATCTGAGCAAAATTCACATATACCATTTTTTTTTTTTTTTTTTTTTTTCGAAATTTTTATTTTGGCAGATGGGATAACATTTAATAAGCTCAGACAGTATATATAAGTAATAAAAAAAAAACAGAAATTTCAATTAAAACTTGAGATTAAACAGTTGTATCAAGGCACAAAAAATAGATACATAAATGTTAGTTTTTACTTTTTTAATACATAATAGGGGAGACTGGCGCACAGTGGACCACCCCTATTTAAATCTCTTAATGTTTAACTCCTTTAGTTTATAATGAGACTCTTAGATGACAGCATGATACTACTTGTATACATCCAAAAAACCACATGGTAAATGCTAAGGTAGCCATTTTATACAATTTTTATGCTTTAAGCTGCTCAAAGTAATTTTTTAAATTTGAAGGTTTTTTTTTTTATTTTATCAGGACTGAACTATTGACTACAAGTATTGGATAATTGTTAAGAAAAGGTAAGATATTGTTGTTTTAAAATTTATAAAAATTATTAGCATATTTATAGTCTATATATAATTTTAATATTATTATTTGTTTTGTCTGGACATGGAGCACTGTGGACCACCTCTACATGGGGCGCAGTGGACCGCCTTCCAGTGTGCCTAAAAGTCCAAATTATATTTAATACCTTATTTATTTTAGTTAAATTTACATATACAGATATAATATGACTCAAAATAACTAATAAAAAAAATAATCCTTAATGTTATAGTAAAATAAATTTCTGAAAAGGGAAAATAGTTGAATAGTAGTATAATAATTATGAATATCTAAATTTAATAACTATTTGAATTGTTTAATATTTAAAAAAAATAAAATGATCATGTGATAGTAGGTTATGTAAATAGTAGGTTATATAAATTTATTATGTTGTTTTTAAAAAAAACATGTAAAGGATAAAAGTAGAATAATTTTAGTTAAACTTATCTCACAAATATAATGTAAAGTATTAATATCTCAAAATAATTAATACAAATGTTTGAATAGTAATGTAATGTTTAATTATATATTTCATAATTTTTATAATTATATAACATTAATAAACAAATTAAAAATATATCTTATTGTTTTTAGTGATGGCACGTGAAAGACAAAGGAAATCTGATATAGTATTCGTCCTCTAATTTGATTTCTTACTTATTTTTATTTCCTTTAAATTTTGGTAATTTAATTTCATGAAAATGTTCGAATTATCCTATTTAGACTAGAATTGCATAAGAAACTAATTAAAAAAAAAAAAATGAGAAATTTATATTAATTCAACATGAACAACAGAGGTTGGTCCACTGAATCCCGGGTTGTGGACCACAGTGTCCCGGTAATGGGGCACAGTGGTCCACTTTGTGAGTGCACACAATTTATTTTTTTTATTCGTATGTATCAGAAGTATTGTTATAAAAAAAGTAGGAAATGTCAAGAAAGGTTTAAAGAATGATTGCTATTTTTTTCAAGTACCTTGCTTTTTTATTTTTGGTGAAAAAAAAAAATTAAACTGTGAAAGTGGTCCGCTGTGCCACGGTCTCCCCTATATGTCTGATTTATATGTTTATCTATTTACTTTGCCTCATTTTTTAGTTTAAATAGTTCTTAAGAGTTAAAATTCCCAAAAGACAAAATTACACCAAATCTAGATTCGAAACAAAATTTTTATAAATCCTTTCATAATACACTTTTTTCGAAGAGGAAAGTCAAATTAATTTAAGAGCATGGACAGTTATTAAGATGAGATTTGTTCTTTAGTCTTTTGTAATATTAAACCAGTATTACCACTATATCCTAAATTTAAAATGAATTTTAGAGTTATGATTAATGTTACTGTTATGATACTTTAAATATTTATAAACTATTGGTTAAGATACTATTATTGATTTTAACGTATTTAATTTGTTAAATTACAAAAATGTATATTTCGCTATTACCTGAGTCATTTAACATTTAATGATTTTTTTTTTTTTAAACGGATTTGTACTTAATAATTAACTGGACATATAATTGAAAAAATATGCTTATAGATAAGCAGAATGATTATAGTCATTTTTAATACTTATAGATAAACAAAAATTATTTATTCTTTTGGCCGTTTTTTTTTTTTTTTTTTTTTTTTTCCCTAAACTACATACTTTATGACATGTTGAGAGTTTAAACATTTAGTAATTTTCAATACATAACGTTTTGTTTTCTTCGGTATTTACACATTTTCAATATTGTTTTACATCTTTATGAAAGTTTCTATATTTTTCGATATAAAAGTATAAATACTGATGCTCTATTATTTTCATTATTTATCTCTTGCATATTATCTCTCTTTTCCACATATAATAAAAGGAGATATATATATGTGTGTGTGTATTTCCGTCGCTTTGTAGGCAAATGACAGAACGCAAAGCTACAAATTTTGAATGGAGGTCTATTTGACTTCTCTTGAGGCACCTCAAAACCCGATAACCGAACTCTTCGTTCGTTATGTTTTAAATTAATTAAAATCCATAAATTTCTAAAATAATGGCCCCTTGAGATATAAATGGACTTTACGCGGTCCATTATTTAAGTTGGTTGAAGCGTTTTGCTAATAACGTTAAGGTTTGTTAACTTTTTAATTTCTGCTTTTCCAAAACTTTTTTTTTTTTTTTATGTAGTTTTGACAGCAATGTTTTCCTTCCATAAACGATGTAAAAGAAGAATTTTTATTTCGATAAAGAAAACGTATTTTGAAAAGATTCAAATATGAGACTTTTTTTTATCTATTTACTTTTTAAGAGTTACGCTATTCTTTTTGTAATTTTGACAGGTACATAAAGGTAAAGCGGCAACGGTTTAACTACAGTACTCATGCCTACTTTGCTCGCCTGAGAAGGTTCGTGTTTTCTTGCGAGTTTATTGAATTTTATGGTATTTATTGAAAGTTTCGTAATTATTACTTTAAAAAGCCAGTTTTGTGGTGCTTTCTTATTACGTGTATGCATAATACATTTCTATGTGCATGAATCAACACGATATTTTCATAGGTAAAATTAGGAGAGATTGCGTGATAGGACAGACTGTGCACATATCGGATTGTCAGGAAGGAGTAGAGTGGGCGTGCTAAAACTACATGTAGTTTTACAACATCGATAATGAATGCTGACATGAATGTATACGTTGATTGCTTCAAGCGTCTAAGATAAAACGTGATTACTTTGTCTCGTTTTCGAAAATGTCGCTTAAAATTTCACAAATCTATCTTGGAATCACTACAGAAGAGTAGCATTTTTTTTTTTTTTTTTTTAATTAAACTATTTCTCATAGATTAGCACATATATGTTACTTGTGGCAGATGGTAGCGCGAAAACTGTATGATTTACAACTCTCAGTGCAAAGATTGTGCACAACGATATATTAAATTATTAAACAAGAGACCATTCAAATTGAAAAGGGATCTGTACTAATTTTAATTTAAACAAGTTTTCGAATATAAATGTTATTCTTTATTATCTGCTCTTTTCTTTTTTTTCCTAATTTTTAATTTTTACTTTTAATTTTACTTAATTTAATTTTTTATTTGTTTACTTATATATATATATATATATATATATATATATATATATATATATTAAAAAAAAAAATTATTATTTTTTAATTTCTTTTCTTTTTTATGCTTTTTCTTTTCTTTTCTTTTTCTTCTTCTTCTTATTTAATTATTGAATTGTAATAGCCACTCCTAATACAGAACTATGTATTTAAAAAAATCATGCAACAATGTAATTTAAGTGCAGCTATTATTGTTAACAATTTAATTGTAGTTATAATTAAGCGCAATCTCTCCTACAGTGTAAGGAAAAAAATTGCTCTCCTAATTTTATTACAGATGTTACTTTAATTTATAGCATAACAACAAAATTGTAATGGAATTGCATAGAATACGGATAAATTTAAAATTTTTCAGTAATACTTCAGCAAAAACTTAATATTTGGATTTTTATATCATTCTTTTGTACTCTGCTCAACTGCCGTTCCTTTACCTTAAATACTTCATTCGATTCAATTGAAATTCGGTATGTATAATATAGTAAATCCTATGTAAAGACTTATTAGTGTAAATATGGATAGATAGAAAAATTCTTATATTAATTACCGCACAAATTATTTGAAGTTGCGCCTTAACATTGCATTCCATTAAGTTAAAATTACATAGACATGTTATAGGTTATCGTCGTGAAACTATATTCATTTTCCTTAATGTAAGACTTACAGTTCTTTTACTAGGATCTAAGAGAGAGTATTTATACAATATTACGCAATTGAATTTTATTTTAGTGTTGTTAAATCGTTTTAAAAGAAAGAAAGAAAGAAGAAAGT
The DNA here is from genome assembly GCA_963930645.1 of Salticus scenicus. Classification (NCBI taxonomy): domain Eukaryota; kingdom Metazoa; phylum Arthropoda; class Arachnida; order Araneae; family Salticidae; genus Salticus; species Salticus scenicus. The sequence continues at coordinate 327,430,165 of OZ005654.1, forward strand.
ATATGCATACATATCTATTTCACTATGCCTTTTTTTTTAAATATGGCCATTATGGGAATTTTTATTCGCTTTACTTTTAATTCTAATAAAGCTAAGCATGAAGGATTTTCTAACTATTTCGTGCTAGTGGGTTCATAATTAATGGTCCATAAAATTATTTATAAGAGTGAAACTAATTTCGTTATAGCATGGAAGTTACAGGAGATTGCATTCTTTTAATTTTTATATTTTTTAAGGGAAAACTTAAAAAAATCGAATATTTTTCGATCTATTTTGCAAAGTTACAAATTTTGACACAAGATACACTAAAAGTATACGCTAGTATTTCTTTATGCTTTTCATTTTTGTTTATATCCTTGGCTATTCACTATGCCAAATTTGTTTAAACAAAATATAAATACTGAATTTTCAGAAATTGGAATGGATTTAAAGGAGATTTTCTGTTTATTATATATATAATGTAAGTTTCTAAATTGAAATGTTCATTATTATTTTTCCTGCCTAGTTTTATACATACTTTATAGGTAAAAAGCATTTAAAAATATTTAGGAGTGCATTAACATAATTTAAGAAATTAAAAATCTGTCATTACATAAAATATAAATTCATAATACACATTTAACATATTTATTGAACATTTGTTTTAATTTAAGTAATGGAATTTGTATACGATCATTTTTGATATACTTTTATTCATTTCTTTGAAAAAATTAAAAAACGTTCAATTCTACTTTCGTATACAAAATAATGAAGAAAAGAAATCCTTTTCAATTTTCTCTTTAAAAGGGATACTGTAAAAAATATATTCTAATATATTCTTTATCGCTTCTATAATATTCCTTAAGTGCTTTGGAAGTTTTTTTTTCTTTCCTTTTTTTTTTCTTTACATTGATTTGCCGATACCGTAAAAATGCATCAAAATATTTAAAGTAAATTGATAATTTATTTTCAAGATGATGCAGTAGGAATATACTAAGAATATAACTACACAATAGTACGCTTTATTTAGAAAAAAAAATGATTGATTTCTTTTAAGTGTTTTAGTTCATATATAATCTTTTGGTGGTGTTATGCCATATTTGAGTTCATCACCAACATCTGAGTAAACAATGTGCATATTTTATTTTCATTATTAGAAAAAGTTTCTTTTTGAAATAAATTTAAAGAAAATTAATATGCAGTTAATAATTTATGATATTAATAATAATTCAAAAATTTTTGCTTTCAATATCAAATCTAATATTTAAACGACAGTTAAATGATTGAAATTTTAATAATTATTAATATTTTTTTCTTAACTTTACGCATAAAATTTATAGATGTGTTGATATTCATTTTATAAGTGTGAAATATTTACAGGCATGTATAATATTTATTGTAATTTTGAAACAAGAAATTTACTTATCATCATCAACAGTACAACTAATAAATAAATAAATAAAAGAAAGGAAAGTAAACGAGTTTTTGACGGCCTTCATATGATTCTCATAATGACTATGATACCATTACCATTTAAAAGAGAGATGCGGATATGATCCAGTTATTTGCAGTGGCCACTTAAACTGATCACCAGCGATTAACTAACAATATAAAGTCGTTTCAGAAACTATTTGAGGAAATATTAAATTTCGTATATAATATCAAAAGCTATAAATTTAGCAGATTTAATAGAAACCTAGTCACGCTTTAATCTCATCATATATGTGTGTATTAAAATAAATAAGTATGCATGAAAGTAAAATATTTAAATGGTATTGAAGATTTTAATAAATTTTCCTATTTAAAAAAATGTACTAATGATGTTTAATTTTTTACTATCTAATTACTTCAATTTTAATTTATTTTCAAAAACGTTAAAGATTATGTATTTAGTCAGAACAAATACGTAGTTAATTTTTTTAGTCTGCCATAATGATTTTCTACCGTTTTATAACTTCTTAGTTGACAAACATTTAAAAGAACTTAACTTGATGTAATTTACTAATGAACTGTTTCAAAAAATGAAAATCTGATGTTTTTACTACATAACACTGCTTGTACAAATATTTATTGTATCATATTATACCACATTGTTACAAAATTATTGATATTTTTGTGTGAGGTGAGTGGTTTGTAAATAAACAGATGAATGTACTTTGTTAAACTAATATTCCCTAAACAAACCAGCAAGACTACTGCCATAAAACTCACGAAACTAGTAATATATACAGGGCAAAGACCGAATATAGCTTGTTCATCTTATTTTAAAAATTCTTTTTTGACAAACGCACAGCTCAGTGTTAAATGGAATTTATCCAAATGTAGATAGTTCTCTAGCGAAAATTAAAGGCAAAAAATACTACATTATACTAAAATATAGTTAATTTCGTTTCAAACTGAGAAACGCAACGCACAGCTCAGGATTAAATGGAATTCACCCGAAAGCGCATGTCTCTCTAGCGAAAATTAGAGGCGACTAACGATACCTTATGCCGAAGTCTACTTAATTTCAATTCTAATTGGAAAAAGACTTCAGTGGAAGCCATACATCACTATTTTTCGCCAGATGTATTCGTTATCTCACTAAGTCGCTCAGTTCATCGAAAAGACCCAACTCTGTTGAAACCATGAAAAATATTATTATGTTCCTTGTGCTTTTACAGGTATTTTTACCCTAACAACAGCTCTAATAAAGGAAATGAGTTTTATCTTTTACACAGTACTGTTCCAAAAAGTTAAAACTTTTACCTGCATAAAAAGTGATGTTGCAGAAAATGTAGATTCAAAGTTAATCTGGAAACAGAAAATAATCTTTTCACTTTTAAAAATGTGGACGTATCCTAAGAAACAAATTTGGTCACTTAGCAGTAATTTTGGTGACTTGGGATCGAATTCCTCAAAAGAAAAAAAAAGTTCCTTTAAGATGGCTAAAGAATAAAAGCTTTATATTCATTAAAAGCCAATTTATGGAAATCTTCGGAACGGTTCATCTGTTTCGAGCGCAAAACTAACGCGAAATTTCGGAAATAACGACCAAGATTTCAAAAAAGGAAAAGTCATTCTCAAAGAGTATGTAGTTTTGTTCAATTGTCGAGCTGAACATTCGTCCCTGAAAGTCTGTGCTTTAAGTTATTCATTTTTTTTTTTTTCCTCCAATCAAAGAAATTTGACTTGATGTGTGTAATGCCGTGTACTAGACTTTTGTTGTACAAGTGACTCATTTATTGAACTGTTTTTAAAATGCTCAATGATTAATTGGTTTTTATGCTACGAGGATTTATTGGTTTCTATTAGATATTTTCTGGAATATTCATTAAAGCGCATATGCCCACTAAAATTGGACTATTCTTTTCAACACATGAAAAATTCCACAATTTTAGTATCAATACTATTAGGAACGCTAATATTAAATTTTATTAAGACTCTAAGATAGTAGATCATATAATGACCAATAATTATGATTTTGTAGATATCTGTAAAACGGAAAATCATACGAAAACCGAAAATGGAGATTGAAAACTAAATATTATACCATACATACGAATTCGCAAAGTACTACTTCCAAGTGTCCTTGAATTATGCGAGATATACACATATGCATACCTATGTACAGATATAGACATAAAAAATAATCATGTAAAATTACAGATATCTCAGAATAGAAGGTCATATCAAGACTAAAATTGGAGATGTATAACTAGGTTTTAAATCAGTCAGAATTAAAAATTTTTGATATTCTATGACCAACCATTTTTGAGTCACGTAAGATACTAAATCAATTTCGTAAACCGGTTTCTCAATACTTCCTTATATTTTGAAAAAAGAAACAAAAGGATTTCTCAAGGGGTTATATGGGTTTCGTAGGCTGAAAATAAAGCATATATTCTCTCTCTTTTTTTAATATGATAAATATAATTTTTTATTCAAAGTTTTGAGTATATAAACGAGCAAAATTTTAAAATATTTTATAAAGTTTTCTTTGAAAATTTGGAAAATTCAGCTGATGGGTCTTGGTTTTCAAAACTTCAGAAGAGTGGTAGATACGATTCCTAAAAAACTAATGCTCCAACCTTATTGAAATTTTGAACATTTCTTCAAAACAGAATTGAACAGTGCTTGAACGATCATATGTGTTACTCATATTATTACATAAATGAAAATTGAGTTTAATATAATTATTTTATTTACAATTTACCAATACTTAAAAACGAAAGTAAATTTAAATTTATTATTGGAATTTTATTACCGAAGTTTTCGATTTATTTAAATCTATTTATTGACTATTGAATATTGTTGCGTACTTTGGGAATCGTAAGTTGTCCGAGAATGAAAGGTTGGTTGGTTAGGTTTTTACGTCGCACTACTGCTGCGAAATGGGCTATTGGCGACGGTCCGGAAACATGCCATCACATTTCTTTTCCTCTATGGAAGGGATGGCTATCCCACTTCGGTGACCCCCAGAGCTATAATTTTGATGGGAATATACGAGAATGAAAATCGAATCTTGCAGAGTCTAAAAACTCTTTCACAGAAAATTCGAGACGATCACAGGTCTGTAAACCAAGTACCAACTTCACTTTCACCAATAAACGCAGCTTAAACAACAGCTGTCAACAGCAAAATCACAGTACAAACAATATCAGAGCATTAACATACAGCAATTGACTTCAATCCAAAGAAGCTCCGATCTCTTTCAGCAGCAATGAAAGCATTGGCGAAACTAAACTGAGACGGACTGTTTTGACACGAAGCAATTCCTTAAATACCTGGGTAGAAAATGGAGAAAATCCCAGAAACTTCGCAGCCAATCAAGTTAGAGCTTCCATATTTGGTATATCGATAATAAGGATTTTTCTCGTCAAGGTCGCCAAAAAAGTCACGAAGGAGCGAAAAAGTCGCGCCAAAGCGATTACCTGCCTTTATAAGGATTTTTAATATGTTTTTGACAGGAAATGAACTATTTTAACGCGAAAACAAACTAGAAGTGCAGAAAATTAACATTTTATAACCTATATATATAACCTATATTTTATAATCTATTTAAATTTATTCAAGCCTCTTTGAATAAATTTAAATAAAAATAACTACAATTAGTTACAATTTTGTAACAATATTAAAAAATAAATATACTTTTAATGTGCTTGAATTTGCTTATAATATATAAATATATATATTTCAGTGAAATATTTAAATTTAAGTGAAAAGTAAAAAGATAAAAGATGCCAAAATTAAAATATAAATAAATAAATACAAAAAATATATTCAAAAATATAATCTCAATTCATTCTTCTTGCTATTTCATTATCTTTGTAATAGAAAACTTATTCTTGAAGTTTTTTATCACTGAGAAAACAGAGAGTTTTTTATACATAACAGTAATATAAATTTTTCATTTATCTTCAAAAACCGCTGGTAGTTCATAAATTAATGATGTATAATGCTCGTATTTTAAAATTCTCCAGATATTAAATTCTTTCACATATAATGAAAGCATATTTCGTCTTGGAATTTGAATTTTCGTAATACAACACTCATAAAGAATACATTTTTGGAGATGCAAAAAATGTATTCAAGAATTTCATTCAAAATATATTTTAAAATTCATGACTTTTCATACAAATGAAGTTTATAAATAGAATTTTGGAGTTTTTCTAAGAAAAAATATTAACATATTTCTTTGTCGATAAGCAATATTTTGTAATTCTTTTGGGTATAGCCTTCAGTTTAAGAATATTAATTACGTATTTTCAAAGTCGTTTTTAAATATATTTTTAATTAAATTCTGTTTCTAAAAGGATATTTCTACGAATTAAAAATATATGAACTATGAAATCAAGATTTCTTTTTACTTTTTCCTTATGCATTTGTCATGTAAATGTTTTTCCTTTTTTTTTTTTTTTTTTTTTTTTTTTTTAATTAAAAATTGTTGAACATAATTTTCTTTTTTTCCCAAAAATGATAAATTCTGATTTACTGAATTGTTAAATAAAGTATTTACATTTAACGGAAATCTTTAAAAATATATTTTTTGTAAAAAGCAATTGAGTTGAAGAACCTAAATGCAGTGAGTAAGGTTACTTTTGAATATGAATATTTATACAGCGATTAATGTTAAGTATTAACTTTATATATTACTGTAGATGAAAAAAATACTACAAACATATGATTTAGATGAAATTTGTTAACAGATATTTTTTTACTACAATCCAATTTAAAAACCGAAGGTGAAACTAGAATTTAAATTGATTTTGAAGAAATATAAATCTATTCGTAGTTTATAGAGTAATTTTAAAAGGTACACTTATTTAGTTTCTCAAGGAACTCTGATAATTTTAAGTATTCGTGCAAAGTTTTGTTTTTGTCAATATTTATTAAATCTGAAAACGAAAAAACCCATATAATAAATCGTTTGTACGTTAGTCGGTGTATTATTTAATTAGTGTGTTAGTTTTTCATGCTGTTTAGATATTATCTTAAAAACAAATTCACCGTCGCCTTGTAGGCAAGCAACTGAACACAGAGCTACAAAATGTTGCATGGAGGTCCGTGATGCAGACCTCTCCTGATGCACCTTGAATTCCGATATCCGATTTGTGATAAGTTTTTTTTTTTTTTTTTTTTTATTAATAACTAGCCGCCTTCGGCGACCAGCTGGTTCGCGATCCCTGAAAAATCCGACTTTACGAAACTCCCGCTCGGTGGCGCCTGCGGCACCTTTTCCCGTATCAGGTCTAATAACAGCTTATTGATATATCGTGAAAATAGCTTATCTAAATCGCAGTAAACTGCCGTGCGGTAGCGCCTTCGGCGCTGATATTTCAAATTTCTAACTTTAGCTAAGTCCCGCTCGGTGGCGCCTGCGGCGCCTTATCCCCGTTTTAGAACTTACAACACCTTCCTCGCTCATTGGAATTTGAAATATTGAAATTTTAAAATACAGCAGTGCCATCTGGCGGTAGAAATTTCTGTAATATATTGTTCAATTCCAAATCAACAAAGCTTTCAAATGATGTATTACTTATGAAAATATTTTAATTAGTAGCTGAGATACAAAAGAAAACCTAAAAAGGAAACCTTAAAACGTGTAAATCGGGTAAAATCTCGAATAATACTTTCGATAATATAAAAGAACTTTAAAATATCTTTCGAATGATGTATTAAAAATTATATAATCTTAATTAGAATTTGAAATATTGAAATTTTAAAATATTTCAGCGCCATCTGGCGGTAGAAATTTCTGTAATCTACTGTTCAATTCCAAATCAACAAAGCTTTCAAATGATGTATTACTTATGAAATTATTTTAATTAGAAGCTGGGATAACAAAGAAAACCAAATACCTTGCCTTAAAATCTTAATATGCCAACCAATTTCAAACGCTGCAACTCTTTTTTTTTTTTTTGCCTTTTTTCCCTGTCCCTCAAGCCCTCCCTAATAATCGTACTCTTTCAAAAATATTCACAATCGAATTATCGGGCATTAAAACTACATACTACGAAATTTCGACTACTGCAAATACTGCAAAAAAATAAAAGAAGACAATCTTTTTCCAATAAATATGTCATTTTTTTAATTATTCATATATTTTCATGAAAATTGAACAGTAGCTTTATAATATGCTGTCTAGGCCGAATATTAATTCAAATGTAACGTGAATGAAAATTTGAAAAAAATTGAAAATTGCAATTTTCCCCCCCAGTATAAAACACATGATATCTTAATTGATTACAACCATTTCCGTTTTCATCACAGACATCACAGACAGTTGTCTCGTATGTGTTTTGTTTCCGATCGAGACCGCTTAGAAAATCGTCTGCCTGTTGCCAACTAAATTTCATAGTTTAGTTAATTTTAAAAAATCTAATTGACGTATCGATAAGCCGCTTGCACTCTTAGATTCGGAAAAAATTCCCCTTTCATTTGGTACCAAATTCGTAATGATCGGACTAATATTTCTAATTTATTTTCCATTTTTTCTGCTTTTAACTCCGTTAAAATATCTACTTTTATGCAATCTCGGTGAATTCTGAGTCATTGAGATCGCTTTTTGATTAAGACATAGGTCTACATTTTAATTATATCTCCGCAACTAATTAAAATTTTTAAATTCTGTTTTGACTATCCCCTCGGGCAGGCTTCTGAGCACCCGTATGTCAAATTTTGTAGTTCTGCGTTCAGTAGGGGCTGAACGTATAGATGCTCAGACAGACAGACAGACAGAGAGACAGACATCTTCTTTTATTATTATAGATAAGATATAATTTTAATTAGAATTTGAAATATTGAAATTTTAAAATATTTCAGCGCCATCTGGCGGTAGAAATTTCTGTAATCTACTGTTCAATTCCAAATCAACAAAGCTTTCAAATGATGTATTACTTATGAAATTATTTTAATTAGAAGCTGGGATAAAAAAGAAAACCAAATACCTTGCCTTAAAATCTTAATATGCCAACCAATTTCAAACGCTGCAACTCTTTTTTTTTTTTTTTTTTGCCTTTTTTCCCTGTCCCTCAAGCCCTCCCTAATAATCGTACTCTTTCAAAAATATTCACAATCGAATTATCGGGCATTAAAACTACATACTACGAAATTTCGACTACTGCAAATACTGCAAAAAAATAAAAGAAGACAATCTTTTTCCAATAAATATGTCATTTTTTTAATTATTCATATATTTTCATGAAAATTGAACAGTAGCTTTATAATATGCTGTCTAGGCCGAATATTAATTCAAATGTAACGTGAATGAAAATTTGAAAAAAATTGAAAATTGCAATTTTCCCCCCCAGTATAAAACACATGATATCTTAATTGATTACAACCATTTCCGTTTTCATCACAGACATCACAGACAGTTGTTTCGTATGTATTTTGTTTCCGATCGAGACCGCTTAGAAAATCGTCTGCCTGTTTCCAACTAAATTTCATAGTTTAGTTAATTTTAAAAAATCTAATTGACGTATCGATAAGCCGCTTGCACTCTTAGATTCGGAAAAAATTCCCCTTTCATTTGGTACCAAATTCGTAATGATCGGACTAATATTTCTAATTTATTTTTCATTTTTTCTGCTTTTAACTCCGTTAAAATATCTACTTTTATGCAATCTCGGTGAATTCTGAGTCATTGAGATCGCTTTTTGATTAAGACATAGGTCTACATTTTAATTAATATCTCCGCAACTAATTAAAATTTTTAAATTCTGTTTTGACTATCCCCTCGGGCAGGCTTCTGAGCACCCGTATGTCAAATTTTGTAGTTCTGCGTTCAGTAGGGGCTGAACGTATAGATGCTCAGACAGACAGACAGACAGACAGAGAGACAGACATCTTCTTTTATTATTATAGATTAAAATATAGATTTTTTTTCTGAAATAATCGACTATTGTGATAGAAACGTAAAAATAGACTTTACGTGACACATTATATTAGTTGGGCAAAGCGTTTCACTAATAACATTAAAGTTCGTTAACATGTTTATCTTTTTCGAGATAATTAATGGTAAATATGTTAATTGATAAAAGGTAATCTTTCAATATCTGACCAATATCTAGACTGTAACGATAAAGAGAAAGGGACAAAAAACAACATTAAACTTGGAGGTGTATTGTTCTCTTTGCAGGAAAATTGATGATTACAGAGCTACAAAATTTCACCCATAGGTCCATTTTAACTTGTCCTGATGCCGCTCGAAGCCCAACTTTTGGATTTTTTATTGCTTTTTTTTTTTTTTTTTTTTTTTTTTTTTTTTTTGTAAATATTTTTTTCACTTGATAAGACTGTCTGATGCTGCCATTTGTTGTCATAAGCTGAAAGTGAAAATCTATTATACTTAAGAAATGTTTTTCCGAAAAACGTAGATCTTGAATAACAGTAGCTCTCCTTATCGTCCATTTAGTACCTCCGGAAATGATATAGCATAGGTGGGAAAGGCGTTGTTAAGGGTTGCGGGGACCCCAAGCCATGTTTAACACGATTTCAATTTTTTTTACTTTCACTTACCCATAGGCTCGAGAAAGTATTATTTTAGGGTTTTTGATTTTTTTCTATAGTCAACTGTGGATTTTCTATAGTCTAAATTCTACTGTAAAAATACTTTAGCTATTTTTCACCTAATGTGAAGTACTTTTGCAGTAATTTATTTCAAAAATACTGAGAGGTATCATCTACAAAATTACTGTAGTGTATCTAAAGTTACATTATAGTAATAAGATTTAAAAATAATATTTTAAACCAGTAATAATATTGTAAAAAATTAGAAGTAATTGTGCAGTCATCTGTTCAGAAGTATATTTTCTAATATACCTGCAGTATAGCTTTTTCTTTTTCTTTTCTTTTTTTTTTTTTTTTAGTTTAACTGCAGTTTTAAAAGTGAATGTTAAATGTTTTCAGTTTTTTGCTTGATTCAGTATTTATTTTAAAAAATCTGGAGTGACTCCACTCGACTTTCCGAACACTAAATAATAATTAACTTTTTTTTAGATAAAGTAAAGTAAGAGGAGTTGTTTAATAAACAAAAGAGAAAATTATAACAGGGTGGTTGGGTATTTTCTACACGACGTATAATTTAACGCTATTTTACCAAACACGTTGACCATAATGATAAAGAATAATTCATTGTATCCCTGTAAAAACCTGCAAATGCTAGATTCACCAAAATACTTATAGTTAGTGCAACAGTGACTTATAATATTTATATAAATTTTCAGCTCCATCGGATGAGGCCTTTAGACTAATCGCTCTTTAAAGTTTGAGCCCATATGCCACAATTATTAAAAAAAATTGCATTTTGTCCCTGTAAAAAGAACTATAAGTGCTAGACTCTCTAAAGTTCGTAAAATTTTTGTGACGGTGACGTATAGCATGTATTTAAATTTTCAGTTAATTTGAATAAGGAGTTTAGTCACTAGCGCACTTTAAATAATTTGTCTATAGGTCTTAATGATGAACAATTTGTCATCGTGTCACTGTAAAACTCGTTAAGTGATAGAGTGACCAAAATCCATTCAGTATGTGTGATGGTGACCTATAACTCGTATATAAATTTTCCACTCAAACGGATAAAGCATTTAGATGCTACCGCACTTTAAATAATTTCACCCCATAGTCCACAATGATACAGAATTATTTGTTGTGTCCCTGTGGAAAATCTAGAAGTGCTAGATTCACCAAAACCTATATAGATCGTGAAACTGTGACCTATAATATGTGTATAATTTTTTTTTTCAATTGAATAAGGTGTTTAGACGCCATCGCACATTTAAAAAATTTGGTCCCATAGGCCATAATAATAAAGAATTTTTCTTTGTGTCCCTGTAAAAAAAATATAAGTGCTAGATTCACCAAACTCTATGCTGTTCATGCATGATTACCTATAATATGCGTACAAATTATTTACTAATAATGTGTTTTGACGCTATCGCACATTTTAAAATTTCGGTTCCATAAACCATAATGATAAAGAATTTTTCTTTGTGTCCCTGTAAAAAAAACTATAAGTGCCAGATTCACCAAAATCAATAGGGTTCGGTCTATAGTGACTTGCAACATGCGTGCCAACTTACAGCTCATTCGAACAAAGCGTTTAGACGCTAGAGTGTTCACTCACATACATACACAAACACATACATACACACACATACATACATACGCACACACACACATACATACATCATCGTAAAAATAGTGAAAACGGACTCAGGGCACCTCAAAACATATAGAAACACCAAAATCTCGAATTCGGATTTTTGACATGATTACAATACTTTCCTTACGTATGTATGTTCGGAAAGTATTAATGATTACAGTATTCAACACTTTTTATTTTAAAAGCCTAATTGGAGCACCTGAGGTCTGGGAGTTTTCTCCCCCCTCCCTTTTTTTTTTTTTTTTTTTTTTTTTTTTTGTAGAGCGAAACAACTATTCAAAAACTTAAACATTAAAATTAAAAAGTAACATACATATAGAAATCAATTAATATTATTAATCTTTAAAATCCTAGCCCTAACCAGGGAACTACTTGCAGATTTGGCTGACCATGACAGACATAACCAGCGGCTCCTCGTGACATTTTAAGGGCAAAACAACGGGAAAATTTAAATATTGAATATCGCACCTAAAATAATTTGAAACAGCAAAATGCTCGGGTTTTCTACAAATTCTGCAGATTTTTTAAACTCCTAAGAAAATTCACATTTCGCCTTCCATTTAATCTACAGATTTTCTTCTCCTTTTCGAAATATTAATGAACCTTACCAACAAAATGCAGGTTTTTTGAAAACTTAAAAAAAAAAGACATTTTGTCTTCGATTTAACGCACATTTCTTTTTTCTTTTTTCTTTTCTGTATGAGAAAAGCCTAGTAAGAAAAAATAGTACAAACTCAGACAGTAGGTGGCACTATTTTACAAAATAATATGGAAATTTTTTTAGATGGCCACATAATTCTAGTTTAAGTTATCTTTAAGCACGTAAATGAGGAGGGGAGGAGAGACTATGAAGTATTACTGATAAATTAGATGGTACACACTAAAAAATAGCTTAAGGGATGAGAAAGTAGAAAGACAGGTTGTACTTATTATTATTATTATTATTATTATTATTATTATTTATTTATTTATTTATTTATTTTTATTTTTTTGCACATATGCCGAAAATTTTGTTTAATTATTTATTAATAATTTGAAAAAAAAAAAAAAAAAAATGATACGTTACATTTCGTCTTTTTTTTTTTTTTTTTTTTTTTTTTTTAACTATAACTATTACATTAAAAAAAAGTAGAAAAATACAATTTTTTTACATAGCTTTTACTGCAGTTTACGCTGCATTTTTAGATTTTCTCATTGAATATATTAAGAAATAGTTCTAATAAATCTTTATTAAAATTTAAGTTACCTAAAAAAGTTATCCGTAAAAAATTCACCTGAAACCTCTTTTTTCTTCCCCTTTTGCTTCATAAGCTTCCCCAGGTACACCTAACATTAAACGTTCAATGAATATTTTAGTTACTATAAGTAATAATTCAACAAAGTTTAGTGGAAACCAAAACAAAAAGCAGTAAAACACATTCTTCTTCTTCTACTTTTTATTTTTATTTTTATTATTATTATTCATTTCCCTTCCCCGCTCTATATCGCGTACAATATGGAAACTCCAAAGTATTTTATTTATTTTTTTAATCGGTTAATTTATACTATAATGAGCAGAAATCAGTGAAAAGTGATTTAAAAGCGATCCTTTTATTTGCTTTAGATCCAACCCCTTGTATCCTCTGCAATATATATAACCCACAGTGTATTTTTTCTTAATATATAAATGAAAATTGTACATTTTTTTTTATTTGTAAACAGATTAAGGTGAGATTAAAACATCGTTTTTTCCATCTTTAATCCCAAGACACCAGAAGTATATAAAATAACTAAAGTTTTTTTTTTTTTTTTTTTTTTTTGTCCGTAATAATTGCATTAAAACTGAAATTGCTATAAGAAAAGCGGTATAAAAAATATTTTTTCTAACTTTTAGTTATCCCAACATCCTAAAATATTTTCACGCATTCGTTAACGTTTAGCAAACAGATTCAATAGGAAGAACTAATGCAGAAAAAAAGAGGCAATATTTTATTTGAATCCAAAATTATGTTCAGAGAAACACATCATCGGATATGGATATTTCTTATCATTAATCTAATGACAATTTAAAAAAAAAATTATAAAAATTTAAAATACTTCTAAAAATGAATGCTTTATGGAAGAAATTAGGTGAGTGATTTCTCCTTTAATTTTGTTTATGCTAGATAATTCATCATTTTTTTTTATAAATATTTGGAAAATCCTCAAGAAAGCGGAACTTTTAATATATTCGTATTATGAATTTAATTTAAAATAATAAAATAAACAGAAAAAATCACTTATCTTATTTGTTTCTAGAAAATAGATTTTCAATATTTTCAATAATATTTCTCGCGTAGAAAAAAAGAAGAAAAAAAAAGTCCCCAACTTCTTTTTGAAAAATTTCAGTTATCATTCCCATATGACAAAAATTGAAAATATCGAACTTGATTTTCTGCTAATATTTGCTCTAGAGTTTTTCATAATGCACACACACAGACCAGTTGCTAAAAACCTAAATTTTCGAATTTAAGGAAACTCAAATTATGTAAGTACATGAAAATCACAATTTAGGAAATTTAACCCAAGAATAACTACTTTATCTCACATATATTTCTAAGAGAAATAAAAAGAAGTTATATTTATATGTGATATTTATTTCATTGACAATTTTATAATAATTTAATTTAATTTTAAAACACACAAAATTATATTCTATAAAAACTAGTGACAATCTGAAATTAATGTAATAAGAAAAGTATTAAAAAAAATTATGAATTTATTTATTAATACGACATGTTGAACTTTTTTTTTTTTTCAGACATCGATTTAGGCGTCGTTACCAAATTTGGTCGATCACCCTGAATAACACCCTGTGCAAGCATTTTTGTTTCTGTTTAAAATATATAAAGCTTATATTTGTCATTGTATATGTCCGGATTTTTATTTCGGATTATTAGACTTTATAAAAAATTTGTACACATATTAATCAAGACAAAATCTAGTTAACGATGTATATTTTTAATTTAATCATACATTTGATTCAAATAATATTAAATATGATCTCCATTTTAACTTTAAAATTATTAAAAAGAAAAGAAAAAAAAAGAATGAAACCAAAAGTAAATAAATAAATAAATAAATATATATTTTTTATGCAAAAAAAAAAAAAAATATATAAAAATTATGCTAAAGAAACGGAACAAATTCATTATAGATCGATATATACTATGTATTATTATTACTATTATTATTATTTATACATATAGGAAAAAAAAACTCAAAGTAAAGTTAACTTTCATCTATTTATTATGATTTCGGAAGAATACGATGTTATTAGATAACTAAGAAATTTATTTAAATGTATTTATAATTACCATTTTTAAAATTACTGAAAATAAAGTTAAAAATTATAAAATAATTATAGCAGTTTCTAATAAATTTAAATAAATTGAAAAAAAAAATTAATTTAATAAAATAAAGTGAAATTTCTGAATATAAACAAACTTTGTGACATAAATATGACTATTAAAAATTTATGAAAACTATAAAACTATACATCGAAAGATTTTTTTATTCATGTGCGATGACGCACACAATTTTAAAACTGTCCAATAAAAATTCAAAAAGTTGACGTCCACATAAATGTAATACCATAGCGAAAAAAAACAATCAAACATAACTAGTATGTTGTGGCCACCACATGACTTTCTTCTATATTTTCCTACACAAATTCACTCAGTAGAAATAATTTATTAAAATTATTATTTAAAAAATTATCTTCTATAGTAATGCACACGATTTCCATATTAGAGAAGTAGTAGAACACTAAATAAAAATAAATAAATAAATAAGTCAATTTTATTCTCCATATTACATTATTATTTATTTGTTTATTTTATATTTTTTTATGTAAAAAAAATTATAATTTTATTTTAACTTATCGCAGGTCGATGGTTCAACCATTCGTTTTAAAGGTCTTGGCGAGCTCTTTTGAAAGATACCCATTATGAAAATTTAATCCCCTCGAGGGAGGACTTTCCTCCAGGCGGGAGACGAGGCTCCTATATACACAATTTTTTCCCCCAGTTGACTATCTCTATTACAAATAATTCTTTTAACTTTCATAATGATTATTTAAAAAAAAAAAATTCTCTTTATGCACACTTATGCAAAATTTTGTCCTATACCACACCGTTAAAAAGCGGGATGGCAACGCAAGCTTTTGGACAATTTTTATTAAAGGTTATAGGCACTAATTTATGTCAGTGTGTAACTACATACCAATTTGTATGAAATTCTGTGCAGTAGTACCTGAGATACAGTTGCCACAGAACTTTGTCTACAGACATTTTCAAAAAATAGTCAAAACAATACTTTCTTCTATTGAATATAGAAGAAAGTAAAAAAGGTACCATGCTCAGGAATGGAACGTGCAATAGTATGTAATGAATTACTCACGACTGAAGAGTAAAACAGCAACCAAGCAAAAATTGAGAGAAAATATAGAGAAGACTTAAGAAAGCTTTGACTGCCAAATATATTTAAAAGATGTTTTTTTTTTTTTTTTTTTTTTTTTTTTTTTTTTTAATGTCGAATTAATAATAATAATAACAATAATAATAATAAAAAAGAACACGCAAAATTTCTTTTATATATAATTAAAATAAAACCAGAAAAATCGTGCTAACGAAATAGAACATCTTCATTATAGAACCCCTTAGAGAAATTTGAAATTAGGCACCAAAGTACCTTGGATGTTGCATGACAAGATCTTTATTCGCGCATTTCGATAACCATATTATTTCACAGTTAAAATTACAACAAAAATTTAAAAGCCGTCAAGTGGCCACTATTATAAATCTATACTAATGAAATTTTAAGAAATGAATATAGTAATCGATTTTAGGAAGTGAAACACAGTTTTTGCATGCCGTTATATGAAAGTTTAGATTAAAATAATCCGGTCTAACTAAATTAAATTCTGTTTTGTACAGAATTTTATATCTTCTGTTTAGAAAACAAAAATAAGATTTTTATTTTATTTTATTGCTCACCACTGACCTAGCAGTTCAGCGCTCAAACTTGGTAAATAGGAAGTGCCAGGTTTGAATCTAGGTCGCGCTCATCGACCTAGCTGTTCGGAGTTTTCCGTGATTTTCTCTGAAACTCGCGGAAATAGGGGCTAGGTCCCCTTAGAAATACCCCTCCTGTAGACTCAGGATCCTAGCGTAGTCAATTAGCTTTAGATTCTACAACCAACCAACCAAATTTATTTTTATTTATTTATTTATTTTTACAGCATGTTAATAATTCATATTATATTTTATTACAATAACTCATCTCTATTGTGATTCATATAAATAGAATACTTTATAGAATAATTTAAATAGAGCTCAATTTATTTATTTATTTAACGTATACAAGCGCAAAAAGTGGGATAATTTTTTTCTTAACTATAATAAATAAATAAATAAATAAATAACCGCAGCTTTTCTTGACAGGTTTTCTTGAAAACAATGAAAAACAATATAACAGCTTTTCTTGAAAACAATGAAAACTAGTACAAATTTTAGAATGATATAAACATATTAGTTTTAACGAAAGCCTTTTCTTTTTAACAAAAATTTTATTTATTTATTTATTTTTGCTTAAGATTTATATCGCTATTTGCGTATTGATTTCATCCATTCCGGTTTGAAAACCCATTATTATCAATATATAACATAAACTGTAGATGGCAGCACTAGAAGATATTGTTTAAATTTTATACATTCGGTAATACAGAGTCCTTATACGTGTATATTTACTTAAAAATAAAGTAAAACAAAATAAATAAATGTATATTAAAAATTTTTGCATGTATTTTTAGATCTACTCGACTTAATAAAAATATAACTTGTTAATGGAATGATTGCGATGTATTTTAACCATATTATCCTGTTCGAAAACTGCTCATACAAAAATATTGTACAATTTTCATTAAAAATATCGTTACCAGGAATTATATTCTCGAGTATAATTTAATAACTCCATGTAATTATTTTAATTGTAAAAGTGATTCAACAATAGAATTTACCTGTATATAAATGAAACGGTATCTTAATACCGTTGCAGCATGACCCAACGGTGTATCCTAATAGTATTATTATTATTATTATTATTATTATTATTATTATTATTATTATTATTATACCTCATTATCCACTGGTGGATATCAGCAACGTTCACATTTATTTTTCAGTTTAACACTTGTTGGTTACCTTTTTTGCAGTTTTATATTTGAAGATAAATTTCTTGTATCGGAACATATGGCAACATACATTTCGGCGGTCAGCGTGTTATATA